>CM059196.1:7206841-7387708 GCA_030323885.1 Branchipolynoe longqiensis | reverse complement strand
CTTGCATCCTGAACCGGATGCTTGGAAAGTAGATGCGTTTGCTATTACCTGGGAAAATAATTATTTTTATATTTTCCCACCATTTAGCATTATCAGCCGAGTAGTGAGAAAAATCGGCTTGGAAGGGACACATGCGATACTGGTGGTGCCCGATTGGGACACGCAACCTTGGCTGCCAGCAGTTTCACAACTGGCAAAAGATCGTATACGATTCCCAAGAAAACTCGGGAATCTGACGCACCACGGACCGCTAGTGGTTCACGGCGACGTGTCAACGACGCCCCTATTGGCATTCCTTTTCTAAGGAAGCAGCTACAGCAATTTGGATTGGACAGAATTACTGAGGATAGGATAGTATCGGATGCCTGGAGGCCAGGAACTGTCAAAATGTATACAACCTATTTAAAGAAATGGGGTGTACATTGTTTGTTAATGAAAGTTAAGCCAACAAATCCAAAGATTTCACAAGTAGCTCGGTTTCTTCGTTCTCTAGAGGATGAAGGACTTTCCTTTGGATCGATTAATGCGGCGAGGTGTGCGTTATCAATTATATTACCTAGAATTGATGGCGAAACAGTTGGAAAACATTATGTTCTTTGTTATTTACTTCGTTCAATTTATCAAAGGAATCCTCCAAAACCAAAGTATAGTCGGTTTTGGGATGTTTCTATAGTATTTAAGTTGTTTCAGGCTTGGCCTCACAACTCGTGGTTAGATATAAAACAGTTAGGTTTTAAGGTCGCGGTCCTGTTATTGTTAGTAACCGGACACAGAGGACAGACGATTGTTGCTTTATCCTTAACTGGATTAGAAATAGACAAGCAACAAGCTACGTTTGATTTAGAAAAATTGCTTAAATCGAACACGTTAGGTGACCCTTTATCAACGGTTCACTTAGACTGTTTTCCGAATGATCGGAAATTATGTGTTGTGTCGGCCATACGGGCTTATATATACAAGACAAAGGATTTACGTGCATCACAACAACTATTAGTGAGCTTTATAAAGCCACATAAGGCGATTTCACGAGACACACTTGCCAGATGGACAATTACGGTGTTGAAATTGGCTGGAGTGGATACGAGTAAATACTCTTCCCACTCAACTAGAGGAGCCATGGTCTCCAAGGCACGGGTGCTTGGTATTTCTGTGAAAAGAATACTAGCGCATGCAGGCTGGAAGACGGCTAAGTCGTTTGCAAAACATTATAATAAACGACTAGAAAAGCCTACCGGCGTTGCAAAGCGTCTTCTCGCCAACTAACAAGAATAGGTGAGAACAAAAATTTAGAATGTTATAATAATAAGAAAGAATGATATTAAGGATAAAAATGAATTATGTAAAGGTCTCCCTAGCCTGAGGCTAGCCTGAGGCTGTTTACCGAGGTAAAATAGTATAGTTATACGAGTCTTACCTTGGTACAGATGATGGATAACTGTTGTTTTACCGAGGTATAAGCCTCGGATAGATGTGGGCTAGGGCCCTCCCGCCACACCCTGCCACATCTATTCCGTTGGTGTACCTTTTCGGTAAAGTAATAGTATCCATTGTTTGAAAGTCATTTTTATCCTCAATAAGTAGGTTAAGATTGCTGGTACCGGACGTGCTTACCTCTCTCCCTAGCCCACATCTATCCGAGGCTTATACCTCGGTAAAACAACAGTTATCCATCATCTGTACCAAGGTAAGACTCGTATAACTATACTATATATATATATATATATATATATATATATATATATATATATATATATATATATATATATATATATATATATATATATACAACATACATAAGATATAAAAACCAAGCTCTGACAACAACCACCTTCTTCCCGCCCGCAGCGAAGACGAGCCGAGACTCGGGCATCAGCTCGGGCGACCCGTCGCCCAACACCAACTCGCCTCTGAGTGCCGGGAGCAGCTCGGCGGGCGCCGGGGGCAGCGGCTCGTCGGCCGGCAACACGCCTGACCCCGGGCCGGGCCGTGACGGCGCCCGGGAGCCGGCGCGCCGGGACCGGGGCCGACCCACGTCCCTGGCCGGCATGCACCGCTCCTCCAGCAGCAACGCCATCGACGCCATGCTGCGACGCGCCTCGAGCGGAGGGCGCTCCCGACCCAGTGAGCGCGCCGATTTGTACACACATAATGACATATCTATGCATATACACATATATGAATATCAATTATGTATGTATATGTATATATATATATATATATATATATTCATCAATTATATATATATATTCATCAATTATATATATAAGTTATGTAGTATATGTCAATTATGTATATATATATATATATCAGTTATGTGTATATATTCATCAATTATGTATATATATCATTATATATATATATATATCAGTTATGTTTAGATATTCAACAATTATGCATATTTATATCAGTTATGTTTATAGATATATATAAATTACGTATATATATATATATCAATTATATTTATTTCACTTATATATGCATCAATTATGCATCAGAGAGTGTGTGAGAGAGTTATTTTATATGTCACAGCAGAGATCTAAATGGAGAGCGGTGGTTAAGAAATGAAAGCAGTCTTTGTCACATTGTGACTGACAGCATGATGATGATGATGCATCAGTTATATATATATATCAAATTTTGTTCTGGGAACGTTCTAGAAGGTATTGGTTGGTACTGCTGGAGCTGCCTGGAATGCACCTAAGTATGTGTTAATGGTGGTGCATTGGTCAGCCTGGGGGGTATATAGCTGGTGGCAGAGGTAATATATTTATCTCAGAAAATGACACAAACTCGAAACCATCGGACCATGCAACTTTTAACAGACACCCAAAGTCCTTGCTGCTGTTGTGTTGTCTCTCCTGAATCATAATGGCCGTATTCGATTAATCACCTCGGATCATCCCAACCACTTTTTTGCTCATGCGCAGACCCTACAACCTCAGGTTGCATTTAAGCGAATGCGCTCGGGGCAGGAAACAATGGTGGCTTAATCCAAAACTTTTTTTGTTTAAATAACCAATATAACAACAGCAAAATAGTATTTTATGAATGCATAGTTTAGTTATATGTCCAGTTTACTCTGGATGGTCTTTTACATTTAAAAAAAAAGAAAAAAAAGTGTAGCTTTGCAGTACAGGCTCTCACTACAGGTACCAGTGCAAATGCTCCTGATACCCCCAGCCAACACCTGGGTGGAGCATTGGAGTCAAATCATTTTGCACACGGCCCGTGTATTTTTAGGTTCACCCCAGGGTGTTCTATTTGAAATTCTGATGACTCGGATGATCTGAATGGTCTTGCCCGTCATAATCGAATACAGCCAATAAGGCGGTAACCATCACCTGTTCTCCCCCAACCCAGACTCGGCTGGGAAAGGGACACTGACCATCTCGCCCAGGAAGGTTCGTCCTATCTCCGACCCGATCCTGCAGATGCTCCATGCCCTGCACAAGATCATCTACATCACGCAGCTGCCACCGACACTCAGCCACAACCCGCGCAGGCGCGTCATCGAGCGCTTCAAGCGCGCGCTCTTCGCGCAGCAGAGCACTTCGTCCAACCTCAAGAACGAGCTCAAGAAGGTGAGGCAGCTTTTTCCCCCACCCACTCACCATTTCATTCACCGCTCTGGTGTTAGTTTTTTTCCCCACCCACCCACACCTCCAAAGGTTGTTTTATTCAACGACGCCTCTAGAGCGCATTGATTTGTTGTGATTATCGTATCATTGGCTATTGGAAGTCAAATGCCACCTTTTTATTCACTGCTCTCGTGCTAGTTTTTACACTTTAGCGTGTGGTCTACCTGACCATTTACACTTTAGCGTGTGGTCTACCTGGCCATTTACACTTTAGAGTGTGTTTGGTTTTTTGAGTGTGTCTACCTGGCATTTACCTTTTTGTGGTTGTTTTGTTTTTTTTTGTTTGGTTTACACTTTAGGTGTCTACCTGCCATTTACACTTTAGGTTTCTACCTGGCCATTTACACTTTAGGTGTGTCTACCTGGCCATTTACACTTTAGGTGTTCTACCTGGCCATTTACATTTAGGTGTGTCTACCTGCTTTACACTTTAGTGTGTGTCTACCTGGCATTTACACTTTAGTGTGTGTCTACGGATTGTTACGGCATTTACATTGGGTTTTGGTTTTTACCTTTGTGTGGTCTACCTGACCATTTACACTTTAGCGTGTGGTCTACCTGGCCATTTACACTTTAGAGTGTCAGTCTACCTGGCCATTTACACTTTAGAGTGTCAGTCTACCTGGCCATTTACACTTTAGTGTGCGGTCTACCTGGCCAGTTACACTTTAGAGTGTCGGTCTACCTGGCCATTTACACTTTATAGTGTCGGTCTACCTGGCCATTTACACTTTAGAGTGTTTGTCTACCTGGCCATTTACACTTTATCATGCAGTCTACCTGGCCATTTACACTTTAGTGTACGGTCTACCTGGCCATTTACACTTTAGCATGTGGTCTACCTGGCCATTTACACTTTACAGTGCCGGTCTACCTGGCCATTTACACTTTAGCATGTGGTCTACCTGGCCATTTACACTTTAGAGTGTCGGTCTACCTGGCCATTTACACTTTAGAGTGTCGGTCTACCTGGCCAGTTACACTTTAGTGTGTTTGTCTACCTGGCCATTTACACTTTAGAGTGTCGGTCTACCTGGCCATTTACACTTTACCGTGTGGTCTACCTGGCCAGTTACACTTTAGTGTGCGGTCTACCTGGCAATTTAGACGTTAGAGTGCTGATCTACCTGGCCATTTACACGTTAGAGTGTCAGTCTACCTGGCCATTTACACTTTAGAGTGTCGGTCTACCTGGCCATTTACACTTTAGTGTGTGGCCTACCTGGCCATTTATACTTTAGCGTGTGGCCTACCTGGCCATTTACACTTTAGCGTGTGGTCTACATTACCATTTACACTTTAGCGTGTGGTCTACATTACCATTTACACTTTAGAGTGTCATTCTACCTGGCCATTTACACTTTAGCGTGTGGTCTACCTAGCCATTTACACTTTTGTGTGTCGGTCTACCTGACCATTTACACTTTATAGGGTCATTTACACTTTACTATACCCGTCTACCTGCACTTTATACCTAACCCTCACCCTAACCCTAACCTTCAATTTGAGGAAGATACTGACGCGAGTATTCATTGATGTAGACGGCATGCTCAACTTACCCCCAAACATCTCCATGCTCTGTTCTTCACTCTGCTCTCTGACTGATTGACTCCCCTCCTCTCCCCCCGCCCCCCGCCTCCCCTACTACAGCTGCTGAGCGGGTCACGTGAGCTGATCGACCTGAACTTCACCCCGAGTGAGGAGCAGGACCTGGCTCGCCGGGCGTCGGGGCGCGGGACCCGGGGCGAGGTGTTCACGGACGAGGCGGAGGATTCAGGGGTCAGCTACGAGCAGCTGCACACCGTCATCGAGACGGTGCTCGTCGAGAGCGGCTACTACGACATGTCGCCGGCCCGCCCGGCAGGAGGCGCCGGGGGAGGGTCGGCGGGAGGTGTCGGGGTAGGGTCGGCAGCGCGCCACCCGCTCAGCCCCATCGGGGCAGTCGACATCTTCGGCACGCGGTATTCCTCACTGGGCTCCGCATGAGGGCGCCACGGTACCGGAAACAGCTACCTACTCTACCGGAAACACAGTGGGGGCGCATGCGCAATGTGTGTGTGTGTGTGGATGCTATATATATATATATAGAGAGAGAGAGAGAAAGAGAGAGATATCTAATAAATCTATATATATATATGTATTTATATATATATACATATATATATATATATATATATATATATATATATATATATATATATATATATATATGAGGAGTTCAGGCACAAAACCATGTAAGAGTTAATTCAAAAATTGATATAAACATTGGAATCAAACCTTCAAAAAGTTCCCTTTTTTTACATTCTTTTTATTTGTATTGCTCCATAGCCATTTCATCACAATAAAAGTGTAATTAGTGAGAATTAAAATTACCTTCAGGTAAAAATATGTTATTTTCATTACATTTTTCGATTGGCATTTACCGGCTTTTGCGCCTGAACTCTTCATATATATATATATATATATATATATATATATAAACAGATACACAGTCGTCTTGCATAACAGAGACAAGAAGGAGATGGAGCTGATTGAAGAGAAGTTTATATCTTCTGGTGGCAGATATAATACACAGCCCGCCAAGTAAAGGTTACAATCTGTCCCACGGTGATGCGATACGCTGCAGATTAAAGTTGCATAGTCCAATGAAGCATCAAATTTTCAAAACCAAAACACTAACCTAGATTTGATTCTACATATTTATCTGAGATACTCGTACAGTTTTTAAGCATTTGTTGTCCCATAGAAGGGCATGGGGGGTAAATTTAATAGAACCTGTTACTGCATAAGCCTATGGCATCAGAGTTTTGACATGCTTGCCAAAATTAATTTGGCATCTTGTCACTTCAAATATCTCCAAAGTTAGCCATTTAACCTAAAAGTAACTTCAACCTAAAGTAAAGTAGCTTATAATGATCAATTTAATGTATTTATCTCAGAAAATGACCCAAACTCAAAGCCATCGGACTATGCAACTTTAACCCCGCGCTGAGAGCGCCATCAGCGAAACTAGGAACCTCGCCGAGCTAACATGCCTATTGCTCAGCGAAGCATTAACTGCGAGGTGGGCAGTTCTTTGTTTATAATCCTATAATTCATTTTTGTCTATATATACATATGTAGTAGTCTGCACTGACCTCTCAGACAAGAAACCACATAGACAGGTAGGCGTGGGTAGTGTGTTGATATCAGCGAGCCTAGCTGGTGTAATGGTTAGCACACTGTCCTGGATTGCAAAGAGATGTGGGTTCGAATCCCGCTCTAGGTGCAATATTTCCCGTTTTCATCACCCCGATGACACTGGTTGCCGTGACCATGATCCTGGACTAGTTACGCATTGTATGGTTGTTGAACCTACCCTATGTGCATTGCCTGTATGTATGTAATTGTAAGCATTAAAAAGACTTACAATTCCAGGGGGACGAGTGTAGTAGTCTGCACTGACCTCTCAGGCAAATAACCACATAGACAGGTAGGCGTGGGTAGTGTGGTGATATCAGGGAGCCTAGGTGGTGTAATGGTTAGCACACTGGCCCGGAATGCAAAGAGATGTGGGTTCGAATCCCACTATAGGCATAATATTTCCCATTTTCATCACCCCCATGACACATATATAAATATATGTAAATATATGTATATTTGAAAATATATTTAACTGTGTATATGTATATATTATGTAGATAATGTTTATGTATATTATGCATCCATAGTGGTACTATCCCCAACCCCGACCGGTCACCAGCAGTAAGATCAAATATAGGTCATACCACTTCCCCCCAACCCCCACCCCCACCCCCTCACAGTTACTGAGGACAACTCAGCCATCCGTCCTGTTGTGCCCTTATTTGTACTTGGGGTGTCAAACCCACACGTCCATTTTTTACCAAAGTCCTAACTCGTTTGAACGGCAACGTTTGGATACGTCACGTGACGTCGCGTGACGTCACGTGACGTCGACTATTTAAAGAGCGGCATCTGTGATTGTAGAATTTGTTCCGTATTTGTTGTTTGTGTTTCTTTTCGCCTTGGAATTTGGATACAGCATATCCACAGTGCATTTGTAGCAAAGCCTGTGTTTGTTGAGATGTAGTACTAGTAGAAAGTAGAATGTATTTATAGACAAGTGAAGAGTTCAGGCTCGAAACCCCACAAACGCCGATCGTGGTGTTCTCTGTGGCGGAGTGGTTAGAGTGTCTGACTTTTTTCTAGGTCAGACTCCTAATCTGAAGGTTGGTGGTTCGATTCCCCATGCCCCCACCTCTGCCAATTTGGATTTCCACCGCTGTGGATAACTTACAGCGTCATCTCATACCATGTCTATGTGGTGTGGGAGGTTAAAAATCCCTTGGGTCGGTAAAAGTGTAGGCTCGGGCTTTCTATCGACAAACTGTCTAATGGTGAAAACAAGTCTATTCAGGTTTATCCATAATAGGCAGTATAAATCTTCAAGAACAAAAAATGGAGATAAACTTTGAAATCAAACCTTCAAAAAATCACTTATTTTATATTCCCTTTTTTTCTTCTTGCTCCATAATCATTTCATCATAAGAAAAGTAGAAGTAGTTAGAATTGAAATTAACTTCAGGTAAAAAATCTGTTATTTTTTATTTAAATTTTGGAATGGCGTTTATGGGGTTTTGTGACTGAAGTCTTCAAAGTGCTAGCAGGTTAGTACAGGACTGTTGACTGTGTGTTTGGGCATTTAAATGCATGGCCCAGTGTGTAATTGTAGTGATGGATTCATGTACTTAAGTCAGTTACGATGTTGATAGAGAGGCATGGCTGTGTATTACTATTAGCAGGTAATTACTTGTATTCCTTTTTTTTTCGTTGAAAGGAGTGTGTTTTTGTTTGTTGTTGTTTTACGTCCTAGCAACATCTAAGGTCATATCAGGACGGGTACCAACTTGTGACAGTGCGCACTCATGGGGACTTTATAGTGCTGCCCCACTGGAAGACCCGGCCACCAGCACCATGACCTGATATCCCACTCAGTCACATTATCCTGACACTGAGCCAATCAGTCCTTGTCCTATCCTAATAATGCCGAGCACCAGGCTAGGAAGCGACAAGTATCAATTTTTAAGTCATTGGTTTGACTCGACTAGGGTTCGAACCCACCACCCCACGATGTACCAACACGGGAGACGGACGCTCTAACTCATAATAATAATATACATCTGCATATATTTAAAACTTCCGAGCGAGTGGAGAGTCACACCCAACGCAGGGGAAAAATGAAAGTTTGTTTTATTTAACGACGCCTCTTGACCACATTGATTTTCATCATCGGCTATTGGACGTCAAGTATATACAAATATATGAATATATATATACATATTTACATAAATATGCATATATATAGATATTATGTATATACATATATATTTATATGGATAGTGATAAGACCTTTATTGCATGTAATAAGATCTGGAGTGCCCCCCCCCCCACACCTATGCGGGTGGGGGGGGGGGGCCGCATGCAGCACTCACCCCCCTGCACAGGGCAACAGTGGTCCACAACTGGTTCATCAAAGGCTGCGGTATGTGCTGTCCTGTCTGTGGGAAAGTGCCTATAAAAGACCCCTTGCAGCTTATTGGAAAGAGAAGCCAATAGCCGTGTTCACTCGGGCAAAATCTAAAGCGATTTAGACAAGGCGAATCATATGAATCAATATAGTTTGAAAGTGTTTCGCGTTCACACGGGCAGTGCTTGAGTCGGTTTAAGGCGGAAGTGGATATCTGCGCATGAGCAAGTCCAGACTAACCAGCGCCAGTTTCGGTTAGTCGACGTCAGCACGAGAGAGTGTGGGTTCGACCTAGATATGTATAGACTGAATCATATTGTTTTGGAACCGTAAAAACTTCTGCTGGGCAGTGAAAACCTATAAATAAATGATGAAAAAAACATCTGTGCACCTCTATCTGGTTCATAGACCAAATTATATAATATGCGCTTTTGATCGACCGGAAAGTCAACAAACTAAGGTCTTGACTGTGCATGCGTGTGAGGTCCTTAAACCGCCTAATTGCGTTCACACGGGCAAAATAAATCGATTCACAGAAATCGATTTATGTAATCGACCTCTACAAGTGGTTTACAATATGCGGATCACAGAAATCGATTCAGCCCTAATTCGACTCAGACGCCCGTTCACACACGAAATGTGCGTCGAACTAGGCAAGTCGATTTCTACGAATCGATTTACATTGCCCGTGTGAACACGGCTTATGAGGCGGCAGTGGATTTCCTCCAAAGAAATATGTCAGAATGACGATATGTTTGACGGCCAATAGCCAATGATAACAATCAATGCGCTCTAGAGGCGTAGGTTAAATAAAACAAGCGTTACTTTGTGGAGTGGTCAGCGGGGGGACCGGACAAGATGGCTGAATCACGAAGAGCGCTGGCTGACTTTCCATGTGGGAAGAAGTGGGTTTAAACCCCGACTGAGTCAAACCAATGACTTACCAAATTTATACTTGTCATTACCTAGCCTGGCATTCAACGTCAATAGGATAGAGCAAGGGCTGGTTGGCTCGGTATCAGGATAAATTTGACTGAGCGGGATATCGGGTCATGTTGCCAGTGGCCTTGTCTCCCAGTGGGGCAGCACTATAAAGTCACCACCAGTGCGTACTATCACAAGTTGCCACCCTTCCCGATATGACCTCAGATGTTGCTAGGACTGAAACTACAACAAGCAAACATGATCAGTGTGGATACTGCAAGAAAGTGTCGGTCAATTCTTGTTACCTTTATTTTGGCAATGTTCAACCCCCCCCCCCCCACCTCCGCCCTACATTCTACTCATCCTTGTCTACCCATGTTGCTAGGACGTAAAACAACAACAAACAAACAAACAAGCCTTGTCTATCCATGTGGCAGTAGTCAGACATGTCGGGCGTAATCGATTAATCAACTCGGGTCACCTGAGCCACTTTTTGGCGCATGCGCACATCCTACAGACTCAGGTTGAATAAATGAATACACTTCTCTATGCTCGGGGTGGAAAAAATGGCGGCTTAATACAAAATATTTTTTTAATTTAATAACCAATATAACTAGGGCAAAATAGGATTTAAAGTATTTTATGATCGCATAGTTTACTTATATTTCCATTTCATTAATCTGGGTTATTAAAACAACAAAAAAGCATTAAAACAACACGTAGGACTTATACTGGTAGCTGTTATCCTACAGGTACCAGCACAAATGTGACGTCATCCTTCCTAGCCACCCCCAGCCAAGACGTGGGTTACTGGGGTCGGGACTTTTTGCACACGGCACGTGTATTTGTCGACTCCACTTGCGGTGTTCGATCTGAAATTCTAGCAACTCGGGTGACCCGAGTCACCCGGGTCGTGTTAATCGAATACGGCCATGGACTTATACTAAGGCCGTATTCGATTATGAAGCTTCGGACCATTCGGGTCATCCGAGTCGTCAGGATTTCAAATAGAACACCGCGATGTTAGCCTAGAAATACACGGGCCGTGTGCAAAACGATCCGACCCCAGTGCCCCACGTCTTGGCTGGGAGCAGCAAGAACTTTTTTTGTTGTTGTTGTGATGGGTGTATTTATACTGCCCATAATGGTGAAGTCATATGACTTGTTTTCGCCACTAGATAGTAATAGTCTTGTGACTCCCCTTCTTTTTATCACTTTCAGTTGTTGAACAATGACGTCACATTTATGCTGGTACCTGCAACAGCTACCAGTACAAGTCCCACAGGGTTTTTTAATGTATTTTTTGTAATAACCCAGATTAATTAAATGGAAATATAACTAAACTAGGCAATCATAAAATACTTAGTATCCTATGCTGTTGTAGTTATATCGGTTATTAACAAAAAAAGTTTTGAATTAAGCCACCATTTTTGTCAGCCCCGAGCATGTTTGTTGCTGCAACCCGAGATTGTAGCGTCTGCGCATGAGCAAAAAAAGTGATTCGGATGATCCGAGGTGATTAATCGATCATGGCCTAAGTTACTGCACTGTTACAACTATCACCATTTGTTGAAAAATAAATTGACCTTCAATGTGCTTATTGTTGCATGTATATCATATTATTGCATTGCTAGTCAAAAGATGTACCGGGAAAACTGTGTATGAAGTTGTCATACAACCTGTTATCCTGTGCACATTCACTGCTGATGGTTCATTGAGCGTCTACCAGACGTGACGGCCGAATGAGTTGAGCGTCCGCCTCCCGTTCTGGTAGGTCGTGGGATTCTAACTCGCGAGTTAGAACCCGGGCCGAGTCAAACAAATGACTTAAAAATTTATACTTGTCGCTACCTAGCCTGGCGCTCAGCATTATTGGGATCGGGCAAGGAGCAGTGGAATGAGGAAGACCAATCGTCCAGGATTGGAAATCCCCCTTCTTTAATATTATCGTGCATGCTAATTAGCCTCGGTGTTAATCAGCAGTATTATGTGTGTTAATTGGCGACACAATGTAACCTACTTGGTTGGCATAGTGATACTTGGTTGGCATAGTGATACTTGGTTGGCATAGTGATACTTGGTTGGCATAGTGATACTTGGTTGGAATAGTGATGCATTGCCACTTGTCAGTATTGTATAAAGATAACCCGGTGTCGCAGTTTCAGCTCCCTGCAGTTGAAGTTCCAACAAAAGCATCTGCGCATGCGTCAAAGCATTGTCTGCGCATGTGTCAACATTAGCCCGATTTAAACCATCGCCGATCGCCGCAAATCGCTGTCACTATAGTGTCAGTGTGACTAACCTTATAAATTTAATATAATCTTTTCGGTAAACATGTTTTCTATATGTCTACCAAGCGGTTTGTTTCTAGGTGGTGTGGTTTTAGAGATATTTCACTTTTTCTGCATGAAGATTACTCATGAACATTGACAATGCGTTGAGTTTGGCGGTATGCGCAGTGCAAAACATTATTCAAAATTAATAGAAATCCACAACCCTAACCATATCAATTTAATATAATCGTGTTGGTAAACATGTTTTCTATATGTGTACCAAGCGATTTGTTTCTAGCTGGTTTGGTTTTAGAGATATTTCACTTTTTATGTGTGAACATTGCTCACGATCATTGACAATGCGCAGACGATGCCGTTAGATGTTGACGCATGGGCAGAAGCAATTGTGGGAACTTCAACTGCTGGAAATTGAAACTGTGACACCGGCATCATTATCTATGCTGAGTAGCGGTTGATGGTTCTAATTAAAATCAATTATGTATGCTAAGTAGCATCTTGTGGTTCTAATTAGCACCTTTATGTATGTTAAGTACCATCTGGTGGTGTTAATTACACAATTATATATGTTAAATAGGGTCTGCTTGTTTTAATTAACACCATTATGTATGCTAAATGTCATCTCGTGGTTGTAATTAACACCATTATGTATGGTATGTAGAGTATGGTTGTTTTAATTAACACCATTATGTATGCTAAGAAGCGTCTGATTGTTTTAATTAACACCATTATGTATGCTAAGTGTCATCTGGTGGTTCTAATTAACACCATTATGTATGCTAAGGAGCGTCTGATGGTTCTAATTAACACAATCATGTGAGTTAAATAGTGTCTGATTGTTTCAATTAATACCATTTGGTACACTAAGTGTCATATTGTGGTTGTAATTAACACCATTATGTATGCTAATTAGCGTCTGATTGTTCTAATTAACACCATTATGTATGTTAAATAGAATCTGATTGTTTTAATTAACACCATTATGTATGCTAAGTGTCATCTGGTGGTTCTAATTAACACCATTATGTATGCTAAGAAGCGTCTGATTGTTCTAATTAACACCATTATGTATGTTAAGTAGTGTCTGACTGTTCTAATTAACACCATTATGTATGTTAAATAGAATCTGATTGTTTTAATTAACACCATTATGTATGCTAAGTGTCATCTGGTGGTTCTAATTAACACCATTATGTATGCTAAGTGTCATCTGGTGGTTCTAATTAACACCATTATGTACGCTAAGTAGTGTCTGATTGTTCTAATTAACACCACTATGTATGCTAAGTAGCATCTAATTGTCCTAATTAACACCATTATGTGTGTTAAGTTGTTGTTTTTTTGTTCAAGTGTTTTTATTCCTCTGAATAACATGTTATCAGTGCTAATGCACTGGTCTTCCAGCCATAATGACAATTGCCTCTACACAGTAAACAAATCTACAACAATATATAGATAGACAATTACAGGGAAATAAGCAAAACATTGGTACATGAATGATAGGTAAAGAACAAGATAAGAGAAAAAAGAAATATATATGGGGAGGTAACTATGTTAGACTCGTATAGTAAGCGCTAGTAAGGGGTGGGGCAAACTGATTATCTTTCTAGTAGTAATATACTCGTTGAAAGGGTGATGGTGGGGTGTAGGGTGGGCCTTTGTGATTGAACTGGTATTCATGGTAATCTCAGGTGGGGTCTATTGAGTTAGTAAGTAGGTTAATATTGATTAATCACGTACCTCAGTAGGATCCAACTAGACTCATTTCCAGGCTCATTTCCATGGTGGCCCTGTCACACTATGAAGTTTCTCACCGGCGTGCCGGCAACGCGCAAAATATTTGCAACCCGTCGACACACGTCCAACTCTTCGGCGTTTTGGGAGAAAGTTTGACGGGTTGCAGCGTGTTAATGGCATGTTTTTGGCGTGCAGCCAACGGGTTTCGACGTGTGGCGGAACAACATGTGAACGTCCCGCCAGCGGGTTCTCAGCGTGTTATCAGCATGTTATCGGCGTGTTGTCGTCGCGTTGACGGCGTGGGGATGGCGCATTGGTGTCGTGTTAGTACCGTGTCAACACATACATACCCGCCACCAACACGTCAGGACGCACCAGCAGCGCATCCACACCCGCTGCCAATGCATCCAGGCACGCTGGCAACACGTCCAATGCGCCGAGAAACGCTGAAGCAACGCCAATGGCGCGCCCACTACCCGTCGATGGGACGTTGCCGACACGGTGACGGAATGGTTGCATTTTGGCGAAAAAAAGGCCAACGTTAAGCGACGTTGATCAGCGTTCTGCCAGCATTCTGCTGGCGCGCCGCCAACAGGTGTTGACGTGTTGCTAACGCGTCCATAACGCGCCCGCCAACACGCTGATGCGCATTGCGGCCCGTCGAAAGTTTTGTGCAAGCACAAAATGATCAGCGCGAGCCGGCGGGCGCTGACAGGAGCTGACTTGTTGGATCACACGTTGCTATCAGTCTACGTGTACCGACGCGCCGGTAATGCACCGGTAACGCGCCGGTAACGTACCGGACGTGTACTGACGTTTCGCCCAAAATGGCAACACGTCACCACGCCTCGATGCGCGTTCATGAGAAACGTCGTAGCGTGACAGGGCCTTTAGGTGCTTCAATGTGTCATCGTCCACATCAATGTTCGATTTGGAGTATATTGCTAAACCCCCTCCTATCTTAGTCTTTCCATTAGGTAGTTTGGTGGTCCTATCTGCTCTTGTTAACTGGTATCCTTTAATTGATGCAAGCTTATCTTCAGTGCTTTTTGTGAGTCAAGTTTCAGAGACTGTGAATATGTCTATATTTGACCATGGCAGATCAACTCTGAGCATGTCAATTTTGTTAATTAAGCTTCTAATATTAAGGTGTGTTATTTTGAAACCAGCCTGGCCTTTGATTTCATCTAGAGGAAGTGTAATGCCTTCCACACAGTCCCTGCCATCCCTATGCTCCACCACCGCCTACCCCACCATACCCTGGGCTCATGACCCAGTGTTTCTGGTGGGTTAGTCTCCTTGTTGTGTATGTTACTGTTAGTGGGGGGAAATACATCTGCCCCCTTTTGTGTTGACTAACGTCACAGACATGATCATGATGTCAGATATTGTGCTTCTATTTGGTCATGTCATCTATTAGGGGATTATTTAGCAGGTTAGTGCATGTTCAGCAGATACTTAGTGGTTGGTAGCATGTTAGTATAACCTTGTATGGTTGAGTGAGGGAACAATCAAAAAATATCAACATTCTACACTGTACTTGATGAGAGAACAAATATTTCAACATTCCTGTAAGTATGTTTCAACCTGTGCCAATCAATACTCTGTAAATGTCATGGTAATGTAAATTTTGCAGTGCTATCTTGTGGTTGGTTTGATCAGCCTGGCTGCTGGTTGGTGTTTCACATGTAAACACGTATGCCTACAAGCCAAGAGGCTGAGTGTAAAATTTAAAAAAAGAGATTTCCTGTCATTTGGATTTGACCAATGTTGCGTCTACTGCCTGGTCACCACCTCCCTCTGCACCGCCCTCCCTCATTCCTGCCATTTTGGTGGGTTGGGTGTGGTTGGTTTGGGGGGGGTGGTGTGTGGTGGGTGGTTGGGGTGGTTTTGTGGGTGGGGGGGGGGGGGGTGTTGTGTTGTTTTGTGTGGGGTTGGGTGTGGTTTGGGGTGTGGGGTTGTGCCCTCCTCCCGCCCTCTGACCCTCCCTCGTCCCTCCTCGCTCTTCCCTGCCCCCCTTCTGTCACTCCCCTTGCATCCCCCTCCCTTCCCCCCTCCGTCCCACCCTCCCCGGGCCTCACTGCCCTTCCCCTCCCCTTCCCCCTACCATCCCACCCTTCCCTCTCCCTATCTCCCTCCTCATCCACCTTACCCAGTACACTCCCAGCGCTCTCACAACACCTTCCTCCTCCCCCTTCACCCCTTTCCCCTCCACTCCCCCCTTTCTTCCCCACACTCCTCTCCCCCTCCCCCCACCTCAGTCGGTGCTCTCACACCTCACCTCACGACCCCCCCCCTTGATGTAAGTTGGGGGGGGGGGGGAGGTCCCCACTGGTTGCATGTTGCTACTCCTATAGAACTCCCACCACCACCACTACCCCCACCCTGCCCCTCCACCTCTCCACCCCACCCATCCCCGCCACCATACACACATTCTGTGTGGTGGGGGTTGACGGTGTGTGTGGTTGGGGTGTAGGTGGGTATGGTGGTGGTGTAGGTGTGTGTGGTGGGTGTGTAGGGTGTGTGTGGTGGAGGTGTAGGTGGTTTGTGGTGGAGTTGTAGGGGTCTTGCAGAGCAGCACCTCACAATCTTTAGCATCCCTAAACCCCCACCACACACCTACACCCTCACCACAGCCCTAAACCTCCACCACACACACCTAAACCCCCCACCACATGCCTATACCCCCACCACATCCCTAAACCCCCACCACACCCCCCACAACACACCTACACTCCCACCACACACACACCACACCTACACCACCGCCACACACCTACACCCTCACCACACACACCTACACCTCAACCACACACACCTACACCCCATGACACACACACCACACACTTAGACCCCCACAACAGACCAACACCTGAACACACATATACCTACACCCCCATCACACCCCCACCACATCCCTAAACCCCCACCACACACCTACCAAGCGACAGCAGGGTTTCTTCTGACACTCCAATGCTATCAAAATGATCAAACCCACCACCTGGTGCACTGGCTGTTCTCTTGATTACACAGTACAGGCTGAGTGAGTGAGCCGTCTTAGTGTTATATGGTCTTTGATTTGGCTTAGTCCTCACATCTGATTGTTCTAATTAACACTATTAAGTACACTAAGTATCTTCCGGTGATTCTAATTAACACCACTAAGTACGCGAAGTAGCGTCTGATTGTCCTAATTAACATACTTACCCAGGCTGATTCTGTCCTCTGAGCAGATATGCGCTCTGCATCCGTGGCTATTCCGTCCAAACGCCGTGAGTTTCACACCAATCAGGCTCCTCCGTCCAAATGTAGGTCAGCACGTGACCCTGAACATGTCTCCCGTCCACAGTTAATGACAGCTCGGTCACGTGGTGGTGCGTGAGACACGTGACAACCTACGGTCACGTGATGTGACTTTGCGTTTTTTGCGCACATTCCCACCTTTAACAAGTATTAGGAATCGGGAATAGTTGAGATCACCGTTCCGACTGTGCATGCGCTGAAAACGGCGTTGGCAGCAAAGCAAATGCATCTGGCCATTGAGTTTGCCGATATGCAAAGGGCAAAACTTCGATTTGATTCAAAATGAATAGAAATACATAACAATTTGGCATAAACATGTATGCACACATGCAATATAATGATCTGATGAATATACCTAAGACAAAACTAGCCACAGTTAAACATTTTGAGCTAAGAAACATACAATTCTACACAAAACAATCAGTCACTTTAAGGCTGATATCCAAATCACTATTAATAATTCTTATTCTAAATATTAAAATGCCAAATGCGTCAACATATACTTGTTTCAGAGAAAGATATAACCAATATCTGATTAACCCTACTCATTTTCTAGTTCTACATATGTCATTAACCATAGGATATAAATAAAAACATTAATAAAATAAGTCAAACTGACTCTGGCTATGGCTCTAACACTAGTCTGAGTGCCCAGATTTGTCTAAATCTAAATGCACATGGCATAAGATGTGCTGATTATATTGATGTAAATGCAATGCTGGATAAAAGATTAATATCTTAATTTATTATATATATTTTTGTAGTTGGTATTCTATGTTTCAAACAAGAGCTGAGATGAGCTGAAACTAGCACATTTCATAGCTGCACCCAGTGTATTAGCATTACACATGTGCTTCTCGCGGGTTTGTTTTTCTTCTACGCATCCCACAATGCACCGCGCCACTGGAATGGTGATGTAGTCTATAGGGAGAGTGTGCATGTGCGTGTGTGTCCACATGCGCGAGCATGCCAATCAATCAATCAATAGGATACAGCTATAATAGGCCTTGAACCTGTTAGCCGCTCTTAATTAATAGAAATGGAGACAGTTCTTCAGATGTGGTCGATCATAGCAACTGTCACTGGCTCCAAGATATATGTAATGCTTGACCAGTATGCATCCAGTCGGGACTTGAAACAGTTCACCGACTCTGCTGCTACGACACTCTCCAGGAGGTCATTCCACAGGTCAACCACCCTAAAGCCGAAGAAGTTGTGTCGCAGGTCCAATCTGGAGTACCGCTTCCTCAGCTTCAGGGAGTGCCCTCTGGTCCTGGTGTTGGAGTCTCTGATAAGGGGGCTGCCTGTCTTGTAGATACCATGGAGATATTTGAATACTTCAATCATATCCCCCCGGGCCCGTCTGTAGTACATGCTTGGGATCTTCAAATGACGCATACGTTGTTCATAGGGTATTGCATCGAATCCACTGCCAATGGTGAGGTGAAAGCTAGTTTGGCAGCATTTAAAGCTGCATAGTCCGATAAAAGCATCATCAGAATTTCTAAAACCAAAACAATTATCTAGATCAGATCCTACATATCTATTTTAGATACTGATGCACTTATTGAACATTTGTTGCCACATGGGTCGGAATGAATGCTGAGTCAATTTAACAGAACCTGTTACTGCTGAAGCCTACGGTGTCAAGAGTTTTGGCGTGCTTGCCTAAATTAATTTATCATCTGTCAACTTCAAATATCACCAAAGTTAGTCATTTAAAGCTAAAGTTGTTTCAAACTAAAGTAAGATATAACCATGAACCTCATATTTTTATCTCAGAAACTCAAAATTATCGGACTATGCAACTTTAATATAATTTAACTTCAGCTGTCATCATCTTATTGTAGTAGATTTTAGCAAAGAATTGCCGATGCAAGCTATTTGTCAAATCATGGAAATGACACATATTTAGAAAAGCTACATATATATATATATATATATATATATATTTACTAAAGGCATTTATTCCAGAGTAGGTATTGAGTTCAATACACCCCCTTCTTTTTTTATTTAATTTTTTTAAATAACGATAATGACATTTTCTATGGACTATGCATCGATTTTGATTGAAGTGCATTTCAATCAGATCAAAATGAAAAACTACAATCAATCGTTTGTCTTTAGTAAATATATGACACTATATGTTGCTGGGACGTAAAACCCCACAAAACAAGCAAACTGGTTGTTCTTTTATACACTTAATCAACAGTGTGTGTATATATCGGAGTCATGTTTTTGTTTGTTTCTTGTTGTTTTACGTCCTAGCAACATCTAAGGTCATATCAGGTAGGCTTAGTGTACATTTGCATACGTTACTGGCACCAGAGACAGATCGTGTGGGTGACACACATAATGTGCCAATGGATTGCTATTGTGTTTAGCGTTGATCAACAATTTCTAAGGCATAGACGACATATTCGGATCAGGGCCGGCCCTAGGGTTGCGGGCACCCGGGAAAGCTGAACATCGGCGCCCTAAGGCTTAGGGGGCTGTCACACTACGATGTAACGCGGTAGCGTAAGCCGATGTAGGTGAAATTTGGCCATTACGTCGAGATACTTTACAGGTTCATTAAGCCTACGTCGAGGTATGTTGAGACACGTCATGTTACGTCGACACTCGTCAAGGTTTTGGACATACCCAAAACTTTTGACATAGCTCGACGTAAGACAACGTGTTGCTTATATTTTAGCATATGCTATGTATACTTTAGAGATACATCGAGTATGCTACACATACATTACATATACGTTATACATATGTTGAACCATGTCAGGCATAAGTCAAGCCGGCAGAAACGTACAGTCCACATATTGACAACGTATTGAAAACATATGGATAACGTATGTCTAACATATGTCTAACGTACGTTTGGCATTTCTCCACTGTGTTTTGATGTATTTAAAGGCGTACTTCTGGTGATCGAATAACGTATATAACGTTCGCCGGTGTTCTGTGAGCATTCTGTGAGCGTCTTTAAATGTTGTCATACGTTACCACTACGTTGGATCGAAGTTTCGCCTACGTCCACTATGTTGCATTGACGTCCAAATTGACTCTGCAACAAATTTGATTTGATGAGTCCCTAAACCCAACTGTCAGGACAAATTTGTTATGACGTCACAACCAACTACAATGATCGAATTACCACTCCCAAGCTGTTTTACGCAGTTGATGGTTGTGTGTTTTTGTGGTGTTTTGGTGGTTGTTGTTTTTTGTGGGTTTTGGGTTTTGTGTTTGTGGTTTGGTTTTGTGGTTGTGGTTTGGTTTTGTGTTTGTGGGTTGTTTTTGTTGTGTGTTGTGTTGTTGTGTGTTGTCGTGAACTGTCACAGCCATCTGTTGTGACGAATTTGATGCGACGAATCGTCACAACGAATTGCCTTGAGGAATCGGCTTGTCAATGTTTGATGTAATTAATGATAATGAAATATGATGCAATGAATCGCTGTGACGAATCGAGGTGACGAATTTTCTAAAGCCGCGTTCACACACGGGCGTTAAGTCGCCTCAACTAGTTCGCCTCATCTAAGTCGCCTCACTTTCGCCATGTGGACACTACGCTGAGGCGACTTAAGGCTAAGTCGCCTCATCTAATTCGCTTCAAGTAAACCACGTCGCGAGGTAGGTTATATGAAGCGAACTAGCTTAAGTCGGCCCATAGTGGCTGTGTGGACGGTAGCGGATTAGATGAGGCGGATTAAGGACGTCACAGTCGAAGCCTGAGTTTGTTGACTTTTCGGTAAATTTGGTCTATGAACCTGCGAGAGGTGCACAGATATTTTTTTCATGATATATTTTAAGGTTTTCACTGCCCAGCAGAAGTTTTGACCGTTCCAAACCAATACGATTCAGTCCATACATATCTAGGTTGAACCCACACTCTCTCGTGCCGACGTCGACTAACCGAAACTGGCACTGGTTAGTTTGGACTTGCTCATGCGCAGATATCGATTTCCGCCTTAATCCGCTCCGTGTGTGGACACGACACTAGTTCGCCTCATCTAGTTCGCCTTATCTAGTTCGGCCTAAAGTTGTGGGTGTGAACACGGCTTATGATTCCAGCTTCACTATAGGTTGATGAAGCTTGACTTCCTCTATTTACAATGTGTGCATGCAGAACATCTGTCAATTAATGTATGGAGCTTTCTACTTAAATATATATATATATATGTGAGGTATAACGAATTATGCGAGTATAAAGATACGTAAGGGTTAATTATTATTATTATTTGTTATACTCCGTAAGACCAACACTGTACCGGTGGCTCCACCTTCTCTCCTCGCCTCCACCGGATGTAGACCAGTGTCAGTCGCACCGGAGGATTTTATCTATATAACAAAGAGTTCAGGCACAAAACCCGGTAAACGCCAATCCAAAGATTTAACAAAACTAAAAGATTTTTACCTGAAGGTGATTTTAATTCTTACTAATTCCACTTTTCTTTTGATGAAATGATTATGGAGCAATTAACAAAAAAAAACAGTAATGTAAACAAAAAAGAACTTTTAAAAGGTTTGATCCCGATGTTTATCTCAATTTTTGGATCGGCATTTCCGTGGTTTTGCGCATGAACTCCTCAAATACACCGAACTGATGACTTAGAAAGATAATCAATTAAAACAAATATGACATATGTGGGGTGTTGTGCAGTGTATATTATTTGCCTGTAAAGTCACTATAAATAAATATGTTATGTCTGAATGAGGTCGGCTGGCAGTCTGTTCGGCTGGTATCAAATACCAAATTGTGTGTATAATTATGAAATAAATTAATTTATCATTTCAACACATTCGTCACTTTTCTTCTTTTTTTGTGTCAATCATTGAAGTTGTAAAATCCATCAGGTTTGTACTTCTGCCACATTTGACAAATAAATAAATTAGATTCTTCATTATGATCCACCTTAGGGGGTCCTTTTGAAAGTCGGGAGTTCAATTCCCAGTTGAGTCAAACCAATGACTTATGAAATTGATTCTTGTCGCTTCCTAGCCAGGCGCCCGGCATTATTAGGATAGGGCAAGGACTGGTTGGCTCGGTGACAGGATACTGTGACGGTGGAATATCAGCTCATGGTGCTGGTTGCCTGGTCTCCCAGTGGGGCAGCACTATAAAGTTGCCATGAGTGCACACTGTCACAAGTCGGTACCTGTCTTGATATGACCTTAGATTTTGCTAGGACGTAAAATACCAACAACCAATCACAAGCTTGCAAACCATACATTGATGGGAATGGGGGGGGGGGGGGTAAGATTCGCTGTATGCTTTCTAAAACTTATAAAAAAAAATATTGGTCAAATTAAGCAGGATTTTAATCCACACTTCGTGTCAGTCCAGGGCAACATTGATACTTGTCGCTTCCGAGCCAGGCACTCGGCATTATTAGGTTGGGACAAGGACTGTTTGGCTCAGTGTCAGGATAATGTGACTGAGTGGGATATCAGGTCATGGTGCCGGCGACCTGGTCTTCTAGTGGGGCAGCACTATAAAATTGCCATGAGTGCGCACTGTCACAAGTCGGTACCCATCCTGATATGACCTTAGATGTTGCTAGGACATAAAACAACAAAAAACAAACAAACATTTTTATTGTACACTTTGTAGGGGGACGGGGGGAAAGGGGTCATGAAAATGTGTTTTTTTACGCTTGTGAAAATGTTTTTGTTTGTTTTGTTTTTTTCGTGATCGCTTGTTTATTCTGCTCATAACGGCAAAGTGCATACACTTGTTTTCGCCGCTGGGCAGTAGTGGTCGTAATCCATACGGATTGATTTCCTGTTCCAAGTTTTTTGTTTTTCGATTATATTTTTGTACATAGTTAACATTTTGTAATACCTTTCATCCATGTGTCGTGGGGGTGATGAAAATGGGAAATATTGTGCCTAGAGCTGGACTCGAACCCACATCTCTTTGCATTCCGGGCCAGTGTGCTAACCATTACACCACCTAGGCTCCCTGATATCAATACACTCCCCACGCCTACCTGTCTATGTGGTTACTTGCCTGAGAGGTCAGTGCAGACCACTACACTCGTCCCCCTGGAATTGTAAGTATTGTAATGCTTACAATTACATACATACAGGCAATGCACTAACACATACATACACAGGGTAGGTTCAACAACCATACAGCGCAAAGCTTGTACAGGATCCTGATCACGGCAACCAGTGTCGTGGGGGTGATGAAAATGGGAAATACTGTGCCTAGAGCGGGACTCGAACCCACATCTCTTTGCATTCCGGGCCAGTGTGCTAACCATTACACCACCTAGGCTCCCTGATATCAACACACTCCCCACGCCTACCTGTCTATGTGGTTACTTGCCTGAGAGGTCAGTGCAGACCACTACACTCGTCCCCCTGGAATTGTAAGTCTTGTAATGCTTACAATTACATACATACAGGCAATGCACTAACACATACATACACAGGGTAGGTTCAACAACCATACAGCGCAAAGCTTGTACAGGATCCTGATCACGGCAACCAGTGTCGTGGGGGTGATGAAAATGGGAAATATTGCGCCTAGAGCGGGACTCGAACCCACATCTCTTTGCATTCCGGGCCAGTGTGCTAACCATTACACCACCTAGGCTCCCTGATATCAATACACTCCCCACGCCTACCTGTCTATGTGGTTACTTGCCTGAGAGGTCAGTGCAGACCACTACACATGCAATTAGTGATTTAATCTAGGTATACTATGTTCGTCTTTTTGTAGGTTTTTTTTGGTCATACGTTTGAAGGTTAGATTTGTGAAATATTTGTACAGGTTTCAGGTATTCCATTTTCTTTATTTTTTTTTTCAGCTTATTTGGCTTTAAAATTCAAGTCAAACCAGACGGGATGGCCGAATGAGTTAGAGCGTCCGTCTCCCGTGTTGGTAGATCGTGGGATCATGGGTTCGAATCCTAGTCAAGCAAAGCCAATGACTTAAAGATTGATACTTGTTGCTTCCTAGCCAGACGCTCGGCATTACTAGGATAGGGCAAGGAGCAGTGGAATGAGGAAGACCAGTCGTCTGCGACTGAAATTTCCCCTGCCTAGACAACTAATGTACCAAAAATAAATAAATAATGCTGATAATGGCGAAGGAATTTCTTGATATGTGGCGAATGAAGAAGACGGAGGCGAGCTGGAAGTAAAAACGAAAGTTTATTGCTGTGAAGAGGAAGAGCGGTCCGCAGAGACCGCCACCTTACAAAGAGTAACACTAACAAGTAATAAGAAAAGAAAAGGGAAAAAAGATTGTTTTGTTTGGTTGTTGTTGTTTTACGTCCTAGCAACATCTAAGGTCATATCAGGACAGGTACCGTCTTGTGACAGTGCGCACTCATGGCGACTTTCATAGTGCTGCCCCACTGCGAGATCATGACCTGATATCCCACTCAGTTACATTATCCTGACACTGAGCCAACCAGTCCCTGCCCTATCCTAATAATGCCGAGCGCCTGACTAGGAAGCGACAAGTATAAATTTTTAAGTCATTGATTTGACTCAACCAGGGTTCGAACCCACGACCTCATGGTCTACCAGCAATGGAGACGGACGCTCTACCTCACTCGGCCATCCCGTCTGGTCGGGAAAAAGAAAGTAGATGCAAGGGCGGGTGTGGACAAAAACTGGAGGTGTGAGCTGGACGGGAGCAGGAGGAGTGACTCTAGGGAGGAGGGGAGGTGGCAAGGAAGTGGGAAGGACAGGGGGCGCCACAGGTGTAAACCCGAGACGCCGTGGCGCGGCAAGCGAGGAGCCAGGAGGGAGAGAGAGAGGGGGAGGAACTCATCCCCTACCGCAAATCAAACGCAATGCGAGCATTACAACCAATTTAGTTTGAAGTGATTTTTATTGTAAATGGCAAAGATTAGAGAAATTTAAGGGACAGTAGGGAGGGGCCGGACAGGTTGGAGTATCTACCAATTATCTTTTAATGACTCTGCGTGTGGATGTGGTTGAATCATGTGACTAGTTCATCTCATGTCCAACAGGTGGCATCTCAGTACATCATTCTCTACAAATCTAGTTCATCCAATAGCCACCAGGTGGCAGTTCAATACAGTCTTCATCATTGCATGTCCAATTGAGGATTTGCGTGTGACGTGGCAGTACATCCATCGCCAATTATGTCCACCAGGTGGCAGGTCAGTACATCCTTCACCTAAGCTAGTTCATCTTCCATCTATCAGGTGGCAGGCCAGTATCTGCATTATTATATATATGTGATGTATAAGAATTATGCGAGTATAAAGGCATGAAACGGAATGTTTCCTATATGATCATCCATATGTTGTGTACTACGTTCGAAATAAAGAGCTTAACCGCTTGTTCTGGCCAATTGAAAATTCAGACGGACAAGTCAAAATCAAACTAGACTTGTCTGGTATGGTGTAAGATGCCGTGAAGTGTAAGGAGCCTGAGTGGGATATCAAGTCATGGCGCTCGCGGCCTAGTCTCCCAGTCTCAGTATAAAGTTGCCATGAGTGTGCACTGTCACAAGTCGATACCCGTCCCGATATGACCTTGGATTGGTTGGTTGGTTGTTGGAGTTTTACATCCTGGCAACATCTCAGGTTATATCAGGACGGGTACCGACTTGTGACAGTATGAACTCATGGCAACTTTATAGGGTGGGCCCACTGGGAAATCAGGCCGCCGGCACCATGACAAGATATCCCACATAGTCACATTATCCGGACATTAAGTAACCAGTCCTTGCCTTATCCTATTAATGCCGAAAGCCAGGCTAGGAAGCAACAAGTATGAGTTTTATAAGTCTTTGATTTGACTCGACCGGGAACCAAACTCCCGATCTCCCGCACGCGAGGCCCACGCTCTATGGATTCCTCCAAAGCGCCCGGTGATATGACCTTGGAAGTTGCTAGGACGTACCTTCCAAACACACAAAGAAATCTTGTTGTGTGTAGCTTAAGATAATAATTGGCTTTGTTGTTGGAGATTTACATCCTGGCAACATTTATGGTCATATCAGGACGGGCTTTATACCCCTGTCACACTACGACGTAACGAGCCAACGTGAGCCTGACGTGATCACTTTTCGTTATTACGTTGCCGTACGTTTGGTTACGTTATGATGATGTCAGAATGACGTTAGACTGACGTCAAGATACGTCACGTTACATCATGTTACGTCGGCGCATGTCAAGGTTTTGAACCTGTTCAAAACTTTCGACGTGACGCGAACGTAAGGGTTTATGTTCGCCGTACGTTCTGTACACGTTCGGCGAACGTCAATGACGTTAAACGGACGTTAGTCAAACATTCCTCACTACATTCCACTACGTTCCACTCGTTGACCCACATTAAAGCCGGTGGAAACGTCCATGCGGCGTAATGGGAACGTCAGGAGAACGTCAGGAGAACGTCAGGAGAACGTCAGGAGAATGTACGTTCAGCGTTTCGCCAACGTTTAATGACGTAAGTAACGTAAGGTAACGTAAAGCAACGTAGTTCTGGCGATGGAATAACGTTCATAACGTTCCGTGAGCGTCATTATGTTGTCCTCTCTCGTTAAATGATGCGATCACTACGCTTTTCCGACGTTACGCTCTCATCAACTACACGGCATTCACGTCCCGAATTTGCATATTACGCCGATAACTTCGACGTAATATAATTATTTTCACGTTGTGCCTACGCTGATGTCGTCACGTCATAGTGTGACAGGGCCTTAAGATAATGAAGTATTGTTAGGAGTTGGTTAATGTAACTATATTGCTATATTGGACATGTTAATATCACTCAATTATGTTGACACAGCTAGGCAGTATTACTATTAGAGATTCTATGTTACAACAATTCGATATGTGAATAGAATATCCTAAATGTACTATGTTCAAAACATTCCACACTTCATGATTTACAGGTGCAATCATAAATCGCAGCACTATAAAATCGTCAAAAGTGCGCACTGTCACAAGTCGGTACCAGTCCTGATATGACCTTAGATGTTGCTAGGACGTAAAACAACAACAAACAAACAATATATATATATATATATATATACATAGATATATATGGATAGTCCTAAAGCGTCAGTTGCTGTTCTATACACATATCTGTTTACATGTACATGCGGACCAGACGGGATGGCCGAATGAGTTAGAGCGTCCGTCTCCCGTGTTGGTAGATCGTGGGGTCGTGGGTATGAACCCTGGTCGAGTCATCCCAATGACTTAAAAATTGATACTTGTCGCTTCCTAGCCAGGCAGTCGGCAATATTAGGATAGGGCAGGACTGGTTGGCTCAGTGTCAGGATAGTGTGACTGAGTGTGATATCAGGTCATGGTGCTGGCAGCCTGGTCTTCCAGTGGGGCAGCACTATAAAGTTGCCATGAGTGCGCACTGTCACAAGTCGGTATCCATCCTGATATGACATTAGATGTTGCTAGGACATAAAATAACAACAAACAAACAACAAACGTGTACATGCATATATCTATTGTACACATGTATATGTTTTGGGGTTGTTGTTTTTTCTATGGATATAGTAATCAAATTTATTGAATTGAAGTGATTTTCGGTTAGATGCGTGGTCGGGGTCCTTGGAAATGTATTAGTTTGACATTGTGACTGACAGGTGAAGCTCATCCATCTGGTGATAAGGAAATCTCGTTTGGAACTGGCGATAAACTTAAGGGCGCATTCCATATACGCGTAATGCGTAATGCGAATGCGAATGCGATGGCAAAAAATCGAAACGCCTTGAAACCTATGAGCTACATTCCATATACGCGTAATACGTAATGCGAATGCGAATGCGAATAAAATCCATTATCCCGATCGCTCCATGTAGCGATCGGTGCGTAATGCGTAGTGTGTAACTGATAATTACGGACAGCCGGGACACGGTAGAGCGCGGACCTGTTAGGAAGCAGTCTCCAAGGCTGCTGAGTGGAAACATATGGTAGTGGTGGTGGTGGGGGTT
This sequence comes from Branchipolynoe longqiensis, assembly GCA_030323885.1. Classification (NCBI taxonomy): domain Eukaryota; kingdom Metazoa; phylum Annelida; class Polychaeta; order Phyllodocida; family Polynoidae; genus Branchipolynoe; species Branchipolynoe longqiensis. The sequence goes on along the minus strand of CM059196.1, from coordinate 7,359,346 downwards.
CGGGTTGCTAAAAATGCTACCAGAGCCACACAAATATGAATACCTATCTATAATTTGGTTATAATAAAGGTAGGAACCCCCATGTGACGTACAACAAGTTACATAACTATACATGCAATATTTGGTCATATACAGAGCAGTATGGAGAATAATTGTTTATTTTTATTTTTTAAATATAACCAGTCGTGTGCCGCCGAACGCATTACGCATTACGCGTGTATGGAATGATGGCATTCGCATAACGCATAACGCATAACGCATTACGCATTACGCGTATATGGAATGCGCCCTTAAGGCAAATGACACTTGAGCCTTGTGCTGTTCTCTTTAGATTGAAGCTATCGGTCATCCTATCGATCTTTCTCAGTGGACCCATTTGCAGATTGGGCTATTTTCCGTTCCAACCAGTGGTCCACAACTGGTTCATCAAAGGCTGTGGTATGTGCTGTCCTGTATGTGGGAAAGTGCATATAAAAGACCCCTTGCTGCTTATCGGAAAGAGTAGCCTATGTGGCGGCAGTGGGTTTCCTCCAAAGAAATATGTCAGAATGACCATATGTTTGACGTCCAATAGCCGATGATACAAAAATCAATGTGCTCTAGAGGCGTCGTTAAATTAAACAAGCTTTGCTTTTTATTTACTGAAACATCTGACATCATTGGACATACAACTTGATAAACAGACAGGATGGCCGAATGAGTTGAACGTCCGCCTCCCATTTTACTTATACTTATACTTATAAACTTATACTTATCCTCTTTTCCTTAGCCGTCCTGATATGATCTTAGATGGTGCTAGGACGTAAAACAACAAACAAACAAATCTTCTGTTTGTAGTCTGTTAACAGATTTGGCCTGTCTATATATGACTATAGTCGACATGCGGTGAAGACTGACTATACCGATACTGAGTCCAAAATGTATCAAGTCTATTTTTCAATGCATTTATTGATGGAGCTTCGTCAGGTTCTAACCCTGGCCGAGTCAAACCAATGATTGAAAAATTGATACTTGTTGCTACCTAGCCAGGCGCTCGGAGCAATGGTATGAGGAAGACCAATTATCCGCAATTGAAATCTCCCTCGCTTAAAGTTGCATAGTCCGATGGTTTTGAGTTTCTGAAATTTTCTGAAATACATTAGGTTGATCGTTATTATGTACCTTACTCTAGCTTGAAGTAACTTTTATTTTAAGTGGCTAACTTTTGAGATATTTCAAGTGGAAACATGCAAAATTAATGTTGGCAAGCACGCAAAAACTCTGACCCCATAGGCTTCTGCAGAAACAGGTTTTATTCAATTGCCTCAGTATTCCCTTCCATGTGGCTACACATGTTTAATAAGTGCACCAATATCTAAGTTAGATATGTAGAATCAAATTTAGATAATTGTTTTGGTTTTGAAAATTTGATATTTTCATCGGACTATGCAGCTTTAATCAATGATGTACAAAGAAAAATTAAAATGGAGATTATTGATTTAGTGTGACTGTGTGTTGTGTTACCCTTGGTTACTGCAAGGTTGTGTGAACTTCCGGTTCAAGTTTTATTCCTCCAAATGACATGCATACACCAAGCAATTTCTACAACAGGCGAAAAAATGCGGATTTTTTTTTTTTTTTTGGTCCATTAGTTGTTTAAGCAAGGGAAATTTCAGTCATAGACGATTGGTCTTCCTCATTCCACTGCTGGTCGATAGAAAGCCCGAGCCTATACTTTTACCGACCCAAGGGATTTTTAACCTCCCACACCTCATAGACATGGTATGAGAGCAACCAGCCTTTGTTGACGCTGTAAGTTATACACAGTGGTGGAAATCCAAATTGGCAGAGCTGGGAGCACGGGGAATCGAACCACCAACCTTCAGATTAGGAGTCTGACCTAGAAAAAAGTCAGACACTCTAACCACTCCGCCCCTAGATATCTAACTTATATACTAACTTAGATACTGGTGCCCTTATTAGTGTTGCATAGTCTGATGGTTTGGGGTTTCTGTAATTTTTCTTAGATAAATATAGTAAATTGATCGCTATAATCTACCTTACTTCAGTTTGAAGTAACTTTTATTATAAATGGCAAACTTTTGAGATATTTTAAATGCAAACATGTAAAATTAGTTTCGACAAGCTTGCCAAAGCTCTGCTACCATAGGCTTCTGCGGTAACAAGTTCTATTAAATTGACTCAGTGTTCCCTTTTATTCAGAAGCAAATGTTTAATAAGTGCATCAATGTCTAAGTTATATGTAGAATCAAATCTAGAAAATTGTTTTGGTTTTGTAATGTTGATCCTTCATCGGACTATGCAGCTTTAAGTACGTGTTGCTACACAGAAAGGCTTCGTCCTGATATGACCTTCGATTGTTTGTTTGTTGTTTTACGTCCTAGCAACATCTAAGGTCATATCAGGACAGGTACCGACTTGTGACAGTGCGCACTCATTGCGACTTTATAGTGCTGTCTCACTGGGAGACCAAGCTGCTGGCACCATGACCCGATATCCCACTCAGTCACATTATCCTGACACTGAGCCAACCAGTCCTTGCCCTATCCTAATAATGCCGAGCACCAGGCTAGGACACGACAAGTATCAATTTTTAAGTCATTGGTTTGACTCGACCAGGGTCCGAACCCATGACCCCACGATCTACCAGCATGGGAGACGGACGCTCTAAGTTTTTTGGTTTTTTGTTTTTTGTGTTTTTTTTGTGTTTTTTTTTTTGGGTTTGGGTCTCATTCGGCCATCCCGTCTGGTCATATGACCTTAGATGTTGCTAAGACGAAATGCCCCAACAAACAAACAGAAGGGCATACCCAAACACTTATCTAGATTTGAACCTAGATATCTAACTTAGATACTGGTGCACTTATTAAGTATGTGTTGCTACACAGAAGGGCATCGTCCTGATATGACCTTAGATGTTGACAGGACGATGGTGCTCCCGACAAACAAACATTTTAATAGAACCTGTTACTGCTGAAGCCTATAGAGCCAGAGTTTTGACAGGGACCCCAACATTAATTTTGCAGCTTTACACTTCAACTATATCTGAAGTTAGCAATTTTAAAGCGAACTTATTTCAAACTAAAGTACGGTGGATTAGAACTGTTCAACATGTGGCGTAGTGGTTAGAGTTTCTGACTTTTTTTCTACATCGGACTCATAATCTGAAGGTCAGTGGTTCGATTCTCCACCCCATTACCTCTGCCAATTTGGATTTCCACCGCTGTGTATAACTTACAGCGTCATCAAAGGTCAGTTGCTCTCATAGCATGTTTCCGTGGTGTGGGAAGTTAAAGATCCCTTGGCTTGATAAAAGTGTAGGCTCTCACTTTCTATTAACCAACTGTCTAATGGTGAAAAGAAGTCTATTCAGACTTATTTATCCATGATAGGCAGCATAAATCGTCAAGAACAAAAAACCGAACATATTTATCTAAGAAAATGACATAAACTCAAAGCCATCGGACTATGCAACTTAAAAATATTCTTTAAGTGAGAACGCTTTAAAGTGAAAGTAAATCTAACTAATGTAATGGGGCAGTCACACTACGACGTGTTGGACCAACGTTGGACAACGCGTGCCAACGTGTTGGTTTTTTGGGCGAAACATCGGTCCACGTCCGGCCCGTTACCGGCGCGTTACTGGCGCGTTACCGGCGCGTCGGTACATGTACACTGATAGCAACGTGTGGGCCAACACGTCGGCGCCCGCTGGCTCGCGCCGATCGTTTTGTGCTTGCACAAAACTTTCGATGCGCCCCAGCGCGCACCGACAGGTTGGAGGGGGCGTTGCGGACATGTTAGCAACAACGTCGAAACCCGTTGCGGGCGCGCAGGCGGAACGCTGGTAGACCGTTCAGCAACGTCGCTTAACGTTGGCATTTTTTTCGCCAAAATGCGACCGTTCCGTCGGCGCGTCTGCGGCGTCCCATCGACGGGTGGTGGGCGCGCCATTGGCGTTGCTCCAGCGTTTCTCGGCGCATTGGACGTGTTGCCGGCGGGCCTGGACGCGTTGGCCGCGCGGTGTGGACGCGCTGCCGGCGCGTCCTGATGTGTTGCTGGCGGGTATGTACGTGCTGACACGGTACTAGCACGACGCTGGCGCACTGCTGGCCCGCCATCAGTGCGCTACGGGCACACCGGTGGCGCGCTGCCGATGTGCTGGTGGCACGCTGCTGGTGCGCTGATGGCGCGCTGCTGGCGCACCGGTAGCGCGCCGGTAGCGTGCCACCAACCCGCCACTAACACGCTGCGCCCCGTCAAACTTTGTCCCAAAACACCGAACAGTTGGACGTGTCTCGCATGCTAGCAAATATTTTGCGCGTTGGCGGCACGCTGGAAAACACGTCGTAGTGTGACTGCCCCCAGGTAGATTACAATAATCAACCTGATATATTTATTTAAAGAGAATATGACACAAAATCTAAACGATCGGATTTTGCAACTTTTTTTACTTCGAAATATTTGTTGCAAGATGATTATTTTAGGCTGGTGGAGGCTATTGTAAGTGACCAGACGGGATGGCCGAATGAGTTGAGCGCCCGTCTCCTGTTTTGGGAGATTGGGGGATCCGAACCCATGGGTTATTGGGTTCGAACCCCGGTCGAGTCAAACCAATGACTTAATAATTGTATCCTTGTCCCTTCCTAGCTAGGAGCTTAGCATTATTAGGATAGGGCAAGGACTGGTTGGCTCAGGGTCAGGATATTGTGACTGAGTGGGATATCAGGTCATGGTGCTGGTCGCCTGGTCTCCTAGTGGGGCAGCACTATAAAGTCACCATGAGTGTGCAGTGTCACAAGTTGGTACCCGTCCTGATATTACCTTAGATGTTGCTAGGACATAAAACAACAACAAACAAGCTATTGTAGATTGTTGTAGAAATCTGCATGAGAAAGTATTGCAAAACATTGCAAAGTATTACTAAGTATTGCACAGTACTGGAATGCATTGCAAAGCATTACAATGTATAGCAGAGTATTGCAAAGCATAACAAAGTGCTACAACGTAGTGCAAAGCAGAGCAAAGTATTACAAAGTATTGGAGAGTTTTGCAAAGTATTGTCAAAGTATTGTCAAAGTATTGCAAAATATTGTAATGTATTGCAAAGTGCTGCAAAGCAATGCAACATATTGTGAACTGTTACAAAGTATTGCAAAGTACTGCAAAGTAAGATTCCATATACACGGGTATGCGGCATGCGGCATGCGAATGCGAATATGGTATATGCGGCATAGATATATGCCAACCCCCAATAGCCAATGTTTACTTTTTGTGCTGGGGGGTCGTTAAACAAGCAAACACACCACAAAAGATACCCAGGACATTTTAGATTTTTTTTGCTCCAAATTTGTGAAGGAAGATCAAAGTTACTATTGTTTTCTATGGCAAACGCAGCAGTAGTCGCATTTGCATTCGCACCGATCAGTCCATGGGTCGATCCATTTGCCGCATTTGCATTCGCATTCGCGTTCGTATTCGCATTCGCATTCGGACACATGGAAGCACCACTATTCATTTACATGCTTTTCAAATTTAATGCCGCATTCGCATTCGCATACCGCATACCACGTATATGGAATCTTAGCTTTATTGGCTACGGGCGGAAAAGCCCTGACAACTCATTATGGACGTTATCCTGGCATCTAGTACGGTCTCCAGGGTCGTGAATTACCCATGTTACTGCCAACATAAACAATGTGCTGCAAAGCATAGCAAAGCATTGCAAAGTACTGCAATGCATCACAAAGCACTTCAGCACCTTCTTGTATAACAACATGGTGTGGAACCTTTGCCGGTAAAATAAACCCACCCGAAAATAGCATGGTCTTTTCAATGGTGGACTAAAGGTCCTTGTGGTGTGTGGTGTGTGTGTGTTATGCATGTGTGTGTGAGTGGGTGGGTGGGTGGGTGGGTGGAAGCGGGGTGGGAGGGGGAGATAGAAATTGGTTGTTGGAGTTTTACGTCCTGGCAACATATACGGTCATATCAGGACTGGTACCGACTTCTGACAGTGCACACTCACGACGACTTTATAGTGCTCCCTCACGGGAAGACAGGACTTCCAGCACCACGATCCGATATCCCACTCGGTCACATTATCCTGACACCAAGCCAACCAGTCCTTGTCCTATCCTAATAATGCCGAGCACCTGGCTAGGAAACGACAAGTATCAATTTTTAAGTCATCGGTTTGACTTGACCAGGGTTCGAACCCGTGGGTTCGTAGGTTCGAATCCCATGATCTACCAAAGGGAGATAGAAAACAAAGAAGAAAAGAGCTGAAGTTATTCCTGTCCCCCCATCCACCCCCTCCCATCCCCTCCCTCCACCTCCATCCATTCATCCGCCCCCTCCCTCCCCTCCAACCGCCCCCTCCCTCCCCCCATCCGCCCATCCCTCCACCCCCGCCCCCTTCCCCCTCCTCCCTCCGCCATCCGCCCCCTCTCCCACCCCCTCCCTCCCCCCTCCCCCTCCCTCCACCCCGCCCTCCCCCTCCCTACACCCCGCCCCCTCCCCCCTCTCTCCCTCTCCCTTCCCCTACCCCCCCCCTTCCTTCCCTCCCTCCCCTCCCTCCCCTCCCTCCACCCCCTTCCCGTCCATCCCCTCCCTCCCCCTCCCTCCACCCACGCCCCCCTCCCTCCACCCCAGCCCCTCCCCTCCTTTCCCCCTACCTCCCCCTCCCACCCCTCCCTCCATCCCCTTCCCACCCCTCCCTCCCCCCACCTCCTTCCCCCTCCCTCCACCCCTCCATCCACCACCACGTTGACACGTACAGTGCGGACTGCTTCGAAAGACCACAGAAAGATAAGGGCACTCGCTACTAGTACTATCAGACGACTTAACAAATAAAGTGGTGACTCCTACCTGATCAGAGAGAAGCTGCACACAGTGGCTGCGGTACCGGGACAGTCTGCTGGCTTATCGACACCATGGAGGATGCGTATCGTGGAGTCTTCAGCTGGCCGTCACACACGTGGATACAAGCAGGTAGGGCCTACACGGCCGGTGTAGTAAATTCAAAACACTACCCTACAAAAACACAACGGTAGTGTTTTCAACCTAGGTTCAAAACACTACCGTAGTGTTTTCAACTTAGTTAAAGGTAGGTTCTCTGTGGCGGAGTAGTTAGAGTGTCTGACATTTTTCTAGGTCAGACTCCTAATCTGAAGGTCGGTGGTTCGATTCCCCATGCCCCCACCTCTGCCAATTTGGATTTCCACCGCTGTGGATAACTTACAGCGTCATCAAAGGCCAGTTGGTCTCATACCATGTCTATGTGGTGTGGGAGGTTAAAAATCCCTTGGGTCGGTAAAAGTGTAGGCTCGGGCTTTCTATCGACAAATTGTCTAATGGTGAAAACAAGTCTATTCAGACTTATCCATAATAGGCAGTATAAATCTTCAAGAAAAGAAAAAAAAAAAAAAAAAGGTTCAAAACACTACTGTGGCCACGCTCAAAACACTGTCCTTAAGTTCAAAACACTACCTTTAAGTTCCAAACACTACTCTAAATGTTTTTGTATAATTGCTGCATATTCGTTTTCATTTGTAGTAGGGTGAGGCAGTATGCAGTAGGGTGATGCAGTATACAGTAGTGTGATGCAGTATACAGTAGTGTGATGCAGTATGTGGGTTTGGGTGGGGGTGTGGTGGGGGTTTGTGGTGGTGGGTGGGGGTGGTGGGTACACTAGGGTGATGCAGTATGCAGTAGGGTGGGGCAGAATGCAGTAGGATGGGGCAGTGTACACTAGGGTGATGCAGTATGCAGTAGGGTGGGGCAGTATGCAGTAGGATGGGGCAGTGTACACTAGGGTGATGCAGTATGCAGTAGGGTGGGGCAGTATGCAGTAGGGTGGGGCAGTATGCAGTAAGGCATTGCAGCTTGCAGTAGGGCGGGGATGTATGCAGTAGGGTGGGGCAGTATGCAGTAAGGTGTTGCAGCTTGCAGTAGGGTGGGGATGTATGCAGTAGGGTGTTGCAGCTTGCAGTAGGGCGGGGATGTATGCAGTAGGGTGGGGCAGTATGTAATAAGGTGTTGCAGCTTGCAGTAGGGTGGGGCAGTATGCAGTAAGGTGTTGCAGCTTGCAGTAGGGCGGGGATGTATGCAGTAGGGTGGGGCAGTATGTAATAAGGTGTTGCAGCTTGCAGTAGGGTGGGGCAGTATGCAGTAAGGTGTTGCAGCTTGCAGTAGGGCGGGGATGTATGCAGTAGGGTGGGGCAGTATGTAATAAGGTGTTGCAGCTTGCAGTAGGGTGGGGCAGTATGCAGTAAGGTGTTGCAGCTTGCAGTAGGGCGGGGATGTATGCAGTAGGGTGGGGCAGTATGTAATAAGGTGTTGCAGCTTGCAGTAGGGTGGGGCAGTATGCAGTAAGGTGTTGCAGCTTGCAGTAGGGCGGGGATGTATGCAGTAGGGTGGGGGTGGGGCAGTATGTAATAAGGTGTTGCAGCTTGCAGTAGGGTGGGGCAGTATGCAGTAAGGTGTTGCAGCTTGCAGTAGGGCGGGGATGTATGCAGTAGGGTGGGGCAGTATGTAATAAGGTGTTGCAGCTTGCAGTAGGGTGGGGCAGTATGCAGTAAGGTGTTGCAGCTTGCAGTAGGGCGGGGATGTATGCAGTAGGGTGGGGCAGTATGTAATAAGGTGTTGCAGCTTGCAGTAGGGCCGAGATGTATGCAGTAGGGTGGGGCAGTATGTAGTAAGGTGGGGCAGTAGGGGCTGTTGTTGTTGGTTGCTGTTTTACGTCCTAGCAACATCTAAGGTCATATCAGGACGTGTACCGACTTGTGAGTGCACACTCATCGTGGCTTTATAGTGCTGCCCCACTGGGAAACCAGGCCGACAGCACCATGACCCGATATCCCACTCAGTCATATTATCCTGACACTGAGCCATCAGCCTATACTAGTACATGGTGCACACACCGCAGCGCTATCAGTGTATACTACTAACACATGCTTCAAAAGCCGCAGCACATTCAGCGTATACTAATAATAATACGTGGTACACACGCCGCAGCGCTATCAGCGTATACTACTGATACGTGCTTCAAACGCCGCAGCACAATCAGCGTATACTAATATGTGGTGCACACACCGCAGCGCTATCAGCGAATACAATCAGCGTATAACTAATACATGGTACACACGCCGCAGCGCTATCAGCATATACTACTGATACGTGCTTCAAACGCCGCAGCACAATCAGCGTATACTAATATGTGGTGCACACACCGCAGCACTATCAGCGTATACGACTAATACGTGCTTCAAACGCCGCAGCACAATCAGCGTATACTAATATGTGGTGCACACACCGCAGCGCTATCAGCGTATACGACTAATACGTGCTTCAAACGCCGCAGCACCATCAGCGTATACTAATATGTGGTGCACACACCGCAGCGCTATCAGCGAATACAATCAGCGTATAACTAATACATGGTACACACGCCGCAGCACAATCAGCGTATACTAATACGTGGTGCACACGCCGCAGCGCTATCAGCGTATACTACTAACACGTGCTTCAAACACCGCAGCACTAATACGTGGTGCACACACCGCAGCGCTATCAGCGCATACTACTAACAGTAACACGTTCTTCAAACACCGCAGCACCATCAGCGTATACAAGTACGTGGTGCACACGCTGCAGCGCTATCAGCGTATACTAATACGTGCTTCAAACGCCGCAGCACTAATACGTGGTGCACACACCGCAGCGCTATCAGCGTATCCTACTAACACGTTCTTCAAACACCGCAGCACCATCAGTGTATACTAATACGTGGTGCACACGCTGCAGCGCTATCAGCGTATACTAAAGCCGTGTTCACACGGGGAAAATGTAAAGCGATTTAGACAAGGCGAATCATATGAATCAATTTAGTTTGAAAGTGTTTCGCGTTCACACGGGCAGTGCTTGAGTCGGTTTAAGGCGGAAGTGGATATCTGTGCATGAGCAAGTCCATACTAACCAGTGCCAGTTTCGGTTAGTCGACATCGGCACGAGAGAGTGTGGGTTCGACCTAGATATGTATAGACTGAATCCTATTGTTTTGGAACCATAAAAACTTCTGCTGGGCAGTGAAAACCTATAAATAAATGATGAAAAAAACATCTGTGCACCTCTATCTGGTTCATAGACCAAATAGAGGTGCGCTTTTGACGACCGGAAAGTGAACAAACTAAGGTCTCGACTGCGCATGCGTGTGATGTCCTTAATCCGCCTCAGTGTGTTCACACGGACAAAATAAATCGGTTCACAGAAATCGATTCACGTACACTACCTCGACAAGTGGTTTACAGTATCCAGATCACACGAATCGATTCAGCCCTAATCCGACTCAGCCGCGCATTCACATGCGAAATGTAACCCAAACTATACAAGTCGATTTCTACGAATCGATTTACATTGCCCGTGTGAACACGGCTTAATACGCGCTTCAAACGCCGCAGCAGGGTCAGCGTGTCATGATCGTGTTTTGAACTTGGTTAGTGTTTTGAACGTACATAGGGGCAGTGTTTTGAACTTAACAGTAGTGTTTTGAACTTAACAGTAGTGTTTTGAACTTAACAGTAGTGTTTTGAACTTAGGTTCAAAACACTACGGTAGTGTTTTGAATGGGTTAGTGTTTTGAACGTCCTACACCGGTGATGCGGTTTCCGAGGCAAACCAGTTTGCCAGGGACACACCCATTCAAATGCATTGTCAACAGTCATGAGCAAATGTTCATACAGAATACACCTGGCTAATCGTGCATGTGTCTAATTGCATCTAATGTACTTTGGGCTCATTTGGCTCGCCTCGATGCCTGGCCTGCTTGGAGCATGTGTTGTTCGACCGTACCTGGTCGTGTAACTGTGAGCCTGTGGTTTTGCGGTTTGGATTGTTTTGTGGCCAACTTGTGCACTAGCGTCTTGTGTCGCAGTTTGTCGTGTTGCACATGTTTTAAACAAATGTTTCCGATTCCGCTTTAATTTGTTACCCTGTAGGTTAATTATCTCATAGTCTCGAGGGCCGGGGTAATTTATTTTAATAATCTTCCCGCTCGCCCATTTACCCTCATGAGTGATATATTTGATTATATCATTCTTACATAATGCTAAATGTTCTATGCCAGCACGTTTATTGTAATACTTTTGTTGTAGTTTTTGCACTTTTTTAATTTCGACATTTTTGGACTTCTGAAGCGTCGGTTTCAAATGCAGTTCAGTCGTCGGTATTCTAGACCGCAATCACAGCGAGTTCCGATTCACAACTGGTTTATTTTTACATCAAGCTTCCCGAACACAACTGCGTTGCGTCACCCTCTTGCGCCGGCCTCCAGCCCGCGAGACCATACCCCCGTAGCACGCGACGCTACTTCCATATATTACAGGTCCTTGACCTATCCTGTCAATGCCGAGCACCAGGCTAGGTAGCGACAAGTATCAAATTTGTAAGTGTTTGGTTTGACCCGATTGGGAATCAACCTAAAATTCCGCACGGGAAGCATGTGCTCTATCAATTTGACTACTGCATCCGGTCTGTAAAGGTGTAAACATGGGGTGTTCGATATATTAGATTAGATTAGATTAGAGTGTTTGAGCTGTATGTTCCGGCCAAGTCGGAGACTCCACCACCAGAGCCCACCACATGTGGTGAGGATGCTCTGTTCAGTTTTGTCATATGCAATGATGAGTTTGAAATTGCTGGTGTTAGCTGGGTGTATCCTGGAATCTGTGGTTCATCTGGTATTTTTATTAACACTTTGTCAAGCTGTCTTTTAAATGATTGCACATGACAGTTTGATTGATTTGTTATGTAAGCTGAGATTGTATTGAAGAGCTGGAGTCCTAGGACAGAGAGACCTCCTTCCCGCAGTATTCTTATTGACTGTGAGGCTTTTGTATTTATTGCTGGTACCATATCAAGTCTACCACATCTTTTTGAATGATACGTTGTTAGGTCCTTTGGCTTCAATCATTTTCCAGGTTATATAATTTGATATCTCTCACATTGACAGTCAATGGAGTAGATTTTGAGGAATTTTAACATGTCGCAGTAATCCAGTAATAGCACTAAGCACAGCAATAAGCAAAGCATAAGCAAAGCAGTAAGCACAACAGTAAGCACAGCAGTAAGCACAGCAGTAAACACATCGATAAGCACTGCAGTAAGCACAGCAGTAAGCAAAGCATTAAGCACAGCAATAAGCAAAGCAGTAAGCAAAGCAGTAGGCACAGCAGTAAGCACAGCAGTAAGCTCAGCAGTAAGCACAGCAGTAAGCACAGCAGTAAGCACAACAGTAAGCACAACAGTAAGCACACCAGTAAGCACACCAGTAAGCACACCAGTAAGCACACCAGTAAGCACACCAGTAAGCACACCACTAAGCACACCAGTAAGCACACCAGTAAGCACACCAGTAAGCAGATCGATAATCACTGCAGTAAGCACAGCAGTAAGCACAGCAGTAAGCACAGTGATAAGCACAGCAGTAAGCACAGCAGTAAGAACATCAGTAAGCACAGTGATAAGCACAGCAGTAAGCACACCAGTAAGCACAGCGATAAGCACAGCAGTAAGCACACCAGTAAGCACACCAGTAAGCACAGCAGTAAGCACAGCAGTGAGCACAGCAGTGAGCACAACAGTAAGCACAGCAGTGAGCACAGATGTAAGCACACCAGTAAGCACTGCAGTAAGCATAGCAGTAAGCACAGCAGTGAGCACAGTGATAAGCACATCAGTGAGCAGAGTGATAAGGACATCAGTAAGCACAGCAGTAAGCACAGTACTAAGCACAGCAGTAAGCACTGCAGTAAGCACAGGAGTAAGCATAGCAGTAAGCATAGCAGTAAGCACAGCAGTAAGCACTGCAGTAAGCACACCAGTAAACACTGCAGTAAGCACAGCAGTAAGCACACCAGTAAGCACAGCGGTAAGCACAGCGATAAGCACATCAGTAAGCACAGCAGTAAGCACATCAGTAAGCACAGTGATAAGCACAGCAGTAAGCACACCAGTAAGCACAGCGATAAGCACATCAGTAAGCACATCACTAAGCACATCAGTAAGCGCAGCAGTGAGCACAGAAGTGAGCACAGCAGTAAGCACAGCAGTGAGCACAGCAGTAAGCATACCAGTAAGCACTGCAGTAAGCATAGCAGTAAACACAGCAGTGAGCAAAGTGATAAGCACATCAGTAAGCACAGCAGTAAGCACAGGAGTAAGCACAGGAATAAGCACTGCAGTAAGCACTGCAGTAAGCACTGCAGTAAGCACAGCAGTGAGCACAGTGATAAGCACATCAGTGAGCAAAGTGATAAGCACATCAGTAAGCACAGCAGTAAGCACAGGAGTAAGCACAGGAATAAGCACTGCAGTAAGCACTGCAGTAAGCACTGCAGTAAGCACTGCAGTAAGCACTGCAGTAAGCACTGCAGTAAGCACTGCAGTAAGCACTGCAGTAAGCACTGCAGTAAGTACATCAGTAAGTACATCAGTAAGCACTGCAGTAAGCACCGCAGTAAGCACCGCATTAAGCACTGTAGTAAGCACTGCAGTAAGCACTGCAGTAAGCACTGCAGTAAGCACAGCAGTAAACAAAGGAGTAAGCACAGTGATAAGCACATCAGTAGGCACAGCAGAAAGCACAGCAGTATGAACAGCAGTAAGCACAGCAGTCAGCAGATCAGCAGTAATCACAGCAGTAAGCACAGCAGTAAGTACTGCAGTAATCACAGTGATAAGCACAGCAGTAAGCACAGCAGTAAGCACAGTGATAGGCACAGCAGTAAGGACAGCAGTAAGTACAGCAGTAAGCACAGCCGTAAGCACAGCAGTAAGCACAGCAGTAAGCACAGCAGTAAGCACAGCAGTAAGCACAGCAGTAAGCACAGCAGTAAGCACAGTAGACGCACAGCAGTAAGCACAGCAGTAGGCACAGCAGTAAGCACAGTAGAAGCACAACAGTAAGCAAAGCAGTAGGCACAGCAGTAAGCACAGCAGTAAGCACAGCAGTCAGCAGAGCAGTAAGCACAGCAGTAAGCACACCGGTAAGCAAAGCAGTAAGCAGATAGATAATCACTGCAGTAAGTACAGTAGTAAGCACAGCGATAAGCACAGCAGTAAGCACAGCAGTGAGCAGAGCAGTAAGAACATCAGTAAGCACAGTGATAAGCACAGCAGTAAGCACACCAGTAAGCACAGCGATAAGCACATCAGTAAGCACACCAGTAAGCACAGCAGTAAGCACAGCAGTGAGCACAGCAGTCATCACAGCAGTAAGCACACCAGTCAGCACAGCAGTAAGCACACCAGTAAGCACTGCAGTAAGCATAGCAGTAAGCACAGCATTGAGCACAGTGATAAGCACATCAGTGAGCAAAGTGATAAGGACATCAGTAAGCACAGCAGTAAGCACAGCAGTAAGCACATCAGTAAGCATGGCAGTAAGCACACCAGTAAGCACTGCATTAAGCACACCAGTAAGCACACCAGTAAGCACACCAGTAAGCACATCGATAAGCACAGCAGTAAGCACAGCAGTAAGTACAGTGATAAGCACATCAGTAGGCACAGCGATAAGCAACAAGCACAACAGTAAGCACAGCAGTAAGCACTGCAGTAAGCATACCAGTTAGCACAGCAGTAAGCATACCAGTAAGCACTGCAGTAACCATACCAGTAAGCACTGCAGTAAGCACAGCAGTAAGCTCAGCAGTAAGCATAGCAGTAAGCACATCAGTAAGCGTAGCAGTAAGCACAGCAGTAAGTACAGCAGTAAGCACATCGATAAGCACATCAGTAAGCACTGCAGTAAGCACAGTAGTAAGCACACCAGTAAGCATTGCAGTAGGCACATCAGTGAACAGAGATGTAAGCACAGTAGTAAGCACTGCAGTAAGCACAGCAGTAAGCACAGTGATAAGCACAGCAGTAAGCACAGCAGTAAGCACAGTAGAATCACAGCAGTAAGCACAGCAGTAAGCACTGCAGTAAGCACTGCAGTAAGCACTGCAGTAAGCACAGTGATAATCACAGCAGTGAGCACAGCAGTAAGCACAGCAGTAAGCACAGCAGTAAGCACTGCAGTAAGCACTCCAGTAAGCACTGCAGTAAGCACTGCAGTAAGCACAGCAATAAGCACAGCAATCAACACAACAGTAACCACAGCAGGAAACACATCGATAAGGACACCGATGAGCACAGCGATAATCACTGCAGTAAGCACCGATATAAGCACATCAGTAAGCACAGCGGTAAGCATAGCAGTAAGCAAAGCCGTAAGCACAGCAGTAAGCACAGCAGTAAGAACAGTGATAAGCACTGCAGTACGCACAGCAGTAAGCATAGCAGTAAGCACAGCAGTGAGGACAGTGATAAGCACTGCAGTAAGCACAGCAGTAAGCACAGCAGTAAGCACATCAGTAAGCACATCAGTAAGCACATCAGTAAGCACAGTAGTAAGCACAGCAGTAAGCACAGTAGTAATCACAGCAGTACGCACAGTAGTAAGTACTGCAGTAAGCATATCAGTAAGCACAGCAGTAAGAACTTCAGTAAGCACAGTGATAAGTACAGTATTAAGCACAGCAGTAAGGACAGCCATAAGCACAACGGGAAGCACTGCAGTAAGCACATCAATAAGCACAGCGATATGCACAGCAGTAAGCACTGCAGTAAGCACAGTGATAAGTACAGCAGTAAACACAACAGTAAGGAGAGCAGTAAGCACAGCAGTACGCACAACAGTAAGCACTGCAGTAAGCACAGCGATAAGCAGAGCAGTAAGCACTGCAGTAAGCACAGTGACAAGTACAGCAGTAAGCACAGCAGTAAGCACTGCAGTGAGCACAGTGATATTCACTGCAGTAAGCACAACAGTAAGCACATCAGTGAGAACAGCAGTAAGCACAGCAGTGAGAACAGAAGTGAGAACAGCAGTAAGCACACCAGTAAGCACAACAGTAAGCACATCAGTAAGCACATCAGTAAGCACAACCGTAAGCACAACCGTAAGCACATCAGTGAGCAGAGCTGTGAACATGTCAGTAAGCACATCAGTAAGCACAGCAGGTAAAATATCCCATACGTATTCCTAGCGATGCAGGTGATGCTTCTAGAATCTGAATATTCATTCACGACTGGCTCCTTATGATTGTCTTTGTGTTTCTACAGTTCAGACAAAGCAACCTTATCAGCCCTGCCCAGCTGACCTCGGACTGGAACTAGTGCAAGATGACGTCATCACGGAACTGTCTGCCATGGTCGCTATGGCAACGGTAATAATATCTCTGTCTGTATTCATTTACATGTATACATCAGTAAATAGTGTACACATGGACATGTTTTAACATCTGTATACATCTACACATTTACATTAGTAATTATTGTACACATTACATGTAGTGTCTATATACATCTATAATGCTACATCTATTCCTGTTGAACACATGTACATGTTGTAGTGTCTATGTACATCTACATGTTTACATCTATTACTGATGCACACATGTACATGTTGTAACATCTATATATACATCTACATTTTTACATCTATTCCTGTTGAACACATGTACATGTTGTAGTGTATATGTACATCTACATGTTTCCATCTATTCCTGTTGAACACATGTACATGTTGTAACATCTATATATACCTCTACATGTTTACATCTATTCCTGTTGAACACATGTACATGTTGTAGTGTATATGTACATCTACATGTTTACATATGTTACTGTTGAACACATGTACATGTTGTAGTGTCTATGTACATCTACATGCTTACATATATTACTGTTGAACACATGTACATGTTGTAACATCTATATATACATCTACATGTTTACATCTATTCCTGTTGAACACATGTACATGTTGTAGTGTCTATGTACATCTACATGTTCACATCTATTACTGTTGAACACATGTACATCTTGTACTGTCTATGTACACCTACATGTTTACATCTATTACTGTTGAATATGTGTGCATGTTGTAGTGTCTATCTATGTACATCTACATGTTTCCATCTATTACTGTTGAACACATGTACATGTTGTAGTGTCTATGTACATCTACATGTTTACATCTATTACTGTTGAATACATGTACATGTTGTAGTGTCTATGTACATCTACATGTTTACATCTATTACTGTTGAACACATGTACATCTTGTAGTGTCTATGTACATCTACATGTTTACATATATTACTGTTGAACACATGTACATGTTGTAGTGTCTATGTACACCTACATGTTTACATCTATTACTGTTGAACATGTGTACATGTTGTAGTGTATATCTATGTACATCTACATGTTTCGATCTATTACTGTTGAACACATGTACATGTTGTAGTGTCTATGTACATCTAGATGTTTCTATCTATTACTGATGTACACATGTACATGTTGTAGTGTCTATGTACCTCTACATGTTTACATCTATTACTGTTGAACACATGTACATGTTGTAGTGTCTATGTACACCTACATGTTTACATCTATTACTGTTGAACATGTGTACATGTTGTAGTGTCTATCTATGTACATCTACATGTTTCCATCTTTTACTGATGCACACATGTACATGTTGTAGTGTCTATGTACATCTACATGTTTCCATCTATTACTGTTGAACACATGTACATGTTGTAGTGTCTATGTACATCTACATGTTTCCATCTATTACTGATGCACACATGTACATGTTGTAGTGTCTATGTACCTCTACATGTTTCCATCTATTACTGATGCACACATGTACATGTTGTAGTGTCTATGTACATCTACATGTTTCCATCTATTACTGATGCACACATGTACATGTTGTAGTGTATATGTACATCTACATGTTTCCATTTATTACTGATGCACACATGTACATGTTGTAGTGTCTATGTACCTCTACATGTTTACATCTATTACTGTTGAACACATGTACATGTTGTAGTGTCTATGTACATCTACATGTTTACATATATTACTGTTGAACATGTGTACATGTTGTAGTGTCTATCTATGTACATCTACATGTTTCCATCTATTACTGATGCACACATGTACATGTTGTAGTGTCTATGTACCTCTAAATGTTTACATCTATTACTGTTGAACACATGTACATGTTGTAGTGTCTATGTACATCTACATGTTTCCATCTATTCCTGTTGAACACGTGTACATGTAGTGTCTATATACATCTACATGTTTACAGCTATTACTGTTGAACATATGTACATGTTGTAGTGTCTATGTACATCTACATGTTTACGTCTGTTACTGATACACACCTGTACATGTGGTAGTGTTTATATACATCTACATGCTTACATCTATTACTGTTGCATACCTCTACATCTTGCACATCATCTATTTACATCTACATGCTTAAATCTATTACTGCTGCATACCTGTACATCTTGTACATCATTGATATACATCTACATGTTTACATTTATTTCTGATGCACACCTGTACATCTTGTACATCATCTATGTACATCTACTTGCTTACATATATTAGCGATGTACACCTGTACATCTTGTAAATCATTTATTTACATATAAATCCTTACATCTATTACTGATGCACACCTGTACATCTTGTACATCATGTATTTACATCTACATGCTTACATATATTACTGTTGCACACCTATGCATCTTGTACATCATCTATAAACATATACATGCTTACATCTATTACTCTTACACACCTGTACATCTTGTATATCATCTATATACATATACATGCTTACATCTATTACTGGTGCACACCTGTACATCCTATACATCATCTATTTACATTTACATGCTTACATCTATTACTCTTACTCACCTGTGCATCTTGTATATCATCTATATGAGTCAGGATCACGAAAAGAGGTCAATTGGGGGAAGTTGTCGTCGTCGATCATTGGATGTCGGCGTCGAACAGTATAATTATAGTTTAACATTGACAGAGGTATTTGAAAGTCCTTAAATTTATCCTGAATGTAAAGGTAGAGAAAACACAACCTTATTTGTTTCTAGGATAATTTAATATAAAACAAAGAAATGCACTACACTTTAAGAATTGCGATGCCGACATCTGTTAAAGTTGTCAGCATCGAACATTGGATGTCGGCGTCGATCGGCATACTTATAGTTTAGCATTGACAGAGGTGTTGCAAAGTCCTTAAATTTATCCTGAATGTAAAGGTAGAGAAAATACAACAACCTTATTTGTTTCTAGGATAATTTAATATAAAACAGAGAAATGCACTACACTTTAAGAATTGTGACGCCGACATCTTAAATAAACCAACAATTGGCCCATTTTCGTGAGGCTGACTAATATACATCTACCTGCTTACATCTATTACTGTCACACACCTGTACATCTTGCACATCATCTATATACATCTAAGTGTTTACAACTAGTACTGTCAGACACCTGTATATCTTGTACATGATCTATTTACATCTTCATGTTTACATCTATTACTGATGCACACCTGTACATCTTGCACATCATCTATATACACCTACATGTTTACATCTATTACTGTTACACACGTGTACATCTTGTATATCATCTATATACACCTACATGTTTACATATATTACTGTTACACACGTGTACATCTTGTATATCATCTATATACACCTACATGTTTACATATATTACTGTTACACACGTGTACATCTTGTATATCATCTATATACACCTACATGTTTACATATATTACTGTTACACACGTGTACATCTTGTATATCATCTATATACACCTACATGCTTACCTCTATTACTGTTACACACGTGTACATCTTGTATATCATCTATATACACCTACATGCTTACATCTATTACTGTTACACACCTGTACATCTTGTACATCATCTATATACATCTACATGCTTACATCTGTAGTGGTCTGCACTGACCTCTCAGGCAAGTAACCACATAGAGAGGTAGGCGTGGGTAGTGTGGTGATATCAGGGAGCATAGGTGGTGAAATGGTTAGCACACTGGCCCGGAATGCATAGCGATATGGGTTCGAGTCCTGCTCTAGGCGCAATATTTCCCATTTTCATCACCCCCATGACACTGGTTGCCGTGACCAGGATCCTGTACAAGCTAAATGCTGTATGGTTGTTGAACCTACCCTGTGTATGTATGTGTTACTGTTAGTGCATTGCCTGTATGTATGTAATTGTAAGCATTAAATGACTAACAATTCCAGGGGGACGAGTGTAGTGGTCTGCACTGACCTCTCAGGCAAGTAACCACATAGAGAGGTAGGCGTGGGTAGTGTGGTGATATCAGGGAGCCTAGGTGGTGAAATGGTTAGCACACTGGCCCGGAATGCATAGAGGTGTGGGTTCGAGTCCCACTCTAGGCGCAATATTTCCCATTTTCATGACCCCCACGACACATCTATTACTGTTACACACCTGTACATATTGTAGTTGTAATTTGTACATCATCTATATACACCTACATGTTTACATCTATTACTGTTACACACCTGTACATCTTGTATATCATCTATATA
This sequence comes from Branchipolynoe longqiensis, assembly GCA_030323885.1. Taxonomy (NCBI): domain Eukaryota; kingdom Metazoa; phylum Annelida; class Polychaeta; order Phyllodocida; family Polynoidae; genus Branchipolynoe; species Branchipolynoe longqiensis. Next base: position 7,338,810 of record CM059196.1, on the reverse strand, counting down.
CACCTACATGTTTACATCTGTAACTGTTACACACCTGTACATCGTGTGTAAACCTACCTGTTTACATCTATTCCTGTCACACCTGTACATCTTGTACATCATGTATTTACATCTACATGCTTACATCTATTACTGTTACACACCTGTAGATTGTGTATATCATGTATTTCCATGCCATGCTTACATCTCTTACTGTTACACACCTGTACATCTTGTACATCATCTATACATATCTACATGCTTACATATATTACTGTTACACACCTGTACATGTTGTATCATCTATATACATCTATATCTTTACATCTATTACTGGTGTAAATCATGTACATCATCTATATAGAACCTATATGTTTACATCTATCACTGATGCACACCGGTACCTGCTGTTCAAACCGTGATGTTTCCAGGGCCGCGTTCAAGCTCCGTCTCGGAGGCGCCTCGGCGACGGGCTTGACGTCACGGTAGTCTGAACGGATTTAGCTGTTGGCCGCCTCAAAAATGGCGGCCTCCATAGGCGGTGGCCATTTGCAATGGAAAATCTGCGCTCTGAATGGATGAAACCACTGAATAACAGCGGCCATTATCGAGGCGCTTTTCATCTCCAGTCTGAAAAGGGAGGTGTTGCCGAGACTTCGCCGAGACGCACCCTGAACGCAAATAGACCAAAAAGCATCGCCGAGACGTCTCCGAGGCGCCTCCGAGACGGACCCTGAACGCGGCCCTGCATCACCTGGCTTCTGTTCATTCATGGCTGCTTCCTTCCATCTGTTTCCGGCGTGACTAGGAGAGAAAGAGCGATGCATCGATGATTGTCCTTGACCTCACAACGCCTGTTGACCGGTACAGGCTGTGGCACAAGTGTTTCCCCCTCGTTCGCCCCTTCTATGGTAAACCCTCAGCCTGGTGGTGGTGTGTGTGTGGTGGTAGTGTGTGGTGGTGGTGGTGTGGTGGTGGTGGTGGCGTGTGGTGGTGGTGGAGGTGTGTGTGGTGGTGTGTGGTGGTGTGCGGTGGTGGTGATGTGTGGTGGTCGTGGTGTGCGTGGTGGTGCGAGGTGGTGGTGTGTGTGGTGGTGGTGTATGGTGGTGTGTGGTGGTGTGTGGTGGTAGTGGTGTGTGTGGTGGTATGTGGTGGTGGTGGTGGTGTGTGTGGTGGTATGTGGTGGTGGTGGTGTGTGATGGTGTTGGTGTGTGGTGGCGGTGGTGTGTAGTGCAGCTGTGTGATGGTGGTGGTGTGTGTGGCGGTGGTGTGTAGTGCAGGTGTGTGGTGGCGGTGGTGTGTAGTGCAGGTGTGTGATGGTGGTGGTGTGTGTGGCGGTGGTGTGTAGTGCAGGTGTGTGATGGTGGTGTGTGTGTGGTGTGGTGTGTAGTGCAGGTGTGTGATGGTGGTGGTGTGTGTGGCGGTGGTGTGTAGTGCAGGTGTGTGATGGTGGTGGTGTGTAGTGCAGGTGTGTGATGGTGGTGGTGTGTGTGGCGGTGGTGTGTAGTGCAGGTGTGTGATGGTGGTGGTGTGTGTGGCGGTGGTGTGTAGTGCAGGTGTGTGATGGTGGTGGTGTGTAGTGCAGGTGTGTGATGGTGGTGGTGTGTGTGGCGATGGTGTGTAGTGCAGGTGTGTGATGGTGGTGGTGTGTGTGGTGGTGGTGTGTAGTGCAGGTGTGTGATGGTGGTGGTGTGTGTGGTGGTGGTGGTGTGTGATGGTGGTGGTGTGTGTGGCGGTGGTGTGTAGTGCAGGTGTGTGATGGTGGTGGTGTGTGTGGCGGTGGTGTGTAGTGCAGGTGTGTGATGGTGGTGGTGTGTGTGTGGTGTTGTAGTGCTGAGGTGTGTGATGGTGGTGGTGTGTGTGGCGGTGGTGTTGTAGTGCAGGTGTGTGATGTGGTGGTGTGTAGTGCAGGTGTGTGATGGTGGTGGTGTGTGTGGCGATGGTGTGTAGTGCAGGTGTGTGATGGTGGTGGTGTGTGTGGCGTTGGTGTGTAGTGCAGGTGTGTGATGGTGGTGGTGTGTGTGGTGGTGGTGTGTAGTGCAGGTGTGTGATGGTGGTGGTGTGTGTGGCGGTGGTGTGTAGTGCAGGTGTGTGATGGTGGTGGTGTGTGTGGCGGTGGTGTGTAGTGCAGGTGTGTGATGGTGGTGGTGTGTGTGGCGGTGGTGTGTAGTGCAGGTGTGTGTGGTGGTGGTGTGTGGTGGCGGTGGTGTGTAGTGCAGGTGTGTGTAGTGGTGCTGTGTATGGTGGTATTCATTTACCCAAAAATTTGTTAATGGTGCATGTATATATGTATGAACGTACACATGTATGTATGTATGTATGTATGTATGTATGTATGTATGTATGTATGAATGCAAGTCATCATCATCATCATCATCATGTCGGTCGCGATGCGGCAAAGACTGCTTTCATTACTTGACTGCCGCTCTCCATTTAGCTCTCTGCTGTGAGAGTTGTGTCCATGAGTCGGTCTTAATGTCTCTCAGCTTCGGGTTTCTCTTGATGGTATCCTTGAACCGGAGATGAGGGTGCCCTCTCTAACTATAACCAGAAGACAGTTGATAAAAGAGGATCTGCTTTGGTGGCCTGTCTGATGATATCCTCATGAGGTGTCCAATCCACCGGAGATTCTTTTTGATCAGAAGATCTTCCATAAAGGGCAGCCCCGTCCGTTTGAGTATTTCCTTATTTGTCACTTTGTCCTTCCAGGTTAGCCTCATGATTGAATGCAGATGTCGCATCATGAAGGCATGCAGCTTTTATTTCATAAAAGCTGCCTGCAAAAGTGTTGAAGTGCTGCTGGCTTTTGCAAGTTACCAGCGGCACTCTCTCGGGGAGCAAATAGAGGTTTCACACCGGCAAGAACATGTCAAGACAGGCGCAAAACTATTTGTCCCTGCAGTGGCTGGTCGGGAGATGTTGGGAGTTCCATACATCAACCGCCCTTAATGCTGCCACAGTGACATGGTTTTCTGTTTAGGGTTTGCTCCCTTAGCCTTCGGTTCTGTCAAGAACCTGTACCACAAGGCAGTGGTTTACAACTCTGCAGGGCAGGGGCGTCAAACTCCCTGAGGTATTGATATACCTGCAATACCTGCATACTGCAAGTATGTATGTATATATGCATAAGCCTATAAATCTGTATGTGTGTATATATGTGCATGTATACATGTACGTATGTGTATGTATGTATATGTGTATGTATGTGTGTATGTAATATGTATATTATGTGTCAGTATGTATGTACTAAATGTATCTAAGGATTCACCGACCCTGATCCCCATCCCTAGCCCGCCTGGTCAGGTTGTATTTATGGGTGTGCGTATGTATATATTCTCATGTATGTGTGTATGTATTTTTCTATGTACATATCCATGTATGTATGCATGTACGTATGTATACATACATGTATGTAAGTACTAAGTGTATTTAAATTCTAATTATTCGCTACCCTGGTCCCTCGGTGCCCCGGTGCCCCGCTCCCCCGGTCCCTCGGCTCCTCGGTCCCCCGGTCCCCCCCCCCCCCCCGGTCCCCTATGCCGAGCGCTCGTCCCCCGCTGGCCTCTACGGCCGTAATCGATTAACACGACTCGGGCGACTCGGGTCACCTGAGTCGTCCGAATTTCAAATAGAACACCGCGAGTGGAGTCGACAAATGCACGTGCCGTGTGCAAAACAACCCGACCCCAGTAACCCACCTCTTGGCTGGGGTTTGCAAGGAGCGATGATGTCACATTTGCGCTGGTACCGTCCTGCAGGATAACAGCCACCGGTACCAGTCATACATATTTTTTTTGGTAATAACATAGATTAATGAAATTTAAATATCACTAAACTATACCATCATACAAATATTTAAATCATATTTTGCTGTAATTATATCGGCTATTAAAAAAACAACAAAAAAGGGCCACCATTTTTTTCACCCCGAGCGTGGAGAAGGGTATTTGATTATTCGACCCGAGTCCTCAAGATGTGTGCATGCGCCAAAAAGTGGCTCGGGTGACCAGAGTCGATTAATCGATTACGCCACTCAAGTCCCTTTCTGCTTCCAGCCCTGAAGGTGTGCGACGACCCGGCCATCGTCAGTCTCCTGGCACACCTGGGGGCTGGCTTCGACTGTGCAAGCCAGGTGCGTCCCTTCTTCGACTATCACCAGCAAAGTTTGCGTGCACCAACTGTCGAAACATGACCACTGTGTATAATATAACTTATAGCGTCATCAAAGGCCAGTTGCCCTCATACCATGTCTATGTGGTGTTGCAGGTTAAAAATCCCTTGGGTCGGTAAAAGTGTAGGATCGAGATCAGGCTTTCTATCAACCAACTGTCTAATGGTGAAAACAAGACTAATCAGACTTTTATCCAGGATGGGCAGTATGAATCTTCAAGAAAAGGAATATTTAAAAAATAAGTAGCTTGTGTAATTTGATCACGAAATGCGTCATTAATTTTACCAAATGCTTTTTATTTCTTGTAAAATCTTTATTCAGCTGAATAATACTTTTTTTTTCAGCGCCGAGACATTGCGATTGTGGCCATTAGACATACATACACACAAGTATTCTCTAGATAGCAAGATAGAATAACAGACTCTTGTATCAATAGTTGCATGTCCTATTGCCACATGACAATTGCAGTAATACAATCATATTCAGGGTAGCAATAGAAGTTGCTGGCAGAGGTGGCAAGGAGGCATCTTTTGCAGGGGCTTATTTTGAAATTATCTTGCCAGGTACCATACAAAAGCCGTGTTCACACGGGCGATGTAAATCGATTCGTAGAAATCGACTTGTATAGTTCGGCTTACATTTCGTGTGTGAACGGGTGTCTGAGGCGGATTAAGGCTGATTCGATTCCTATGATCTAGATAATGTAAACCACCTCTCGAGGTAGTTTACGTGAGGCGATTTCTGTGAATCGATTTATTTTGCCAGTGTGAACCCAACCGACTTACTTGAGGTGGATTAAGGACGTGACAGTCGAGACCTGAGTGTGTTGACTTTCCGGTAAATTTGCTTTATGAACCTGCTAGAGGTGCACATATATTTTTTTCATAATTTATTTTTAGGGTTTCACTGCCCAGCAGAAGTTTTGACCGTTCCAAACCAATATGATTCAGTACATACATATCTAGGTCGAACTCACTCTCTCGTGGTGACGTTGCCTAATCGAAAACTGGCACTGGTCAGGCTGGACTTGCTCATGCACAGATATCCACTTCCGCCTTCAAGCGCTGCCCGTGTGAACGGGCTGCTAATTCGACTCACCTGATTCGATTTGTCTAATTTGCTTCACATTTTGCCTGTGTGAACACGGCTAAAGAAAGGGGGGGGGGGGGGCGGCAAGGCAGATGAAGGAAGAGGTGGGAAGATAACATCAGGGAATGGACAGGCCTGGAGTTCGGCAAGTCCCAGAGGGCAGCGGAGAACATGGAAAACTGGAGCAAACTGGTTGCAAAGTCATCTGTGGTGCCCGTAGCGACCCTCGTGGTTAAGGGATTGTTGTTGATGATGTTGATGATGTTGATGATGTTGATGATGGTCCTGTTTTGGTAGATCGTGGGGTTCGAACCCTGGTCGAGTCAAACCGATAACTTAAAAATTGATAGGGGCCTACTTGTCGCTTCCTAGCCAAGTGCTCGCCATTATTAGGATAGGGCAAGGACTGGTTGGCTCAGTGTCAGGATAATGTGACTGAGTGGGATATCAGGCCATGGTGCTGGTGGCCTGGTCTCCCAGTGGGGCAGTACTATAAAGTCGCCATGAGTGTGCACCGCTACAAGTCGGTACCCATCCTGTTATGACCTTAGATGTTGTTTGGACATAAAACTCCAACAACCAACCTTTTCAGACTGAAGTAAACCTTGTGCTCTCACTGGGCATTGACCCCGCCAACATCATCTACGCCAACACCGTCAAATTCCCGTCACAGCTGACCTATGCAGTCAACAACAACGTGACCTTGATGACCTTTGACAATGAAAATGAGTTGTTCAAGATCAAACAACTTGCGCCCGAGGCCAGGTGAGACTTAACACAATCTGCTCTGTTTGCGAGAGAAAAAAAACCACAAAAGAGAACTCCTACTAGGTCACTAACTCTTCCCGCATAAATTATAGCTGATTAGCGTTCCAACCAATCAGCGCAGACTTTTACCCTTTTCTGCGCTTCTCTAGGAAATCAATGGGCAGTATAAATAATAGATTAACCCTACCTAAATAAAGATTCACCTCTGACTCTCTTCAGAGGTGAATAACAACCCGAGTTAGAGAAAATGCGTCTCATTGTTTATAGTCTTAGTTTGGCATCCCTATCATATGTCGATTAAAATCCAATAGCTACAATCTGAATGTATATGTTTTCCCTCTATGTATACTCTCCAGAGTGTTCAAATTCGCTTCACTCGGCATAGAAAGAGACAGAAGAGATAACAGAAAGGTAACTTTGGAAAGTTTAATCAGGATGGAAATCATAGCGGGGCCTGCAGGCAGGCTTTCAACTGGGTGACAGTGACCCTTCATTTCAGGTTCTGGCAATGGCATGTATCAAGTAGCGAGTATCAAGTGCCGGCATGGGCAAAGTCTCAGGAACCGGAAGACAGGAGAGATCAGCGCTCACCCTCCCCCAGAACGAGGGTGAGAGGGTGGGGAAGCGAAGTGGACAGACAGAGGTGCTGGGGTAGAGTGGTGTTACAGCGTGAAGCACAAAGCGCGGAAAGCAGCGAGAATCCTAGCCTCGTTCGCAAATTATACATGTTAGCCTCCGCCAACATGCTCAATGACATAATATCATGATATAATCATTATAAATGATTTTGTGTCATTATGATAATTCAAAACACGACAAGACATATACAGTGGGCCAAGGTTTATTGAGTTTCAACCGGCACTAGTTTCTTATAGACGACCATAGTATAGACAGCATAAGTTATCTAATATAATAGAAATACTGTTTGTTTCCCTTAAGCATTTTTTTAAAATTCCGATAAGCCTTAACTACTACCATCACATAAGACACAACGAAAGAGTGTGGTTAATTAATTATTAAATACTTTAACGTCTATACTAATTATGTTTTGTTCGTATTAGGCTTTACTGAAATTGTTCAAATGCGTTTGACATAAGTAAAATTATCTTTCCCAGGGCCCTCTACTCATATATTGACTCAAAGGTTTAAATGATTTAATTACAACCGACATTCATCATGCATTAAGAAGGGACCCAGGGCCGCACCTTTTACACTCGACCCTTATCCTGGCGTTCTGCCTTCATGTGGGGTGGGTGGGATGGTAAATCCAGGTAGTGCTAATCGTCGTAACCTGACTCTATGGATGTTTCTTCGTGACTGGCCGTTAGTCCTAAGAATTAGAACGTTAGCTACCTTATCACGGTTACAGGATGCGTGTGTTGCCAGGATAACTAGAGATGTTACCTGCCCCGCCTAGTTACCTGGGCCATTGACACTTGTTGTCGCATTTTGAATTATTTATGTTACTACATAACATACACAATGACACAAAATCAGTTTGAATTGATATATTCCATGAAGTAAATCTGTCATGGTTGAAAGAACTGGTTGTACCACCTGACTACCTCAGCCAATGAAAATGACTGCTTCCTGACCTAGATTGGATTATTATCCAGGAACCTCTCAACTGCCTACCAATGGCTGTCATATGAATACGTGGGCTCTGCCCATGCAAACTTTAAAGTTCATTGATCTATTAGACTAATTTACTAATCAGATCAGGGGCCATATGCATGGAGCGGTGTTAGAGAGCCAAACCGCGTTTAGGGCGGGATTTCTGGTTTAGCGCCGAAAAGTTGGTATGCATGGAGCAGTGTTAGGCCTAACCGCGCGTTTAAACTCGGAAATTCTAACTCCGCTCATAACTGGTTTACAGCGGTGTTAGTGTTAGGTTAGTGTCAGGATGGAGCCCAAATCTATTCAATGCGACCATATTTAACAGAATTACATACGCAATAAGTGAAATTTGATCAATTTAACCCTAAATTCGAAGCGTTATTAAGGCTACCGCCGCATTGGCGGCGATATTAATAGTTATATTTTCGAATCGACGAACGTAAAGTAAACAAATCGCCACAGCCGCCGCATCGACGTCGCTGTCCATACTGGCGGCGGCGGCGGTTTGTTTACTGTACGTTCGTCGATTCGAAAATATAACTTTTAATATCGCCGCCAATGCGGCAGTAGCCTTAATAACGCTTCGAATTTAGGGTTAAATTGATAAAATTTCACTTATTGCGTATGTAATTCTGTTAAATATGGTCGCATTGAATAGATTTGAGCCTAATATATGGCTACAAACGCAGAGGGATTTCCCAAATCTATAAATACATTCACGTTTAGCTAACACTCACCGTTTAAGCACCCATGCATACGGCTTGACATAGTTCTCGACACCGCCGATAACCAGTGTTAGCTACCCAGTGTTAGAGGCTTAACACCACACACCGCTAACACTGCTCCATGCATATGGGCCCTGATGTTGTGGGGTAAATATAACAAGGTACGTGGAGGATATATTTTGCTTCTTAAATTAAGAATGTATGTGCTCATTTCATTTACCCAGCCTTTCGCTACTTACCACATCCCTAAACTCCCACCACACACCACTACCCCCACCACACACCTACACCACCAACACACACACACCTACACTCTTTTATCCAGCCATGATAGCTGACTTGGACCGGGAACGGGTGCTGCTACCAAGTGTATAGCGAGAGAAATGGCTCATGAAAGCTGCCCATTATAATTATATCAATTATAGTCAAGTATTATTCAATTATATAATATATAATTATGATTCAATTATAGTGACAATCTTAGCGGGAGATATACAATTGGTAAATATAACATTTTAATTGCCATTTAATGCGCGCCGTGGGATGGCGCCACTGCATCTGTATTTCACGGGAAAGCGCTGAGTTGGGCGTGTTGTCGGACATTCTCTTTGATATTAGTAGTGGATATATTACACCAGGGGCGCTGTGCAACTACCACCTTAATATAAAGTCTCCCAGTATGAAATCCACCATTTGTGTAAACAATAGATTTGAATCGGGATGGCCGAATGAGTTAGAGCGTCCGTCTCCCGTGTTGGTAGATCGTGGGATCATGGGTTCGAATCCTGGTCGAGTCAAACCAAGGACTTAAAAATTTATACTTGTTGCTTCCTAGCCAGACGCTCGGCATTACTAGGATAGGGCAAGGAGCAGTGGAATGAGGAAGACCAGTAGTCTGCGACTGAAATTTTCCCTGCTTAAACAACTAATGTACCAACAAAAAACAAAAAATCTCCTAGGCAGGTGAGCAGATCTTTACGACAGACTCACCAAGATCCACTTGGCCGTAATCGATTAATACGACCTGAGCAACTGGGGTCACCCGAGTCGTCAGAATTTCAAATCGAACACCGCGAGTAGAGACGACAAATACACGTGCCATGTGCAAAACGATCCGACCCCAGTAACCCACTTCTTGGCTGGGGTTGGCTGCGAGTGATGACGTCACATTTGCACTGGTACCTTCCTGCAGGATAACAGCTACCAGTACCAGTCATACATGTTTTGTTTTTTTAATAACCTAGATTAACGAAATGGAAATATAACTAAACTATGCCATCATAAAATACTTTAAATCCTATTTTGCTGTAGTTTTATTGGTTATTAAAAATTGTTAAACGGTTTTGGATTAAGCCACCATTTTTTCCACCCCGAGTGTGGAGAAGCGTATTTGATTATTCGACCCGAGTCTGTAGGATTTGCGCAAGCGGCAAAAAGTGGTTCGGGTGACAGGAGTTGATTAATCGATTACGCCCCTTGTGTCTCCTAGACTGGTGTTAAGGATGGCCCCAGTGGAGAATGTTGGCAACGTGGAATGGCAGCTGAATAATAAGTTTGGATGTTCGCATCAAAGAGCCACCGAGTTGTTCCAGACAGCCCAGAACCTTGGCCTTCAAGTTATAGGCGTCAGGTTAGTATATGTATATAATTATTATAATAGTTATGACTAGTATTATAAGTTGTATAATTTGCATGATTATTATGATTATTATCATCCTTATAATTATTATCATTGGTAAAATTGTTGTACTTTTATTACTAATATAATTATCATAATCATTATAATTTTAATATTTACAATAATTATTGTTATTATAATAATTATTATTGTAATAATTATTATAATTATTATGGCTGGTATAATTATAGCAATTATTATCATTAGTACAGTTGCTATGATTATTATAGTTATCATAATTAGTATAAGTATTATAGTTATTATAATTATTATAATTACCATAATTATTTGTATTATTATAATTATTATACTTGATAGATTAAGATATTAAAAGTATGTTGGAAATTGACTACACTTCCGCCTATGGTTAAATCACACCATAACAGCAGTGTAAAAGAATGGGAGAATTACTGTGAAAATGTATGCTCAATGAAGGGTCTGTTAAGTCGACCCAGTGGCCATGCAAGAGCTGGTTGGGTCTCCTCCAATAACTGTTTACCCTTCTCGAATGTCCTCTCCCCCTCCTCATATTGAAAATCCTGGTGAGTTCTGTAAGATGTGGGCGTTACAATGTCATTCTCAGAAAAGTGTCGGCAGCGATGAAAGGAGGGAGACGGGTCACCACTGTCCCTTTTTGAACATACGTTGTAAAATATTCCGATAATCAGCAGGGGGGGGGGAAATGGAAATCCTCTATTACTATTCTGTGTGGCCGGCCAAGAGTGTGTATATATGTATGTTGTGTATATATATATATATATATATATATATACATATGGCTTGGCCCATGCTTTAGGGTGCGGTAATTATAGACATAGGGATGATTGGCAGGTCTGGGTGTGAGTGCACTCAGGGCTTGGCTCTCTGCTGAGGTAGGGGTCAATGCACACAGGGGTCAAGGTTGGTGGTGGCCACAGGTCAACCAGCTCTGGTGGTGGGCAGACCACCGGTGGTCATGGCAACCAGAAATGTTGAGTCCCTATTGGAGGAACTGGGAATGATGCATCCCTATTGGTTGGAGTGAATGGCATGATCCTATACCAAGAATCCATGGACTATATATAATAAACCAGAGGGGCTTGGACTCTCTGTTAAACTCCTACTTTTGCTTTACTTTCTCTCTTTCTCTCCGTCTGTATTGTTTTTCACCTTAGCCTACCTACATAGCCACAGACTCGAACACCCACTCTACAATACGGTTGCATGGTGCTTCTCCCATTTCCCCCCAAAATTCTTAATTATGGACAGCTGTGTATTAAATATAGTCATTGCATTATTATGTTGCTTGAGAGGATTTATATTTACGTCAAATTGTTTGATTTTGTCGAAAAATAAAAAAAATATAAGAGTTTTGTGTTGTCGGGTACTGTAAAATAAACCAATATGTGCATTTGTGTTGCTTTTGATGCCGTTTTCAGCAGATGCACTGTTTGAAGAACAAACTCATCTATTATCATTTATGCTCAATCTGTTTGAACATCATTTAAATGAACAACATGAATAAAACTGAAATAAAACACTATTTAATAATAAAAGGATTTACGCGAGCTCACTGAGTTCTAATGAGAGCATGAGAAGAGTCAGGTTTATTTCCGGTGAGCCAAGATGCGCATTTGCGCGAGGTCAAACATTCTGGGACAAGTTCAAATGAGTTCAAGCGAGTTCCAATGCGCTGTTTACACTCTTCGTTGTTTGCGCTGTTTACACTTCTGCGTTCTCACATGCTGCCACTGTTTCGCTGGTGCCCAGCTTCCACGTGGGCAGTGGATGCAGTGACGCTCAGACCTACATAAAGAACATCGAGGCAGCGCGCGTCATCTTCAACATCGCTCAGAAGGTTGGATTCCAGCTGAAGCTTCTGGACATTGGCGGTGGTCTGTATGGAGATGCTGGGTCTGAGGCCAAACTCCAAAAGGTAAATCCAGGGTCGGTCCTGCGCCGCGAAAGTCTTACAAAGTCTTGAACTTCATTTGCCCTATTTCAAGGTCTTGAAAAGCCAGGAATTTAACCTATTTTGGGTGATTATTCTCGAAAAGCCTTGAATTCCATTAAACCGTCCCCACTGATCTAAATTAGTCCGAAATCAGAATTTGCCCTTGTTGTTTTTTCCCTAAATCCAGATGAAAATAGTCCTCAATTCAAATCAAAAAGAGCCTTGAAAAGCCTTGAGATAGCCTTGAATTCCATATCTTCACATGTGTACTGACCCTGTAAATCTGGCATTGTCGCGAAGCCACGCCTCATATCAATAAAACATAAACGTGTGTCTGCGTGTCAAGACGCAAGGCCGGTCCCAGAAACTTCTCACCCAAAGCGGAGCCAACTACTTGCAGCCCCTATCCCCCCCCCCCCCCGCCAATTTTTTTTATATTTTCTTTAAAGCTGCATAGTCAGATCAAAACATAAAATTTTCAAAAACAAAACAATAATCCAAATTTGATTCTAGATATCTAACTTAGATACTGGTGCACTTATTAAACATTTGTCACCACATAGAACGGACTACAGAGCCAAGTTAATATAACCCGTTACTGCAGAAGCCAATGGTGTCAGACTTTTGACACGCTTGCCAAAATTAATTGTGCATAGTTGCACTTCAAATATCTCAAAAGTTAGCCATTTAAAATAAACGTTGCTTCAAACTAAAGTAGGGAAGATTATAGCGATCAACCTAATATATTTATCTCAGAAAATGACAGAAACTAAAAAAAATCGGACTATACAACTCTAATGAAACTATAACCCCTCCAAGGTCAGTACAACGCCCCTCTGATGTCTGCACCCTAGGTGGCCTAATGGTAGTACTGGCCCTATGTCTACAGCATTTGGTATTAAAGTTGCATAGTCCGATTGTTTTGAATTTCTGTATTTTTTCTGAGATAAATATATTAGATCGATCACTAGTATCTACTTTACATTAGTTCAAAGTTACTTTTATTTTAAATGGTAAACTTTTGAAATATTTTGAGTGCAAACATGGAAAATTAGTTTTGGCAAGCACACCAAAACTCTGACACCATAGACTTCTGCAGTAACAGGTTCTGTTAAATTGACTCAGTATTGCCTTCTACCCAGAAACAAATGCTTAATAAGTGCATCAGTATCTAAGTTAGATATGCAAAATCAAATCTAGATAATTAGTTTGGTTTTGAAAATTTGATATTTCATCGGACTATGCAGCTTTAACAGTTTGCCGGAAAAATAGCAGCATTTTATTAAACGATAGAAGCCCTACTTGACTGACACATGTGCTGCATGCTATGTACGACCGTGAAAAGGTTGAAAACTTAGGACGGCCCCTAAAGCTAGGATTCCATATACGTGGTATGTGGTATGCAAATGTGACTTAAAATGGAAAACATGTAAACACAATAATAGCTTTGATTCCATATATTTGACTATGAAAGCAATTTGCATAGACGGCAAACTGGATCGCTCCATTCATATAGCAGTTGGTGCGAATGCATATGCAAAATTGAATGGACTGACTGAAAATGCAGCGGTATTCGTATTTTGGGGGATCACACAAATCGCATACCTTTTTATGCACTCTCATACCACATACCGTATATGTCCCAATAGAAGCACGCTACCCAATAGAAGCACACCCCCTCCCTTTTTCCAGATTGAAAGCAAGCACAAATTTACGTTCATATTCAGACTGAATGCACATGAAATAAGACAATCCCACTTTATTTCAGAGACACGACAAAAACAAATAAAAATTTACGATCATATTCAGACTGAATGTACATAAAATAAGACAATCCCACTTTATTTCAGAGGCATGTGGAAAAAAAATTCATGAAATTCTTTAACTTTGAATAGACGCGTATCCATGTTTCTGCACTCGTGCAGTGCACGTCTATTGGGACATATACGGTATATGGAATCCTAGCCCGAGTCTCTCTCTCCCACACAGACTGGAAAAAAGAGCAGTGGCTGAATCAGTAGAGTTCAGGCCACCTGTGCGGCAGGTCGGTAGTTCAATTCCCAGTCGAGTCAAACCAATGACTTACAAAATTGATATGTGTCACTTCCTAGCCTGGTGCTTTGCATTAATAGGATATGGCAAGGACTGGTTGGCTCAGTGTCAGGATAATGTGACTGAGTGGGATATCGGGTCATGCATGTCAGCGGCCTGATTTCCCAGTGGGGCAGCCATGAGTGCACACTGTCGCCATGAGTGCACACTGTCACAAGTCGGTACCTGCCTTGATATGACCTTAGATGTTGCCAGGATGTAAAGCTCCAACAACCAACCAACTCTCTCCCACAGATGTGTGGAGCGATCAATGCGACCCTGGAGGCCATGTTCCCTGCCTCCAGCGGGGTGCAGGTGATCGCGGAGCCCGGCCGGTACTTTGTCGAGTCAGCTGCCACGCTGGCCACCTGCGTCATCGGGAAGAGGACGCCTGACCCAGGGGTCAGCCACCAGAAGACGGTCCCCACTGAGAAGAGCAACAAACAAGGTACCGCAACATGCATGACGTCATTGAAATGACTCACAGTCTGCATAATGTCACAGTCATGAGTCACAGCCTGCATGATGTCATTGACATCAGTCACAGCCTGCATGACGTCATTGACATGACTCACAGTCTGCATAATGTCACAGTCATGAGTCACAGCCTACATGACGTCATTGACATCAGTCACAGCCTGCATCACGTCATTGACATGACTCACAGTCTGCATAATGTCACAGTCATGAGTCACAGCCTGCATCACGTCATTGACATCAGTCACAGCCTGCATGATGGCACTGAAATGAGTCACAGCCTGCATGACGTCAATTACATTAGTCACAGCCTGCATGATGTAACTGACACGAGTCTCAGACTGCATGACGTCACTGACATGAGTCACAGCCTGCATGATGACACTGAAATGAGTCACAGATGTATGAAGTCAATTACATTACTCACAGCCTGCATGATGTAACTGACATGAGTCACAGCCTGCATGATGTCACTGACATGAGTCACAGCATGCATGACGTCACTGACATGAGTTACAGCCTGCATGACGTCACTGACATGATTCATAGTCTGCATGACGTCACTGACATGAGTTATAGTCTGCATGCATGTCACTGACATTAGTCACAGTCTGCATCATGTCACGATCATGAGTCACAGTCTGCATGATCTCATGGCCATGAGTCACAGCTGGCTTGATGTCACATTCATGAGTCAGTTTGCATGGCTTCACAGCCACTGCTTGCATGACATCACTACCATGCCTTATGTCATGCATGACATCACAGCCATGAGTCAAACCTTATGACCAATGACCAATTTGAGTTGCTTAGCTTGTTGATATGGCTATTTTAATCGTCTAAACTGGGGAGTGTTGTAGAAGTCCGCAATGAGTCCCACTACGATACGGTTCTGGTAGCGACTGCGCTGACTGCTGTTGCTGAGAAGTAGTCACAGGTGGCAGCCCGTTAGCATAAACAGTCCTTAGGGTGGACTGTTGCGCCCATTGCTAGTGTCCTCCGCACCCCTCGGGGGAGGTTACGTGCTACAAGGCGGGGCAGTGACAGGTCATTTCTATTCTGACATTGGCGGAATAAAACAGGGAGCATCCTGGGGTTTGAAACAATCCCAGCATTACTCGTTATTCCACAAATGGAGTAGGATATGGTCCATCGCAATATCACAGCCAGCTTAATCAGCTAACATGTAGCCAGGGATGTGTTGGTCATCAGCAAAAACTCTGAAAGTCACGTGGGGGGAGGTTAGGGGGGGGGGGAGCAGAGCATCATGGAACTAAAAAGTACTAACTTCTGAAAATGCAAAACTTGAGTACTGAAAACTCCTACAATTATACAAAAAAGCATTATAAGTCAATACAAAATTATGGATATCAATATATCGGAAACAAAGTTTTCAAAATGTTTGTCTTGTTTCTAAAATCGATATTTATTTTGTAACAAAATTGATATCCTGACATTTCCTATGTTCTTTGAAAGGAAACATTTGGTGTCATATTAAAATAATTTCTCAGGGTTACTGCAGATGGACAATAATTTTGGGCTGTCCTCCAAAGATAACATTGGAATTTTTCCCAACCTGATCGGCAATAGGATTAGTAGAGCATACTCGGAACCTGGAGTTATTGTATGATGAAAAAGCTGTGGAATATCTTCATTTTTGTCCTCACAAAACAGTTTTATTGGTCCTAAAATTTACTTTAAAAGTCATTAAAAAAGAAGCCAGAAAAGTCTGGGAACCCTGGGATGCGATGGGGGAAGCACCCCCCGGAAGCTTATGAAATTTATGCATTTAAAGGGTCCTAAAAGTAGTATTGTCTGCAGGAAAATGCACATTTTTCCTTTCCTTATACTCAGTAAGATTTAATAATAAAGTTTTGATGGTAGGTATATATATAGCAATGAGAAAGATTACAATTACGGATCTGCGCGAATCAAAGGAATGACCAATTTCATTATTACAAACCGGGCGCGGTGGCCTAATCGGTAGAGCTCGAGCCTCGGGTGCGGAAGGTCGGGAGATCGATTCCCGGTCGAGTCAAACCAATGACTTTAAAATCGATATTTGTTGCTTCCTAACCTGGCGCTCGGCATTAATAGGATAGGGCAAGGACTGTTTCGCTCAGTTTTACGTCCTGCACCATCTAAGGTCATATCAGGAATGGGTACCGACTTTTGTCAGTGCGCACTCATGGCGATTTTATAGTGCTGGCCACTGGGAAATCAGGCCACCAGCACCATGACCCAATATCCAACTCAGTGACATTATCCTAACACCAAGCTAACCAGTCATTGCCTTATCCTAATAATGCCGAGCGCCTGGCTAAGAAGTGACAGGTGTCAGCTTTTAAGTCATTGGATTGATTCGACCAGGGTTCGAACCTGTGGGTTCGAATCCCATGATCTACCAAAACGGGAGACGGACGCTCAATTCATTCAGCCACCCCGGCTCGCCTTGGGTGCTTGATATCAGGGAGGCCCATGGGTATAGGTCCGTTTGTAGATGGCTGTGTCTATGCATTTCTTGTTGAATCTGTAGGCTGAAAACATACCTCAAGTCTTTTTTCTATTTTTTGTTGATGCTTGTGTTTATACTGTCCATAGTATGTAAGCTCAAGTGCTTGGGCTTGTTTTCAATGCTGGCCAGTTGTAGTATCAGTTTAATCTTATCACACAGTAGGAGGTGATAAGATGTTTTTGTTTCTCACACAGTATCAGGTACATGGTGATTATTTAGTATCAGATGTTCTGATACCTTTATTGTCTTTATTTTCTTATCACCATTGTAGTGGGTACGAATAGTATATTAATTTTTTGGTTTTAGTTTTTTAAATTTTACTACTACTTATAAACTAGCCTACTCTACATTTATAGGCTTGTACATAGTTTGTAGCTGTTTGTTATCTGATTTTTTAAAAGGATTTCTCCCATTTTATTTGTGTATTACGTCTTATTTGTCTTCTTTACAGAGAAAATGCAAATCAACAAAACCAACTTGGAGCATCAAGTGGAATTTGAGTATTACATCTCTGAATCCGCTTTTGGTATTCTCAACATGAATCTCTTCGGCAAAGGACACAACTACAGGATATTACCACTGAAAGTATGTTTAAATTGTGTCAGCTTACTTATTTTGAAAACACTGGCTGAAAAGGCTCTGTCACACATCACCGGATTGGGGGAAACGGAAAGGAACCGAACAAAGTCCGTTGATATCTGGCAAAGTCCAGTTAGTGTCCATTGCATATCGGTTGATATCCATTGATATCCGGCCCGATCCATTACAAGTTTTGAACATGCACAAAACTTGGAATGGATGCCGCCGGATTGACGTCTACAGTTCTTGTCTGGTTTCAGTCCGTTTAGTCCGCTTACCGTCTGTTGGCTATCCCTTCATGTCCGTTTCATGTCCGTTTCATGTCCGTTTGTCCAGCGGCCTTTGACCCGATATCGCAACATTTTGAAACATTTTAATACATTTTGATACTTATCATGCCCGAATACCACCAGACTAGACAATTATGTCCGTTGCTCAATCAGGCATAGTGTGACAGGCACTTCATTGTTAAAGTCACCCGGCATACCTCACCCAAAAACAAATGAATCCAGTATCAAAAGCTATCTAAGTACACCTTTGCTTAGTTTTTTTCAGTTCATGCAACTGAACATGTGGGTGGGGGTGGGGGGTGGGGGCTGGGGGGGGGGGGCAGTGTCGGGGGGGGAGTGTTGAGGGCTGTGATGTATGAATGACATCACTGGTGGGATTCCCTTATCACATGACCTAGAGGGGTTCCCCACATACAAGGGAATCCATTGGAAACCACCAAGATGGCAGCAACAGAAAGTTCTCAATTCAACTTTTTAAAGTTTATTAATCTACATAATTGAATCAATTATTCACGCAAAAAGTAGCTGGTTATGATAAATAAACATTTTAACTTTATATTTAACATTTTATATTGCAAATTCTGATATTTTGTCTATGGAGTTGTCTAGCAGCCCAAACACTAGTATCAAAATCTAATTTGTCTTGGGGAACAAGTTACACGGTTTAAACCAAAACACCAAGTTTTCGCGTTAAAATGAAAATACCATGACTCGAGAGTCGAGGTGAAGTGTATGCATTATTTAAATCCTTGCTTTTGTATTACCATAACCATGTCATGATTCAATCACTAGCCGCGTTAATATTACAGTATTGGCTCTATGGTGTTCACAGTAGTTGGCGGATATGCGCTATATTCTGGTGTGATAGAAGTGACTTCCAGTGTGGGCGGACTAGCTGATCGATTCAAACTAAAGCCCCTGTCACACCTCGCCGGATTGAGCAACGGACAAAATTGTCTAGTCCGGTGATGTTTGGGCATGATAAGTATCAAAATGTATTAAAATGTGTCAAAATGTTGCGATATCGGGTCAAAGGCCACTGGACGAACGGACATGAAATGGACATGAAACGGACTTGAACGGATTGCCAACGGACGGTAAGCTGACTAAATGGACTCAAACCAGACAAGAACCGTAGATGTCAATCCGGCGGCATCCGTTCCAAGTTTTGTACATGTTCAAAACTGGTAACGGATCAGGCCAGATATCAACAGATATCAATGGATATGCAACGGATATGCGACAGACACAAACCAGACATTGCTAGATATCAACGGACTTTGTTCGGTTTGTTTCCATTTCTTCAATCCGGCGAGGTGTGACAAGGGCTTAAAGATTGTCAACACTGACGTGCATCGTCTACTTCTCTACTTCTGGGCAGAAGTAGGATCGGGCAAGAACTAGTTGCCTCAGTATCAAAATGTCATTACGGGTAATATTGTGTCATTCTTAAAGTACCATAGTACCTCAACGAAGAAGCACTATAAAGCAACCGGTAACGTGTACTGTCAAAAGTCGCATAGTCTGACGGTGTTGTGTTTTTTTAGTTTCTGCCATATTTTGTTCTTAGGTAGATAAAAGATTCACCCCAGAACTTACAGTACAGGGGTGAACAACAACGTAGTCTAAATACTGGCGAAAATAGCTTCAGTATGGAACAGGAAGTAGAATGCCTGGCTCCAGTATCAAATGGCTACATATATCGGCACAGAGTTGGTGAAATGAGAGAGAATGCAAAAAGACAAAATGGCAGCGATAGAATGCCGTCGATTTCACTTTTAAAGTGCCTTAAACTACATGTTTTATTATATTTGTCAACTCAAAAGTAGCGTGTAAATATGAAGAAATATATAAAGAATATATTTTGCTTCTTAAATTAAGAATTTATCCGCTCAGTTAATTTTCCAAACATGTCAACATTTTTCACCAGTTTTTCTAATGGGTTGATTTTCACCCCGACTACACGTACGGGGTGATCTTTTATCTATATATTACGTCGATCATTATGTTCTAATTTTATTTAGTTCAGAAGTAACTTTTCATTTTAAACGGTTAACTTTAGAGATAATTGAAATGCAAACATGCTAAATTAATTTGTACATGCACGTCAAAACGCTGGATATCATAAGCTTCGTGAATGACACTGACAGGGTCTAGTAAATTAACTTAGTATTCTTTACTATGCAGTAATAAATGTTTAATAGGTGCACCAGTATCTAATACCCCAGTCACACGAGGCCTGCGTTCGCTTACCATCGATTCGCAAAGTCAAAACGTCCTAATTCGCTTCACTCGAAGAAGAGACAACAGGAAGATAAACAGCAGATGATAAAAATCAATGAAACAAGCTTTTTTTTCTGCATTTAAAAAAACCCAAATACTCCACAAACCAATCAACCATTTTCCTACTTACAGCCACGCCCCCTGGAGGAAGCCACGCACATTAGCCGGCTGTGGGGGCCGACCTGCGACTCCATTGACATTGTACAGGAGTGCTGCCACCTGGTGGAACTGGAGGAAGGCGACTGGCTGGTGTTCCCAGATGTCGGGGCGTACACTTTGACAGTCGCCTCGACGTTCAACGGGATGCCAAAGTGTCCTGTTCGTCGTGTCATGAGACAGGACGTCTGGGAGGGACTGTTCAGCCGAAGCACCCCCGCCCAGGAACCAGGTGCATCATTGAATCAGAGAATGCCCTGACAGTGTAACACTTGCGACTGTCACGCACCAAGCGGCGGATGTTGTACAAGGCACTGAATTCACTCACTGGTTGATATGCTAGGAAAACAAGATCCGATCAGCACCAGAAGTAGATAAAAGATTCACCATGTACTTGTAGTACACGGGTGAACGACAACGTAGTGTAAATACGGGCGAAAATAGCTTTAGTATGGAACAGGAAGTAGAAACTCTCGTTCAAGGATCAAATGGCTACATATATCGGCACAGAGTTGGTGAAATCGGAGAGAATGCAAAAAGACAAGATGGCGGCAATAAAACGGTGGTGATTTCACTTTTAAATTGCATTAGAGTATATGTTTTATTATATCTTCCAACTCAAAACTAGCGGGTAAATATGAAGACATGCATAAAGAATAAATATTGCTTCTTAAATTAAGACATTATTCACTCAATTAATTTCCCCAGCATGTCAAAATTCTTCGCCAGCTTTTCTAATGGGTTGGTTTTCACCCCTGCACTCAGCACTGTCAGTCCCGGGTGAATCTTGTATCTACACCAGAAGATGATTGAACTAAAATCTGATAGACAAATATATTTGAAAATGGCCCGTGTTTTTCTTTACCAAGTCTTTTGATCTTTAAATGTTACATTTAAACTGTAAATGTGAAATAAAAATGGACGAGGCTATCTGCAGAGCTGCTTTGCTCTGCGAATTAGTGGAAGAATGATTGTTATTTGCAGAGCTGCACATAAAATTCTGTTATTTATGAGCATTACTATTAAACTGTTATGGTCAAATTCTGTTATTTATGAGCGTGACTTAATAATATCAATCATCAATGGGTGCCGTCTTCTCGAAGAAGGTTGGCTGCAATGGTCCTCCATCTCTTCCTGTCATTCGTTCCTCTCACGCATTCCGCATAGCTCATTGCTGTCCACTCAGTGATGTTGTCCATCCATGTTGTTCTCCTTCTCCCTCTTGGTCCTTTCCCTTCTATCTTCCCTTCCAGTATTCTTCTCTGTGATTCCTGGTGTCATATCATGTGGCCAAAGTATTTAATTTTTCTGTTTTTGATCGTTTGTATTATCTGTCTCTTTATTTTCATTCTTCTTAGGACCTCCACATTGCTTATCATTGCTGTCCATGGAATTTTTAACATTCTTCTGTATTGCCACATTTCAAATACCTCGAGCTTTGTTGTTATTACTTTCTTCAAAGTCCATGTCTCGCAGCAATATAATAGTGTAGATCACACATAGCATTTTAGCAGTCGGAGTCTTGTTTTTATATTTATGTCTCTAGATGATAATAGAGTGCTTAATAATAATAATAATAATAGAGTGCTAAAATTGAAAATGCCGAATGGATGGCAGTCACTGTCACTGCAAATAATAATTATTCTTCCACTAATTTGCAGAGCAGCTCTGCAAATAATCATTCTTCTGCTAATTCGCAAAGTAAAGCAGCTCTGGGAATCCTTACGACATTAACAAAAGGCAAAATAATTCTGCACATATGCATGCACAGTGAAATGATGCACATGCACAGTAAAATTAATACAATATTGGTGACTATAATTCGCAGAGCAGCAGCGAATAGCCAGTGCAAATAAAAATACCATGTTAAACTAAAGCCCCGTTCACACTGGCCCGTTAAGTCGCCTCAACTAGTTTGCCTCCTATAGTTCGCCTCAAATTGGTCGTGTGGACACTACGCTGAGGCGACTTAAGCCTGAGTCGCCTCATCTAGTTCGCTTCAACTAAACCACCTCGCGAGGTAGTTTAGATGAACCGAACTAACTTAAGTCGGCCCATCTAGCTTGTGTGGACGGTAGCTGTTTACTTGAAGCGGATTAAGCATGTCACACTATATAATATAATTTGGTCTATGAACCGGCTAGAGGTGCACACATATTTTTTTCATCATTTATTTTTAGGGTTTCACTGCCCAGCAGAAGTTTTGATCATTCCAAAACAATACGATTCAGTCCATACATATCTAGGTCGAACCCACACTCTCTCGTGGCGACGTCAACTAACCGAAACTGGTGCTGGTTAGTATGGACTTGCTCATGTGCAGAGATTGATTTCCGCCTTAAACCGCCCCAAGTACTGCTTGTGTGGACAGGATGCCTAGTTCGCCTCCTCTAGTTCGCCTTATCTAGTTCGGCCTAAAGTTGTGCTGTGTGAACGGGGCTTATGTCTATGCCTATGGATTTGGAAATGGTGTGATTTTAAAATATCCGATCTCTGACCATACCACGGGCCCAGTTATATATATTCCACAAATATATAGAGACCAAATATTCTAAAGAAATAAATTACCCAAAACAGTAGCGATAACAGTATATGTCCCAATAGAAGCACGCTACCCAATAGAAGCACACCCCCCCATTTCTACATTGAAAGCATGCACATTTTTACGATCATATTCAGACTGAATGCACATAAAATAAGGCAATCGTACTTTATTTCAGAGGCACGCCAAAAACAAATCCATGAAATTCTTTAACTTTGAATAAACGCGCATCCATGTGTCTGCATTCGCACAGTATGCGTCTATTGGGACATATACGGTATTGATCCGGACAGAGGAAGACCGAGACGAATGTGGGAGGAAAGGAAGGGTTTATTTTTTCTAAGGCGGTACATAGGAAGTTTTACAATCTGAGTCGAGCAATGTTAGTCCACCTGGTCAATGTCCGAGGAAGGTGTAAGGGAAACCTGGGAGCCTGAGGAGGTAGGCCCGGGAGCCGACCCAAAACACAGTGCTAAGGCTCTCGGGGCTGCCGCTGTCACCTGCCTGGGGACGTAGGCGTGGACGGCGTCAGACTCCCAGGTCCCCTGGGCCATTATGGCCGAAAGGTCCACGCCCCTTGACGTGCAGGCCTGGGCCGCGCCCCGGCGCAGGCCGTGCAGGGTGTATCTTGAGGCGTCAGGGATCCCGGCTTGCCCGAGGGCGGCCCGGAGTAGAGGCGTGATGTCGTGGGGGGTGAGGGCAGTGTTCTTGCGGGCTAGGAAGGCCGGTGCGTCTCCGGCGGCCTGGACGAGGGTGACCGCCCGGTCCCAGGCCCGGACCAGACACATGGGTGATCAGGGGAAGGCGGGCACGAAGAGGGAGACCGCCTGGGCGGCGGATCGTATGGTCTTTGAGGAGGATACCATGACCCTGAGGCCTCCCGGGGCATGCCGGACATCGTCGCGGCGGAGGGTGTGTCGACCGCCCCAGGGGGCATGGGAGGGCGAGAGGAGGTTCGACTGCCTCAGGAAGGTAAAGTATGCGAGGACGACTGCGGCCCAAGGGGCGACCCCCAGGTGGCCGAGGGCCCTCCTCACCGGAGCGGCAAAGAGCCTCTCGCCCCCCCCGGCGGACGCGGGCCACAAAGGGGGCGTCAAAGGGGGCGGGGTTGCCTCCCGCCTCCCGGAGCCAGGCGTGCGCGCCCGAGATCACATTGGCCACCGAGGCGGGGGAGGGCAGCTCGCGGTGGAGGTGGGCGATGAACTGGCCCACGTCGTAGGGGAGGGGGCGGAGATGGTCGACGCCCCGCTCCAGCATGAATTCGAGGTAGCGCCTCGCGTGCCGGGTTCGATTCCGCCAGGTCCCGGGGGCGAGGGCTGCCGCGTGCAGGGTCATGAGGTGGTCGTGATCCCGCGGGTCGTAGTCTGGGGAAGAGAGTTACAGGTGGTTAGACAGCAGCTCCGGAGAGTGCGAGACCCTCATTCGACTCAGACCCAGATCCCGACAGTAATCCCGTACTATTTGGAGGGCGACCCGGGAGGAGTGGGCCCGGCTGAGTGCGTCCGCCAGGACCAACTTGACGCCCGGCTTGTGGCGGACGAGGATCGTGAATCAACCCATCGCTGCGACCAACCAGAGCTCTCGGGCGCACGCGCCGAGGGTGGGGTTGGAGGCGCGGCCGGGCTCGAGGGCGAGGGCCGAGGCCGCGTTGTCCGTGTTGATCACGAGCTCGTAGCCCGGGGCGGGGGGCCCGAGGGTCTTGACCGCCATGACGAGGTTGATGGCCTCAAGCTCGTAGATCGTGGGGAAAGCGGTCATCATAGTGTCGGTGTAGGCTTCGGAGTAGCAATAGTCCCGGGAGAACGCGCCCCCGCCGGTCATGCATGAGTCACATTCGATGACCCAGAAGGGCGCGGTGGGGGGAGGGAGGAGCCAGACGCCGTTCCCCTTCCTCGCGTAGTCGCGGAACCAGCGCACATCGCGGCGCAGGTCGGCGTCGACGTCGGCCTGTCCAGCGAGGGGCGAGGCGCGTAGGCTGGCGAGGATCCTGCCCATGAACTTCCGGGCGGAGGGGATGCAAGTGCTGACGTGGGCCAGTCGTCCGACGAGCTGCTGGAGGGCCTTCCACGTCAAGGTGGGGCGGGCCAGCCAGCGCTCGCAGTCCGCCAAGACCTCGTCGAGCTTGTCGTCGGGGATGCGGAGCACCATGGCCTCCGTGTCGAGGTGGATGCCCAGCCAGACCAGCCGGACAGCGGGAGGGCAGCACTTATCGGGGGCCAGGGCTAGGCCGAGTTGGGCACAGATGTCTCGGAGTGCGTCGAAGGCCCGCATCGCGTCGAGGTATGAGGTCTCGCAGCCGACAAAATCGTTGACATAGACGAGGCTGAAGAAGCCGCGCTCTCGGAGCATCCAGGAGACGGCCCCGGTGACCCGCACGGAGGCCGCCCCCGCCCCCGAGGTCCGGCAGCCGAAGGGGAGGGCTATGTCGAGGTAGAGCTTGCCGTCGACCGTGATGCCGAACAGGGGGGCGGAGAGGGGGTCCACCCTGAGCTGCCTGTAGGCCCGGGAGACGTCCGCTGTCCAGCAGAACGCCCCCCGGCCCCGGAGGGTCATCTGCCTGCCGATGTCAGAGACCGCCGGGAGGGAGTAGTGATGGGGGCGGCCTAGGTACTCCTTCCGGCGTATGCCCGAGTTCACGCTCCGTCCCGGGGGGAAGGAGAGATCGACTATTATCCGGCGCTTACCGGGGGTCGACTTGGGGCGGGTCATAATTGGGCTACACTGTGCCCAAGGGGAGAAGGGGGGCACCGCGAAGGGCCCCAGCAAGGCGCCTCGTCGGAGCTCCTCCTCCGCGTAGGTCGTGACGTGGTGGGCGTAGGCCGGATCCTCACGGTGGTTGTGGAACGTCGGCGTGGGAGGCCCCGGTGCGGTGTAGTTGGCCGGGAAGCCAAATTCCAAGTGATCCGCCAAGGTGGCGTCCGGGTGACCGCAGAGCATCTCGCGCCACGCCTCGATGTTGAGCTCGGAATCGACCGGGACTCGGGCGGCCAAAAAATTAGGAAGGACCGAGGCCCGGGCGGCGGCGTAAGCTGCCACGTAGCCCAGGTACCTGGCCCAACCCTCCCCCGAGAGGACGGGCCAAAAGCCGTCGAGAGTCTGTTTATATTCGGCCGGGGTGGGGCCGCAGGCAGCCACGGGGGCCCATGAGTGCTGAAGGGTGTGGTCGAGCACCTGACCCACTGGCTCGCTCCGGTCCACGGCCCCCGGGGTGGTGGAGGGGGCCGCCTCGGTCACGTGGCAGATGCCGCAGGCGGCGGCCTTTGTTGTTGTCGGCGTCGATGTGATCCGGGCGGCGTGGGCGTGCTCCGAGAAGCTATGGTAGCCGGGGGTGTGTGGGGAGGCGCATGTCTGGGCCTGCGGCCGGTGGCGGTCCGCCTGTGCCGGCGTGCCCGGGGCCTCGCAGTCTCCGCCGCCGATTGGCCCGGGATCAGCGGGAGCCGTGACGTCAGTTGGGGATGCCGCGGGGGAACCCCCCCACCGGGGGCGCGCTGGTTCCAGCGGGCCCAGCGGGTGAGCCAATGGCCGGCCGGGCCGGCCGCCAGCGGCAGTCGTGACGTCATCATGGGGAGTCCCCGAGGCGCCGGGGGGGACGCTGCGTGTCGTGACGTCATTACGGGGGGGTTCCGAGGGGCCGGCAGGGCCGGGGAGCCCGGGAGGGAAGCCGAGTGGCTTCAGTACAATGTCAACAAATGGTTTTGTCCGTGGGCAGGCGGGGGGGTCGTGTACGGGGTTGCGGTGGGGTCGCGGTGGCGTAGGTTCCCGCCGAGGGCCTAAAAATCCGAATGGGTCCGCTTACCATTTTTGTCCCTGGCCTTCTTTGAGTAGCAGGAAGCCTCGGAATGATTAGTCACTATCTTCCGTACGTTGGCGCAATAACCACAGATGTGCGCGAGTTTCTGGGCGCCCGAGCCGTGGGACTCGCCCTTTGCCGCCTTGTCACAGGCCTGGGGATCCTTATTCCAGGCCTGGCAAGGAGCGCCCATACTCGCCCGGTCGTATTGGGTTCGGGCGTCCTGGCCGGGTTTTTGTTGATGGGGCTCTGCCGGCTGGGAGTCGCTCGAGGCGGCCGGGCCGGACGTGAGGTGGCTCGCCATGGCGATTATTTCCACTCGCGCGGCGTTGATTGCCGCCGAGTCCCGCCAGCCGTCTGGGAGGCGGCCGTCCGCGATCCTAGTAAAGATCTCCTCGGAGTATCGGCGCACTACTGCCCACGGCAGCGAGCAATTGTCTTGCGCCACCATTTCTTGGTGGCGTGATAACGCCTCCAGGGCCGACGCTGGGAAGGCACGTTGATATTGGAGGCGCTTCAGGCCCAGGGTATACTCCTCCCGGGTCGCCTCCCCTTTTTTAATTGTTTTTCCCTCATCCCCCCTCTCTACCAGATCATACGGAAAGATGTATTTATTCGAAATACCTTTCTTTCTGCTCGTCGCCTTTCCGTCCGCCGCTGCGACGATCAGGCGCACCGCCTCCTCGGCCGACGACCGGGCGCCCCTTCCGTACGCGTCCTGGTCGTGTTGTCGGTAGTCGGAGGGGCGGGGGCAGCGGGCTGGCGCGTCCTCTCGGTGGCGCCTGCTACGGGGGCGTGGGGACGGGGACGGAGACGACCAGTCACTCACCGGGCTTCTGTATCGGCCGTCGCGGCCCGGGGCTCGGGCTCGGTCTCGTCTATTCGCGGGGGCGGGGCTCGGAGAAGCCGGTGACAGTGTCCGGAGCCTGCTGTGATGGACGCTTGGAGGCGACTCGGCCCTGGGGCGGCATGGGGAGGGGCGGGGAGGCGGGGAAGGACGGTCGCGTCCCTCCCGGCTCGCGTTGGTGGTGGCGGCGGTCAGAGCGGCGGTGGCTTCCGCGAGCACTCGGGTCTGCGCCGCTATCTCCTGCCTTTGGGAGGCCATTTCCTGTCTCTGGGTCGAGGCGTGTTTTTCGAGATCGGCCCACCGCTTCTCTATTGCGTCGATCTACGCCTGCATCCGTAGGAGGCCATCCGCCTGCTTAGCCTTCGCTGAGGGCTTCTTGGGGCGGGCGGACTGCCTCGCCGGCGGTGTCGGTGGCGTGGGAGGCCGGCGGGAAGTGCCGCCATCTTGGGACGCGTCTGAGTCGCTCCGATCAGCTCTTGGTGAAGTTGGCGGCTTCCGTGTCGCTCGCTTCACGGGCCTACCCCTCTGTGCCGTGGCTCGTCGAGACCTTTGCATTCTTATTTCACGTGGGTGCCTTTTTAATTTTACTCTCCTGCGATGCTATGGATCCTAGGAGTACGTGGGTGGAGACGGATGCCTTAAGGAAACAAGCCTGGAGTCTTGCTGGAGCCCGAATGCAGGTCAGAGGGTGAGGGCGTCTCGGGCTTCCCCCGCCGGATCAACAATTCGGAAATGATGGGCCCATTCAAACTCCTATGTAGTATGTTGTCAATTGGCATTTACTTCTTTTTTTTTTCAAGTATTTGATCTCTATTATAAATTGTTTGTAGTTGAGTTCGATGTAGGGTTTAATGTTCTGTCTTTGTTTTTTATTCACAATGTTTGGAGGTAATGGACAAACCCACGGAGAAATTTGAACATATACAATATGACCCATGTTTACTTGTTCAACACTGACCGCGAGAGGAGCCACCAGAGTCTGTGTTACCGATTTTCATCGGAGTTGACCATCTCGTATATTCACGGTCTCTGAGGCCGTATTCGGTTATGACGGTCCAGACCATCCGAGTCGTCAGAATTGTACCTAGAACACGCTGAGTTGAACCTAAAAATACACGGGTCATGTGCAAAATGACCCGATTCCAATGCCCCAGGTCTTGGCTGGGGGTATCAGGAGCATTTGTGCTGGTACTTGTAGTGAGAGCATGTACTGCAAAGCTACTTTTAGTTTTTTTATGTAAAAGACCATCCAGATTAAAATAAACTATGCAATCATAAAATACTTCAAATCCTATGTTGCTATAGTTATATTGGTTATTTAAACAACAAAAATGGGATTAAGCCATCATTTCTTTCATCCAGAGCGCATTCGTTTATGCAACCCGAGGTTGTAGAGTCTGCGCATGAAAGAAAAAGTGGTTGGGATGATCCGAGGTGATTAATCGATTACGGCCCCATTGAGTCCATCCTATCCTGGTCCCCTGCCCTTTCCCCTACAGATTTCCCGATTGAGGCTGTTCTGTGGCACTAACTAGTCTGCTAGTGTCCATGGGAGGTACTGGAACACGACTAAATCCAGCCTAGTTCCCATCATGGCCGCTTGGTGGTGTCAAGGGGCATCCAGAAACACACACGTGCTGTGGCTCTAATGCCTAGTACACACCTCCCGTATAGGATTTGCGCACTAAAACCAGCGACTCGACCCGACCCGCTTAAAACTGAAAACGGGCCGATTCGTTTTTCGAATCGCGAATCGCAATCGTAATCGGACAGTTTTAGCACTAAAACTGAGGTTTTATGCGCGAATTGCAATCGCTAGGTGTGCGCGGGGAGCGCACACCTTGCGATTTTTGTGTGCGAAACGGGCAGTTTTAGATCGTATACGGTAGGTGTGTACCAGGCATTATGTGGAACAGTAAAATCTGTTTAACCGACCACCTCCACAGATTGACCACTCCCCGATATCGAACGCTTTATTTGGGTCCCAAACAATCGCCCATACAATACCATTATGATTTTTTAAACAACCCACTAAACAGACCACATCCCTAAAGGAACCATTTAAAGTCGGTTCCATGGTCGATCGATTTAGAGAGGTTTTACTGTAGTTGCTATTTGATTTACATTCTATGTTGCTATGTTGTGGCTCTCAGGGGTCGACTGCCGGGTTCGTGAGATATTCCCTGCATAATAAACAATGGTTCAAACAAGAAAATAAGAGAAGACACAGACATGCATAATCATAGATTATAAATATCACGATGGTTTATTGCAGACTTCAACTTAAAACCTGTGAAATTGTCGATACAGTAATAGTGGCGTGTGTCAATAATAATGAGGGGACAGCGATGACTGAGTTGTACAGTATGAGTGGGTGACTGAGGTTTGCCCTTAGGGGCTGTGTCGATGTCTCCGGAACCAACACTGCAGCAGGCCGAGTTGTAACACACACGCTGTCCTGTAGCTCACATAGCAGCTACAGTTACATAGCAACTCACATAGCAGCTACAGTTACATGGCAACTCACATAGCAGCTACAGTTACATGGCAACTCACATAGCAGCTAGTTACATGGCAACTCACATAGCAGCTACAACAAGTTACATGGCAACTCACATAGCAGTTACAGTTAGTATGGTAACTCAGATAGCAGCTACAGTTATATGGCAACTCACATAACAGCTACAGCAAGTTACATGGCAACTCACATAGCAGCTAGCTACATGGCAATTCACATAACAGCTACAGTTACATGGTAACTCACATAGCAGCTACAGTTACATGGCAACTCACATAGCAGCAACAGCAAGTTACATGGAAACTCACATAGCAGCTACAGCAAGTGACATGGCCACTCACACAGCAGCTACATCAACTGACATGGCAAGTCACATAGCCGCTCCAGCAAGTCACATAGCAGCTAGAACAAGTTACATGACAATTCATATAGCAACTCACATAGCAACTAAGGCAACTCACATAGCAGCTACAATAAGTCACAACTGCTGCAGCAATTTACATGAGAACTCACATAGCAACTACGGCAAGTTACATAGCAGCTGCAGCAAGTTACATGGTAACTCACACAGCAGCTACAGCAAGTTACATAGCAACTCACACAGCAGCTACAGGAAGTTACATGGTAATTCGCATAGCAGCTATATCAGTTTATAAAGTAACTCACACAGCAGCTACAAGTTAAAAAGTAACTCACATAGGAGCTACAAGTTACAAAGTAACTCACACAGCAGCTACAAGTAAAAAAGTAACTCACATAGCAGCTACAAGTTAAAAAGTAACTCACACAGCAGCTACACGTTACAAAGTAGCTCACATAGGAGCTACAAGTTACTCAAGTAACTCACATAGAAGTTCCTAAAAGTTACATAGTACCTCACACAGGAAGCGATAAGATACATAGTAACTCACATAGCAACTACTAGAAGTTACAAAGTAATTCACATGGTAACTATGAGGCTACGTGATATCTCAAAGAGCAATTACTAGAAGTTGCACAGTGACTTTCATGGCAACTACTAAAAGTTACTTAATAACTCAGCTAGCAACTACTAAAAGTTACTTAATAACTCAGCTAGCAACTACTAAAAGTTACTTAATAACTCAGCTAGCAACTACTAGAAGTTACTTAATAACTCAGCTAGCAACTACTAGAAGTTACTTAATAACTCAGCTAGCAACTACTAAAAGTTACATAGTAACTCAGATAGCAACTAAAATAAGTTACATAGTAATTTGCATGGTAACTAAATTAAGCTACCCAATAACTGACACAGCAACTAATGGAAGTTACAATGACATAGCAACCACTAAAAGGTTACAAAGTAACTCATATGACTACTTACAGTTATTTAGTAACTAGCTCAACCTTTGCTGGAAGTTATTTATTAAGCCACACATGCTCAAACCAGAAACTTATATCCATAACCTTCACTAGATATATACCGTCAGTTTGCTAGTGTTGGAGCAACATCACAAGTGATCGACAACAAGTACTCTGTAAAAACTAGCATCGTTACAGATGACTGATTACAGGAAAATTTCTGACCAACAGCAAACCATGACCTGATTGACCTGTAATTGTGACCTTTGTTGACGCTAGTTCCTCAGCTGACAGTATATGGCTAGTCAGTTCACGCTGTCTGCTATAGAAGCTACTATTCTGACTTGATAGCGATATCCACATAAGAGCTTCTCAATTTGATTCAATACGCAGTTTGATGGGCGTCTTAAGGTTGCATAACCACGCGAAAGCTTAAAATTGTCAAAGACAAAGCACTTTTGCCTAGATTTGATCCTACATTTCCAACTTAGATACTGATGCACTTATCAAACATTAATTGCTGTATAGAAGGGAATATTAAGTCAATTATTAATAGAACCTGTCTTTGATGCAAGTTATACAGGTCTATCACAGAAAGTGGTCTCCAGCAAAAAAAGCGGAAATCAAGCTGAGATTATTACACTGATGGCGAATTTCCGCGGATTTTCTCCTATAGATTTGTCACTGTCAGGGAATTGCGGGAAAATGACTGGAAGTCAGGTTTCAACTATCTTTGTTGTGCCTATATTATTGCCCATACATAACTCATTCTTGTTTGGGTTTTATGTTCTAGCAACATATAAGGTCGTATAAGAATAGGACTCAAACTACCCAACTCTTGTCATATGAGACTGTCTCAAGTCATATCTAACTAGTTCTTGTTTGGGTTTTATGTTCTAGCAACATTTAAAGTCATTCTGTTTAACGGTAATTATTCGGTAAATATTTTAAACAAATCGCGAAAATCCGCGAAATCGCGGAGATCTTTAATTCCTGTAAAATGACAGCATCAAAACTGTTGGTTAATGCAACTTTAAAACTGCCCACACTAACGGTAGGGCCCTCTTAAATGGGTTAGATTTCCAGTTCCCCGTAGGAGTCTTTACCCAGCTAGAATTGTAATCGTAAACAAAGCTTTGGATCCATGACTCAATTCTGGTCTTCGGTTGAGAGAACCTTTGAAGGTAGGTGGTGTTCAAGTTATCACCAGTCGATGACCTATCAAGAAGGCGCAGCTGACAGTGTGTGGCGGCTTTCAGAGGGTCTGGTTTAGACACCAGGGCCGTGTTCAGGGTCAACTCCAAGACGGCTCGGCGACGTCTTTTTGCCAATTTGGGTTCAAGGTGCGCCTCGAAGTTTACTCTGAGACATCGCACTTTTCAAGTAGGAGGCAAAAATGCCTCCATTATTGACTGTGTGTGTCAGCCAATCAGAGCTGTTCTTTCAGTTGCAAATGGCTGCATGCTATGGAGGCCACCATTTTTGAGGCACCCGACAGCTAAATGTCATTCAGACTAGCGCGACATCCAGAATTTCCCCAAGGCGCCTCCGAGACGCACCCTTCAACGCGACCCAGGTGGCATGTTGATTCCATTCATACCGGATGAGTCCACACACACACATGTAGATCACAAGATGATGAAATATGTACATCGGTGAAGAAGACTTGGGTCACAATGGTCAACATAATAAAAACATGACGCGTTTTGTACAAAACTCTACAAATCCGTACCCCTTCGTGGCTCAAGATATAATTACTTAAATCTTCAAAGCAGTAAAAAGAATGTGTATACTCATGTACATACAGACATTCATACATACACACATATATATATATAATTCGTTGGCGAGATAGCACCAGTGAAAAGTTCACTAAACTCACCATCAATAACTTCCCTAAAACCCGGATGGCTGCATACAACTAAGCATCCGTGTTGTCATTCGCGTTACAATATTAGTGTGAAGCACGCCCTGGATGATGATTCGATGATGAACAACGCGTTGGTCCCATTCGCACGCCACTTTGCAGCTGTTTTACGCCTAAGAAATCTGCCAAAGATTCGCCACGGATACCGCCGTCCGCTTTATGGCATCATAACTTTTCCCAGCATGCACTTGGACCGTGCGCCGCTAGGGTTGCGCATGCGCAGTGTGATGGGACGTAGATAAATGATTCACCCCGTACTACAGTAGCCTGAGTAGGGGTGAAGAACAACCCTATATAAAAAGTGGAGAAAATGTTGGTAAATGAAATGAGAACATAAATTCTCAATCTAAAAAGCAAAATATATTCTTCACATTCCTTGATATATTTACCTGCAACTTTTGAGCAGATTAGTAGATTAAGTCGAGGAGATCAATCGACTTTAAAATTTGAATTGATAGAGCCCACATATCCACATGGCAGCCATTGGCAATAAGTTGAGAGGTTCCTCGGTAATAATCCAATCTAGGTCAGGAAGCCGTCATTTTCATTTGCTGAGGTGGTCAGGTAGTACAACCAGTTCATTCAAACATGGTAGATTTACTTCATGGACTCTATCACTTCAAACTGCCTCGATATTATGCGATTTAAACACTCTGGAGACTATATATTGAGGGAAAACATCAGATCATAGCTATTGGATTTGAATGATGTTGCAACTTTGCTTAGTGAGTAGTGGCAATTGTCATTAGGGCTAGAAGACCAGTGTGTTAGCATTGACAACAGGTTATTCAGAGGAATAAAAACATCAACAGAAGATAGGAATGCCAAACTAAGACCATCAACAGCGAGACACATTTTCTCCAACTTTTACATAGGGTTGTAAATCACCTCTGAACAGAGTTGGAGGTGAATCTTTTATCTAGATGGGATGCCGCGCATGCACAAGGCACGGCTCAGGTAAAGCGGGGCTTGTGGCAAGAAGACAGCGTATCACCGAAAGCCAACTAAGAGACGCAGGTAGCAGTCAACAGTTTCACACTCCGTAAACATCTAGAGCCGGAGGCTGAGGGAGGAGGGAGGATTGTAAGAGCTACCACGACTGTTTATTCACACACCGCCCTCAAACCTACTGCATGCAGCTACAGTAGAGATAAAAAAAAGAGTATTCGCCAGCAATTCCTGTCTCCATTAATAACAACTTCGAAGAGAATTGAATGCATACTTATATTACACATGACAACGCGACCTTACTATAAAAAGGTTCTATCTGACAAAATAGTGCTTTCGAGACAATGAGAACTGAAGCTGTGTAAACTGCATGATAGCAAAGCAGATAGAACAATATTATTTTTAATATATCTCGGTCAAAAATACCAGTTGAGAGAGAGTTGTGTAACTGCATGATAGCCGTTTGTAGATAGAACATTTTTACATCCATAACACCAATTCGGTCACTTTGTCAAATAGAACCCTTTTATAGTAAAGTTACGAATGGTTAACAATTAATCGCTTCGGTAGTTGATTAAAAAATAAATTGACCGGTTTGTATCTTAAAAGAAATTCATGGTTAACAAAATATAAAGATTTAAAGACAAAATTAATTGAAAAGTTATTCTAGAATCACTCAGTACCCCCCCCACCCCATTTTACCCCCACTGACCCCTATCTAACACATTTCCTTCACTCCTCTCACTCATATTAATATTAATCTACATGTAATTTGCTCATCGTGAGTAGTTCTAGGCTTCAGTAAATTATATATATATATATATTTTTAATTACATCGAGTCGATTTCTAACTTTGTTTGCAACCCCCCCCCCCCCCCCCCGCCCCCCAAAAAAAGAGTTACAACCAAGAAAGGTTGCGCGCCATATTTCTATCGAAGAAGACTAGAGCACGATGAAATAGAAGTGAAATCTAGTCACTCATCCCCAGCATGCAAGTTTAAAAACTCGGCTACCCAAACTATCTAGAGAACGTAAACAAAATCAGTGTAAAAAGCTCTTTATAGAGTAGCAGTGGTAACGACTGAATATAATTTCATAAACACCAAAAAAAATTATATAAAAAATAGAGGGTTTTAAAAAGCGCAGTGAAACTGTTATGACAACAGGCTAACTGTCACAACTGCATGATAACAGACAAACTGTCACAACTCCATGATAACAGACAAACTGTCACAACTCCATGACAACCGACCAACTGTCACAACTTGACCTACTTAGGGCCATTTTGTACATCAAACTGTGATTAAAAACATGCATAGTATTACAATGTGAAGGCCTTATTCTCTGAGGTTCCTTCATTTAACAAGTCTTGTGTTTCCTGCTAACAATGTGACCTATTTACCGCTGCGCGTCCCCCTGCGAGAGGCAGCAAGGTTTTATGTACAGATTTACGCCCACATCGAGCCCGAACAATGTCGCGAACATGCCATGAGTAACGCATAACCGTCAGGTATTTACAACTTCCTGTGCTCCGCATGATCACTTACGATATCAACAACGCTCTGATTTGCTGATTTAATTGTAAGGGCCAATGAACAGCCTGAACCGTGAAACAAGATTAAACAAAGGTCATTACATTTTGCACTACTAAACTGTAATAAACTCGATGGTCCGATACTATCATTTTACATAGCCTATATATATATATATCGTATTCCCTCAGGTTAACGCCCACCCCCTCCCCCACACTTGGCCAATATTTCGTAAACGCCCACCCCTTAAACGCCCATGTGTGCCCACCCCCCCCTCCCACTTCAGCGACTTGCCAATTTAAACGCCCAGAGCGTTAACCAGTGAGAATACAGTATATATATAGATATATATATCCTATATATATAGCCTATATAAACATAGCATATATATACATATACATATATATATGTTTGTCCACCGTTTACAATTCTTCAAGTGCACTATGTACATTGCTGCCAGAAATGATGGGTATGGCCGATCAAAGGTAGCCCATCACACTTCACCAGTAAGAGCACTTGACGGGAGAAGGGCCACTCAGAACTGCTGTACCAAACATCCACAACCAACCAATCAGACGCATCATAACAAAAGGACGGCACCAAGAACACCCCCCCCCCACCCACCCACCTCGGAATCAGCAACGATAATAATAACGACAGCAACTCGTCTACACTGTTGTCAACTAGACAAAAGATTCACTCCGTACTGTTCTGTACAGTAGCGGTGAAGAACAACCCATTAGAAAAAGTGGCGATAGGCTGCGTAAATGAAATGAGCACATAAAATTAAGAAGCATTAATTTAAGAAGCAAAATATATTCTTTTACATACATCTTCATATTTACCCGTTACTCTTGTTTTGAAAAATATAATAAAGCATGTAGTTTAATGTAGTTTAATACACTTTAAAAGTGAAATCGACAGCATTTTGTGGTCGCCAATATTGTCATTTTGCATTCTCTCCCATTCCACCAACTCTCTGCCAATATAGATAGCTACCAGATACTGGAACCAGGAATTCTACTTCCTGTTCCATACTAAAGCAATTTTCACCCGTATTTAGACTACGTTGTCATCCACCCCTACTGCAAGTATGCAGTAAATCTTGTATCTAGTTGTCAACACGCTGTACTGAAGGCAGTACATGATTTGTTTGCTCATCAGGACCAACCTCTCGGCAATACTCACTTCATTGCATCTAAATCGCTACAAAAGATTGCATAATAATAACACTTATGATAACCAGCAATATTGCATCTGTACACTTATAACAACCAAGTCACTTCCACCCACACCAGGCAAGGGCCAAAAGCCCGAGCGAATAGACAGATCACCACCAAGGTCAAGGACGCCACCAACAGCCACATGTCAAGGTGACAGACCGCTGAAGTTTGCAGGTCACCTTTTAGGGTCACTTGCAAAGGTCACTTAAGAAGGTCTCACACGAGTGTACTTTATGACGGCCACTCATGAAAAGCACAAAGGTGAGTCGTGAAGGTCTCATGAAGGTCACTCGTGAATGACGTCTGAAGGTCACTCATGGGGGGTCATTCATGAAGGACATGAGTGAAAAACATGGGTGAAGGTCACTCATGTAAGATGTGTGAAGGTCACTCATGGAGGTCACCCATAAAGGACATGAGTGAAGGGCATCGGTGAAGGTCACTTCACAAAAGGTGTGACGGTCACCTTCATGTGTGAAGGTCACTCATGAAAGGTATGTGAAGGTCACTCATGAAGGTTACCCATGAAGGACATGAGTAAAGGACATGGGTGAAGGTCACTTGTGAAAGGTGCGTGAAGGTCACTCATGAAGGTCACTCATGAAGGACATGAGTGCCATGAAGGACATGGGTGAATGTCACTAATGAAAGATGTGTGACTCACTCATGAAGGACATGGGTGAAGGTCACCATGAAGGAGATGGGTGAAAGTCACTGATGAAAGATGTCTAGTCACTTATGGAGTTGGAAGGCACTCATGAAGGAGTTGGATGAAGGTCATTCGTCAAGATCCTCACCCACCCCCGTCATGGTTACCTTGTCAAGTACAACATGCAATGCTGTGCGTGAAGCGACTCCTCCGGTCCCCTGCGTGACCTACTATACCTGCGTGACCTACTAGACCTTCATGAACTGCGTGACCTACTAGACCTGCATGTCCTACTTGACCTGCGTGTCCTACGTGACCTGCGTGTCCTACTTGACCTCCATGACCTACTAGACCTGCCTGACCTACTCGACCTGCGTACCTACTAGACCTTCGTGACCTACTTGACCTGCGTGACCTACTAGACCTGTGCGGGGCCGGACACGACCCCGTTCCGCTCCTGGGCGTGTCGCCGCCGCTGCAGCGAGCCATAGCCGGGGTCAGAGGTGAAGGTCATGGGGTCAGCGTAGTGGCCGGCGTCGCCGCGCTGGTGGTAGTGTTCGTGCAGGGTGCTGACGACCATCTGGGGCGGCAACATGGCGACTGGCGCCTTGCCCGATGTGTGCTGGACGTAGGGAAGCTGCTGCATCTGTGGGTGCGGACGCACACTCTGCACATGCTGCGCATGCGCGTGGTATCCCGCATGAGGTCCGTGATGCATATGCGCAGACGGATGTGGCGGATGTGGTGGTTGTTGCTGCTGTTGTTGCTGCTGCTGTTGCACGACATGAAGCGGTCCATGTTGAATGTGCTGTGCGTGTTGCGCATGAGTCGCACCATGCCACAGCCGCGTGTCCGCAATGCTTTGGCTGCGTGGATATCCGCGAATGCCCTCATGTGGGTCTCCGAGTGGCGAAGAGCGGGTGGGTTCTGGGGTCTTTGCTCGCTGACGCTGCTCGTTGCTAGCGGCTGCGGCTAGCTGGTGCGCCATGTAGTGCTGGTACATCTGCTGGTACCGGTCATGCGTGCTGAGCTGCGCCTGGATCTCATGGAAGTTCTGGTAGTGGCTGTAGATGGCAGTGTCCGGCGCATAGCCAACGCGGCTTTGGGGCCTGGCGGAAGAAGGAGCAGCATTAAAGGATATTGTTGCTTGTTGTTGTTTTAAGTCCTGGCAACATCTGAGGTCATATCAGGATGGGTACCGACTT
The DNA here is from genome assembly GCA_030323885.1 of Branchipolynoe longqiensis. Lineage (NCBI taxonomy): Eukaryota > Metazoa > Annelida > Polychaeta > Phyllodocida > Polynoidae > Branchipolynoe > Branchipolynoe longqiensis. Next base: position 7,299,955 of record CM059196.1, on the reverse strand, counting down.
CTGACAGTGTGCACTCATGGTGACTTTATAGTCTTACCCCACTGGGAAATCAGTCTGCCAGCACCTTGACCTGATATCCCACTCAGTCACATTATCCTGACACTGAGCTAACCAGTCCTTGCCCTATCCAAATTAATGCCGAGCGCCAGGCTAGGAAGCGCCAAGTATCAATTTTAAAGTCATTGGTTTGACTCGACCGGGAATCAAACTCCCGACCTTCCGCACGCGAGGCCCACGCTCTGCCGATTAGGCCATCGCGCCCGGTGCATTAAAGGCAGTCGCAGCCTAGGTCTCATGATAAGCACCTACTTGCAACAAAAATATATAGGTATCCTTTACCAAGCGGCACAGCTATGGAATAAACTACCAGCTAACGTAGCTTCAAAACTTCATAGCTGCAACTTCCGCAAAATAAAGATAGATATATAAATAAATAGAAAATACACTGATAATTCAAGCAAAGTTTTAGAGGGTATAGATGCTAGGTATGATAGATACAAAAGGTAAACTTTAAATAAAAAATTAAAGACCATTAACACAGCAAGGTGAAGACATCAGAGAAAGTAACTATTGGTAACCAAACAATTATCCGATTGTAGAACGAACAAACTCACAGAGGTTTGGGGGATGTGGGAGAATGCTTACAAACAGAGAACGAATGCATGCAGTAGATAGCTACACAACAACTGAAAGTGTTAAAAAGAAGGGGAGTCACAAGACTATTACTGTGTAGCGGTGAAAACAAATTATTAGACTTAACCGTTATGGGCAGCATAAATACACCCATCACAAAACAACAACAAAAATTCTCAAAACACCATATCGCTATCTCATTACCTCTGCTGTAGATCCTGAAAATTTGGAAATAGTCCTCTTTGACCCAATAGATCCAGACTAAGCAATTGAAGGGGAAAGAATTTGCTTAACTGCTATCATAAACAGGATTCCATCGCATCTCAACCATTATACCTTTTGTTGTTGTTGAAGATTTATACTGCCTATCATGGATAAGCCTGAATAGGCTTGTTTTCACCATTAGACCGTTTGTCGATAGAAAGCCAGAGCCTACACTTTTACCGACCCAAGGGATTTTTAACCTCCCACACCACATAGACATGGTATGAGAGCAACTCGCCTTTGATGTCGCTGTAAGTTATACACAGCGGTGGAAATCCAAATTGGCAGAGATGTACCTCACCTCAAATTCACTCACATGCACTGACCATGGCTTTTGCGTCTTAAATACTCATGTATTATGTCTCATATACTACTTGAATCTCTATGATGGCAACAAATATTTTTAAATGCTTTAAAGCCTACTTTCTTTAAAGAGAAAACTGTCTCACGAACCTGTCATAGGGCTCCACCTGGTGGACAGCACCATCAGAGGGCCGTCTTGGTGGCACGGGATAGTTGTCCCGATAACCGCCTTCTGCAAGCCGCCTCTGTAATTATAGAACACGTTATTATAAGTTACCGACACATTGACACATACATTCACCACAGCTATATCATCTCTACATGTGCTGACATGATTAAACTACCAGGGAGCATTTTGTTTTGAAAATTTTGATTAGCAACAATTGCTAATCAATTTGGAAATTGATTAGCAAGCTATATAACTTGTATCGCGATTCGCGACATGATACTGAACAAAATGTTCCTTGTGGAATGTATACCCACAGGGGGCATTTTGTTTTGACAATTTTGATCAGCAACAATTGCTAATCAATTTGGAAATTGATTAGCAATCTACATAACCTGTATTGCGATTCACAAGACGATACCCAACAAAATGTTCCCTGACTAGCCTTACCGCAATCTCTAAAAACAAAAATGTAACAAATAATGAAATTATTCACTCGAGCACTGAAGGAAATTTGCAACACTATCTAACTATCTGTAAGTTTAATGTGATTTGTCTTGAAGCTATTTTAAAGCAATTTGTAGGAGGCTTCATTCTGACTGTAGTTTTATTATTTGTAGTTTGTATTATTTGAAATTCATGGATAATTAAAGCTGCAAAGTCCGATGAAAACATCAAATTTTTAAAACCAAAACATTTATCAAAATTTGATTCTACATATCTAACTTAGATAGTGGTGCACTTATTAAACATTTGTCACCACATGGAAGAGAATACTGAGGCAATTGAATAGAACCCGTTACTGCAGAAGCCTATGGTGTCAAGAGTTTTGGCGTGCTTGCCAAAATTAATTTGGCATGGTTGCACTTCAAATATCTCAAAAGCTAGCCACTTAAAATAAAAGTTACTTCAAACAAAAGTAAGGTACATTATAACAATCAACTTAGTGTATATATCTCAGAAAATGTCAGAAACTAAAAACCATCGGACTATGCAACTTGAAGGCAAGTTTTATATTCACATAATCAAATGTTGCTACACATCGCCAGTGCCACCGCTAGGAGTGCCACCGTATTCTGGTTAGGACTAGGTGATGAATACCTGCTTCGGGGGTGGGTGGGTGGGGGTTAGGAGTGGCTGGTGCTATATCACAGGTAGGAGTGGGTTATGTTTGGGATACCATGGTACAAACCAAGCCCCAATGTACGACACTAAAAGTAGAGGCCACGCTAGGAGACGAGTCACCGCAACCTATCACTGCCACAGTCACAAGTCGCTGCAACATATCATTATCGCTAATCACTAATCACTGCAACTTGTCACTGTCACTAGTTACTGCAACCTGTCACAGAAACTTGTCACTGTCACTAGTCAGTGAAGCTTGTCACTGTCACTTGTCAATGTCACTAGTCACCACAACATGTCACTGTTACTAGACACTGGAACTTTCACTGTTACTATTCACTGCAGCTTGTCACTGTTACTAGTCACCACAACTTGTCACTGTCACTAGTCACCACAACTTGTCACTGTCACTAGTCACTTCAACTTGTCACTGTCATTAGTCACCACAACCTGTCACTGTCGCCACAACTTGTCACTGTCACTAGTCAATGCCACTTGTCAGTGTCACGTCACTGCAACCTGTCACCATCACTAGTCACTGTAACTTGTCACTCATGAATCCCTGCAACTTGTCACTGCGACTAGTCACTGCGACTACTCACTGTGAATAGTTACTGTGACTAGTCACTGCACTTGTCAGGGTGACAACTTACAACTTGCCACTGTGACTAGTGAGGGCAGCTTGTCATGATAACTAAATCCTACAACTTGTCATCGTAACTGGCCACTGCAACTTGTCATGGTAACTAGTTACTGCAACCTACCAGTGTGACTAGATTCACATGTCGCTAGAATAACTTATCACTTGTTATCATATGACTTGTCACTGCAACTTGTCACTGTGACAAGATGCTGCAACTTGCTACTGTGACCTGTCACTGCAACATGTTACTCTACTAAGACTAACAGACTGCAACTTGTTACTGTGACAAGACACTGCAACTTGTCACTGCGACATGTCACTACAACTTGTCACTGCGCCATGTCGCTACAACATGTCACCATGACAAGACACTGCAACTTGTCACTGTGACAAGACACTGGATCTTGCTACTGCAACAAAACATTGTGCCTGTTTTATGATAAGTCACTGCAACTTGTCACGACAATTTGTGACAACTTGTCACTACAATTCGTGACTAGTTACAACTTGTCACTGTTAATAGTCATATCAATTTGTCACTCTGACTTGCAACTTGTTGCCGACAGACGACAAAAAGTCAGAACTGACGTGACCCATCACCGAGCCGCTTTAACACAGCAAGACGGCTTCACTGGGGCAGCTAAATGAATGAGACTAATTGTTGCGGCTAAATTCCCCAAGCACAGCCTCTACTTAAAACGCGGCTAAACAGAGCGGGTGGATATTAAACGCAAACGATAAGCTACTCCTTAAAGACCTATCCCCAACCGCTGAGTTAGCTTGAGTGCTACTGGGAAGGTCTGCACCTAGGTGGCTGTACACACAGGGTTAAGACCACTTAGTAGAGAAAGTTTAGTGCTGGAAGACTCCACCTGTGGAAGAGTAAAAGAAGTAACTCAGATTTACCCAGTGAGCTACATTGTCTAGGTTATCTAAGTCTGTCATTAATCATGGATAAGTAGCTAAAGTTCTCAATAAAATAAGTATTACTTCCTTTTCAAATACATGTAGATGTAGGAATTGTGTGAAAGAATTATGATGAGTAGAACAAAGAAAAGTTGGTTTACCATAGATGTATTTTTGCTAGAAATATGTAAAGATATTTTCAAATTCATGTATGACTATATGAAGGGGTAAAAGTTTGGTATTAGTATTAAATTAACATTGTCTACTTGTGTAAAGAGGAAATTCAAATCAATGATGGAAATGTTACATTCAACTCAAGAAAGGTTGTAATATTTGCCAAATCGGTAAGTTATATTTTACACAACTGGAAATAACACATCAATGTTGAAATAGATTTAAATATTGACATTAAAACATTAGAAGAAATATCAATGCCAATTAGAGTTGAATAAGCTGATAATTTTGAGTTTCGGCCATATGTTTTAGATAACTTTATTAGGTTGAACATTATAATATAATGTACATTAGTTTGAAGTAACTTTTATTTTTAACTTTAGAGATACTTGAACTAAAAGCATGCAACATTCGTTTTGATGTGCACACCAAAATACTGGACATGGGTTGTTTTTTAACGCAAAGTTTGTTTGATTTAACAACGCCTCTAGAGCACATTGATTTTTATCATCGGCTATTGGACATCAAACATATGGTCATTCTGACATATTTCTTTGGAGGAAACGTGCTGCCGCCACATAGGCTACTCTTTCCGATGAGCAAGCAGCAAGGGGTCTTTTATATGCACTTTCCCCCAGACAGGACAGCACATACCACAACCTTTGATGAACCAGTTGTGGACCACTGGTTGGAACGGAAAATAACCCAAACTGCAAATGGGTCCAGTGAGCATGATCGATAGGATGACCGACACCTCTACAGACACACAATCAACAAACTGCAAATAACAAACTCACATAACTAACCAGGATAGGGTAACACTAGAATAACGCTATAAAACTTACATTTATATACCGCTTGTCTAACTTCAACTGACCAGACCCTACATTAAAACTTACTACAACTTTACGAAATGAATACAGAAGATAACTTATGCTTACATTCTAGATACCATGTAAATACTCACATTGATCTGACTAATATTGATCTATTCATATGACACTACTGTTGCCATATTGCTATGGAACTTGTGGGTTACAGAATTCCATCGAATTATATGCTGCAAATTGTGTATTCAACACAATTTGCAGCATTCAAAATATACCATTTTTGTGTAAATAATCCTGAATTGAAAAATGGCTGGAAGACCAGTGCTTCGGTGTTGACAAAAGACTTATTCAGCCGAATAAACATATTTCGTAGTGTCTACACATACGTGCCCGTATTCGTAGCCTCGAAGACTAAGCGTACGTGCGTGCGATGCACGCGCAGAAGGACAGAAGAATGCAATATAATAATATAATGAATATGTTTAAGACACAACTCTCCATAATTAAGCATTTTGAGCTAAGAAACATACAATTTCAGTCACTATACAGGCTCATGTTTACATCATCATTGATTAGACAGAAGTAATTCTTGTTCTAAACATTAACATGTCAAATATGTCAACACAAACTTGTTTCAAAGAAATATATAACCAATATCTGATTAACCCTGCTCATTTTCTATTTCTATATATGTCATTAACCATAGGATATAAATAAAAACATGAATAAAATAAGTAAAATTGACTCTGGCTATGACTCTAACACTAGTCTGAGTGCCCAGATTTGTCTAAATCTAAATGCACATGGCATAAGATGTGCTGATTATATTGATGTAAATGCAATGCTGGATAAAAGATTAATATCTTAATTTATTAATAACTGCACCCAGTGTATCATGCACACTGCCGTATTTCTAGACCAGCAGGCTACGAATACGGTCACGTACGCGTAGACACTGCTAGAGATACGTGAGGAACGACGGTGCATGCGCACGTACGCCTAGACTTCGAATCTACGAATACGGTCACGTACGCGTAGCCACTGCCAACATATTTACCAACAAAAATACCCAAAAAAGGACGGAAATTGGATGAAAAATCTAAAAAGGTACACCCCTCATCCAGCCAACCCCCTCTCACTCACAACACAAACTCGGAATTCCTTAGTTAACAACCTCATCTCCCCCCCCCCCCACTCTCCGACCGACCGCCCCCCCCCCCCCGCCGACCACCAAACTAGCCAACTTCACCCCCACTAACTACTGGTTACCGTGTCACAATCACTAGTGCCAGTCCTGGCCACAGGATGGTGAGTGGGGGGGAGAGGAAGAGGTGTGGGCGGGGGGGGGGGGTGTGGGCGGGGGTAACAGTAACTAAACAGTATTACACTGGACTACGACATAATGTTTGATTGTTGGGGTTTAACATCATGGCAACATCTATGGTCATATCAGGATGGGTCATTGCGCCTTTATAGTGCTGCCCTACTGAGAGACCAGGCCACCAGCACCAAGACACGATTTCCCACTCAGTCACAATATCCTGAAACTGAGCAATCCAGTCTTTGTCCTATCCTAGTGATGCAGAGTGCCAGCCTAGGTATCTACAAGTATTACATTTGTAAGTCATTGGGTTTACTCAGCCGGGTTTAAACAATAACATACCTGACCTTCCTGTGACCTTCACCCACCCTCATCTATTTCTCGCACTCGTCGACTGGTATCCATAGGCCTCTTCTTGGGACGGGTTCCCCCTCCCTCTCGCCCCTTGACCATGTAATGACGTTGACCCGTCCTCACCTGCTTCTCATGTTCCTATTATAGCTGGTGCTTATAGGCCTTCTATTGGGCGTTCAGTGGATCCCCATCCCCTCTGCCTTCCCCCTTAACATCCCTCACCCGCGTGACCTTGTGATGACCTTGACCCGCCTTCACCTACATTTCATACTCCTACTGCAGCTGGTGCTTGTAGGCCTTCTACTGGGCGTTCAGCGGATCCCCATCCCCATCCTCCGCTCTAAAATCGCCTTCCCCTTTCTCTCTCCCCCCTTGACCTTTAGACGACCTTGACCCGCTCTCACCTGCTTCCCGTACTCCTGCAGCTAGTGCTTGTAGGCCTTATCCTGGGCATTCAACGTGTCCCCCATCCCCCATCTAACATTCTCCTCCTTCTCCTTCTCCCCTCTTGACCTTGTGATGACCTTGACCCGCTCTCACCTGCTTCTCGTACTCCTGCAGCTGGTGCTCGTAGGCCTCCTCCTGCGCGTCCAGCGGGTACTGGCCATGCCGCTCGCGGTGCCGCCGCTGGTGCTCGGCGCGCAGCTGCTGAATCCGCTCGGCCCTGTTCAGGGGCGACAAGGACGACAAGCCGGATGAGCTGCTCGCCCCGCTGCCACCACCAGAGGGCGTGTCGCCAAGCGAGGCAGGACCGGAACCGGAAGTGGACTGGTGCTGGTGCTGGTGCGCGCTGTGGAACTGCTCTCCTTGGAGGCGGTTGGCCGCTTCAATCTCATGCTGCTTCTCCTGCAGTCGCCTGAACTGCTCATGGATCCTATTTGGGGCAAGGTGGTCGAGTGGGTTGCAGTGAGCATGGATTTTAACAGTGGCCTGGATAAATCCAGCATTGATATGGTAATTTGTCGAATCATTGTAAAATAGTGAATGCGCCTTCTGTCCTTACTGTCGCTAGCAGCGCTAGCATTCTATAGCCATGGAAGGAGGGGGGTGGGGGGGGGGGATGTATGTATATGACATTTGTATCGATCGATGGTCGTATTCAACAGATACAATATGCAATATGCTTATGCGATGTTTTCAAAGCTGCCTCATCTGTGTGAATTCATGCAGGTACCGATAGGTACATGTACCGATTCGACTTTACACACATCATGTACCGCACATGATCTCGAACCTACAAAATTTCCCTCATATTTACTTCTTTAAAACTATTTTTTTAATTGTTTATACATATCATGTGTAGCAAATCATACAGATGTAATGTCAGCTTTATACTTGGTTCAGTTAAAAATTGCCGCTACACCTTATTGAATTGTCATCCTCACCTATATATTAAAGCGGCATAGCCTGATTGTTACTGTAATATTCTTACGTACATATATTAAGCGCTATAATTTACTAACCAAACACGGTGGCTGAATTTGGTAAAAACGCTGGCTTCCCGTGTGGAAGGTTTCCGGGGTCAAATTCCGACCGAGTCAAACCAATGACTTACCAAATTTATACTTGTCGCAACCTAGCCTAACGCTCGACATTACTAGTTTAGGACAAGGACTGGTTTGCTCAGTATCAGCATAATGTGAGTGAGTGGGATATCGGGCCATGGAGCCAGTGGCCCGATCTTCCAGTAGGGCAGCACTATAAAGTCCCAATGAATGTGTACTGTCACAATTCGGTACCTATTCTGATATGACCTGAGATGTTGTAAGGCCCAAACAAACAGACAAATAGTTGATACATTAACACCATGTGAAAAACTGAGCTATTTAAAAGTCAAATGTACACTCACTGACATCCAGTGAACATAGATTTTCCTCTCTTAAAAATGGCAACCAGGCGCGGTGGCCTAATCGGTAGAGCGCGGGCCTCGGGTGCGGAAGGTCCGGAGTTCGCTTCCCGATCGAGTCAAATCAATGACTTCAAAATTGATACTTGTCGCCTCCTAGCCTGGCGCTCAGAATTAATAGGATAGGGCAAGGGCTCAGTGTCAGGATAACGTGACTGAGTGGGATATCGGGTCATGGGGCTGGCGGCCTGATTTCCCAGTGGGCGGCACTATAAAGTCGCCATAAGTGCGCACTGTCACAAGTCGGTACTCGTCCTGATATGACCTTAGATGTTGCCAGGATGTAAAATTCCAACAACCAACCTACCTTAAAATGTTTTCATAATGTTACTTTATTAGTTGTTCATTTTTTTTGATTTAATAAAGGTTTTTTTAAGATTAAAAAAGAATCTATGTAAGTACCTCAAAGAACAACTGTAAGTTAGGCTCGGCGTCCATGCTAAGGTTACGCTACTGAATTAGTTCCAATATGCGCCTAACCGAATTAAATGAATCTGTTGTCAAATGTCAAATATCAAATCAACACGCCTCACACAACATTGGCCATGCCTGAAAGGTCAGTCTATTATTTTACCACCCACCCTACATTTTGTTTCTCACGTCCTGATATGACCTTAGATGTTGCTAAGGCGTAAAACAACAACAAACAAACAAACATTTTGTTCTTCTTTGTAATATGGACATGGTGGCCATTACACCACTTAGGCTCCCTGATGTTAACACCCTACCCACGCCTACTGTCTAATTTAATCAAATAAAATCACTATCATATAATAATGAAGAAGTGGTAGTTTATTTTTTAGAAACATTTGACATGAAATTACATAAGGGCTAAGACTACAAGTTGAAAATCATGAACGTTTTTTTCTTTTTGTTTGCGATGAATTATTTACCCTGCTCATAACGGATAAGTGTGTTAACACTTGCTTTCACCGCTGGGCAGCACAAGTCCAATTTGATGAAAATCTTTAGAATTTTGCTTTAGTAATACTTTTTGTTTATGGCTTGTAACTGTTTGTAGATTGCAAACAGCCCAAAATCCAGCTTTTACTATACTTTGTGTTAATCCATTTAAACATCAACTCCCACAATGGAATGGAATGGGGTATGCACGCATATTGAGTTGGTCGCGGAATTAACGATTATTATATATTAGGTTTAACTAACGACATGCGTGTGCAACCAAAGCCTCCAAGTCTGCGACAGAACTCTAGCGAACAACGCAAGTAGGTCAACCAGCCCACGTTGTGACGTCACACAGGAAGTGACGTCAGCAAGGAACGCCCGAGAAGAAGATTGATCAAAAAGGGCCTACATCAAGAGAGGGACATATGTAGCAAAAAAAACCACCAAAAATGGAGAAAAAAAATTAGGGAAAAAAAGATGAATGATAATTGGGAATGACTTTCAGTATTCAAATGAAAATAGGATTGCAGACTTCAGTATTCAAATGAAAATAGGATTGCAGACTATCTATCAACTTGCTTAGAACATAATAATACACACAATCTCCAAACACATGCTCTTTAACAATATGGTAACGAATATGTTACATGAGTAACAAATGAAAGATTCAAGTGAGGAAGTGAACCATTTAATAAAGAGGGATAATAAAGCAAAACTTAACAACACATAAAGACTTAATTAAGTACACTAACAAATAATTGAAACAAAACACTTTTACACACACAACAACAAAAAAGAGAGAGAGAGAAGGGAAGAAAAAATAAGACGTAGCAAAGCCTAATTTAGCACCTTCAGTGCTGCCACTCTGGATTTTACACACAAAAATAGAATATAATATCAGTATTAAAAAAAGTATAAATAAGGGTCAACTCATACCCGGATGTGTAACCTTTTGTTACCTAGTTACGCTACCATGTGCTGCTTGTGAACACGCTTCAGGAATGATGTATGAAGTGTTGTGAGGAGTTGCGGCTTTTGAGCCCTCAGTTTTGTATAGTTCCATGCACCGTCACTTGGTCACTGACAGCAGAGAGCTCAGCAAAAGTTCCACTCAACAGAACACACACCACTCCGACAAACAGACTAGCAAAGCACATCTCTCAATCTCATCAAATTCCTAATTCTACATCTGAAGAGTTTTCAATTATGAGATTGGCAATTCTTATTGCAGAAAAAAAGCATTTAAAAAAAAGAATTTACACCTGAAAAAAGTATGAAAAGAGCATATGAAGTAGTTTTTCCTTGAAAAAAAAGTATAATACTTCTTTAAAGTTTAAAGTGGCAGCACTGCACCTTGGCAGCACAGCCTACGTTCTATTTTCTGGAGTTGGGTTACCTCACTCGCTGCTCCTGGATTAGTAAAACCTGGAAGTGCCTCAAATGTCTGTCCGAGGGGGCGGGGGTGGGGAAGAGAAACCATGGCAACAGGCATCAACATCACATCACAATCTGGGCCTGGGGCCGCCCGAAGTTGCCGCGGATGGCGGCGTTACACAGGTCACGTGACAATGACGACACCAGTGCCAAAGCACACGGCAGTGACGTCATTGTGTAAAGCCTAAAAACACACTGTCCGGATCTGGGATTTTTTTGGGGGTGAGTTCATTTTTTGGGGGGTGGAGTGGTATGGGTGTTCAGGTTCGATTCCGCAATCAAGGAGATTGCAGTTCATAATTAATAACAAATACAGACGATAAGGAAAGGGCAATTTACTTTGTTCCCCTGTGCAACTACACTAGTGCCTTTGTGCAACTACGGTAGTGCCTTTGCGCAACTACGGTAGTGCATTTGTGCAAGTATAGTAGTGGCTTTGTGCAACTATGGTAGTGCCTTAGTGCAAGTATGGTAGTGCCTTTGTGCAACTACAGTAGTGCCTTTGTTCAACTACGGTAGTGCCTTTGTGCAACTACGGTAGCACCTTTGTGCAACTACGGTAGTGGCTTAGTGCAAGTATGGTAGAGTGTTTGTGAAACTACGGTAGTGCCTTTGTGAAACTACGGTAGTGCCTTTGTCCAACTAAGGTAGTGCCTTTGTGCAACTATGGTAGTGCCTTTCTGAAACTACGGTGGTGCCTTTGTGCAACTACGGTAGTGCCTTTGTGCAACTATGGTAGCGCCTTAGTGCAAGTACAGTAGTGCCTTTGTGGAACTACGGTAGCGCCTTTGTGCAACTATGGTAGTGCCTTTGTGCAAGTACAGTAGTGCTTTTGTGCAACTACGGTAGCACCGTTGTGAAAATACGGTAGCGTCTTTGTGAAACTACGGTAGTGCCTTTGTGCAACTACGGTAGTACCTTTGTACAAATAAGGTAGTGCCTATGTGCAACTACGGTAGCACCTTTGTGCAACTATAGTAGTGCCTTAATGCAAGTATGGTATGCCTTTGTGCAACTACAGTAGCACATATGTGCAAATACGGTATGCCTTTGTGAAACTATGGTAGTGCCTTTGTGCAACTACGGTAGCGCCTTTTACAGTTTGGAAACATGAGGTGCAATTGCAGATGCAAATTAGATACGAACAGTGTGCTTTCAGTTTTATCTGTAGGTAACATGCTGGTGGCGAGGCAGTTCAAAGAATTTTCAAAGACAGTTACAAAGCGATGTGTTTCGCGAACAAAATTGGTGGGCAGCAAGTTTCAGCCAATGCCTTCGCACCACCATCTTGTTCAGTGGAGTGAATCCACTTCCGCTTTAAAAGAACAAAAAAACATTAAAAATAACTCCAATGGAAGACAATCAAGCATGCGCATACAAACAATTGAAGTGTACAGATATTCTTTTTACTATCTTCTGCTTTCTGTTCTTTCCTCTTTATTTTTTTTTAATCTATAGACTCAGCTTGGAAGTAGTAAAAAAAATATAGTTATAGATTTTTTTGTTATGAATCTTTTTTAAGGAGAAAATAAAACAAACAAAACAAAACTGAGCGGAAGTGATGGAAGTTTTAAATTTCAGGCAACGGAACCATAAAGTGAAGAATTGCTCGCATGTGATTGGGTTGCGGCTAGACCTGAGCGAAACAGGCACCATCTCATGCTAGATCGGAGACCGCTCGCCTGCTCGGGACGCACGCTGACGCGTCACGTGACGTCACTCACCGGTCGTGCTCCTCTTGCGCCGCCTGGCGGGCCCTCGTCCACTCAGCCTCCTTATGCTGGCGCTGCCAGCCAGCATCCAGTTCCCGAGCTGCTTGAGACGTGTCCGGGTCATGTGACCCTCCACCACCCGCACTTCCGCTTTGGTCCAGCTGCTTCCGGTGACGGCCGAACCTGGGCGATAATTGGTTGGTTGGTTATTGGAGTTTTAAGTCCTGGTAACGTCTAAGGCCATATCAGGATGGGAACCGACTTGTGACAGTGCGCGCTCATGGTGACTTTATAGTGCTGCCCCCCACTGGGAGACCAGGCCACCAGCACCCTGACTTGATATCCAACTCAGTCACATTATCCTGACACTGAGCCAACCAGTCCTTGCCCTGCCCTAATAATGTTGAGCGCCAGGCTAGGAAGCGACAAGTATACATCTTTAAGTCATTGCCTCGACTTGTGGGTTTGAATCCCAAGATCTACCAAAACAAGAGACGGAAGCTCATCTTATTTGGCCATCCGTCTGGTCACCTGGGCGATAATAGGAGCAGTGGCAGTGCACTTGGTGAGCAGACGACAACCACTGTAAAAGCAGTTCTATCACCAGGGTTCATACGCATTTTGATATATTAAATTTGCAGGACTTTCAACAACCTTTCAGTGCAGAATTCCAGGATTTATTTGTTAAGGTTTATTAAATTAAAGTACTCCAAAACACTGCTGTATTCATAGTAGATTCACTGTGTAAGATGTCAAGTGTAAATAAGCATAGAAAATAACGACGAAAGTATGTATAGTTTTAATATAAAAATCAAGAGGCAGGATAACAAACCCACAAAAATCACTTTAAATACAAAACACCACTGATTAATGAATAAAGAATTTATGTGCATAACACCCCAGCTATTTATGGTAAAAAAATATGAAAAGCTTTGCCAAACAATTGAATTAAAATTGTAAGAATACAACAGAAATCACATTAAATTAAAAATGCATCATGTATATATATATATCTCCAAAGTTAGCCATTTAAAATAAAAGTTACTGAAATCCAACGAAATGATTTGTTTTGTTTGTTGTTTTACGTCCTAGCAACATCTAAGGTCATATCAGGACGGGTACCGACTTGTGACAGTGCGCACTCATGGCAACTTTATAGGGCTGTCCCACTGGGAAACCAGGCCACTGGCACCATGACCTGGTATCCCACTCAGTCACATTATCCTGACACTGAACACACCAGTCCTTGCCCTATGCTAGGAAGCGACAAGTATCAATTTTTAAGTCATTGGTTTGACTTGACCAGGGTTCGAACCCACGACCCCACGATCTACCAACACGGGAAACGGATGCTCTAACTCATTCGGCCATCCCGTCTGGTCCCAACGAAATGATTATAACGATAAATCTAATATATTTATCTCAGAAAAATACAGAACCTCAAAACCATTGGACTATGCCACTTTAATTCCCTTCAAGTAATGAGCAAGCACTCTCCGTGAACTCACCTGAACATGTGTCCCAGGCCCTTGAATAAGCCGCCTTTATCTTTGTCTTTGTCTTTGTCCTTTTCTTTCGGTTCCTTTTTGCTCTTTTTAGACTTCGCCTTTCGGCCTTCCTCTGGATACCCGCTGAGGTTATCGCTGCCTGAATTGGACTGCACCGACTCCGCTATCGAATGGCTATGTCCATGTGCCACTGAACCGCTATCGTTGGATTCCTCCTCCTCAACTGTAAAATGACCGGAGGTTATGTTAAAACAGAAATAACATCCATCCAGAGCCACTAGATATTATTAAAGTAAGGCCCTATTATCAACGCGTATAAATACTTGCTGTTTCGCACAGCAAAATGAATTACGCAAACAATGTAATGTTACATGGTTCGAAGACCAGTGCCTTGGAGCTGACAAAAGAAGTTGTTTATTGAATAAACATGTCTGTTATTAACAACAAAGACTTCACAATTTAACAAATAAAAACCAGATCAGTCAATTTCATTATATTTTTTCTGAATATTTCATTTGTCTCATACATGTTTCTTTTGTTATTTGTAATTTTCCAATCATAATTTCCTCAGAGTATAAAAAAGTGGTTTTCGACATCCTAAGTTGTCCACAGAATAATTTCAATTGAATAACATTAACTTGAAATCTTCCTAGCTACTTGTGTCCGTACAAGATTTCACTTAGTAATTTTCTTTACTAACTATAATTTGTAAAAAACGGTGATACAGATGGAAGACATTGTAATACGGTTATTCAGAGTTCCCCTGGTTCCTCAGGAAGGACTGAAGCTGGTACCCAGCATGTCAGGTCACAGCTTCAGCTTACACACCGGAAGTTGGGGTTGGCACCCATCCCACCTCTCTCCTTCTCTACAAACCCTATACTTAAAAAAAAAAGAAAAAAAAAGTTGCATGGTCCGCTGAAACATTTTTTTCGAAACAAAAAAACTTATCTACATTTAATTCTAAATATTCAGCTAATGGGGCTGTCACATTACGATGTTTCTCACCAACGCGCGTCGACGTGTGTGATTTTTTGCCACAACGTCGGGATACATCAGGAAGCGTTATGCGTGCGTTAAGCACGCATTAGGCGCGCGTTGGTATTCGTTCATCTACGGCGACGGTCGGCGGCGCGTTTCAGGAAATCGGCGAAGTTTTGTGCTTGCACAAAACTTTTGACGTGTGCCAACGTGTGGGTGCGAACGTTATGGGGAAGTTAGGAGGACATCGAGACAGATCGTTGGAGGTACGTATACTTTTTTTCCACTGTCGCCATGCGCGCATGAGGATTGTTCCCACATGTTGTGCCAAACTGTTGCTTTTGCTGTTGATGTTTTATGTCCTAGCTACATCTAAGGTCATATCAGGAAGGCGTGCCAAAACACGCTACCAATATATTGCGCTGACACCGAAAAATTTGATGTGTCTCGACGATTAAAAGTGATTTTGCGCGTTGGCGGCACGCCGGTGAGATACGTCATAGTGTGACAGGGCTATTAGATACTGGCGCATTAACTAATGATTTGGGACGTGTACAAAAAACAATCAGTGAACTTATGATACCGTCCCCATTACACCTCCTTTGAGAAAGCCATTAAGCAGGGAGACCACTAACCAATTAAGACAATCTCATGACCTCATTAGTTTTGCCCTCATTCTAAGTACCATGTGTCACTTAGTCAGGTTCCAGGAGGACTAGTAGAAGTCTGATGGCACCATAACATGAATCCCTGCCCTTTTCGTGCTAAATATCTGCACTGTGGTTCTAAGTTATAACGGTCAACCTGAAATATTTATCTAAAAAAGTAATACAAAATTCAAAAGCCATCGAACCATGCAACATTAAACTCACTTTGCACCGATAAGCACACGCCTCCTGGTGGCCAAACTCCGTAGCGTATTTGCCATACATTTGCTTCTAATGCAGATTGCAGTGAAATTGTGGCGGTAAATAATTTACATTAGTTAAAATACCACTTTGTGTATGTGTATTCACCGCCTCCTCTACCTTCCGCCAGGTATTCTAAAGCCGAGATTCCAGCGTGCCGGGTCACAGCGACATTCCTCACTGAGGGACCAGCGGAACTGGGAATACCCGCATTGACAGCGTATTTCAATGACATAGTCCAATACCTTCACAGTGGTAATCTTAAAGCTATATTATTTACACAATGTTGTTAATAGGTGTGCAGACAGGAGTGTACATTCTCACGTATGTGTTGTGCGTCACCATGGATACCCACACAGATGTCATAGCATATCTTGAACAGACCATATTTGGGAATAGACGGGCACTGAAAACACTGAGGATATAACTGACACACTTCTGAACAGCCTGAGCATGATGGGAAATATTGCGTCGTTGAAGGGTGTGGCGAATTGCACTGTGCATCCAGATGAAACAGAACCACGCTAAAGCCGCCGCCGCCACACAGGGCCCACCCTAGGGTTGCTGGCGCCCCCGGAAAGCTGAACTTCAGCACACTTACGAGTATAATTTTTATTAATTTAACACTGATATGGCACCCCCTAACATGTGGTGCCCCAGGCGTCTGCCTGAGTTTCCGGTGTAGCAGGAAATCGCAAACCCTGTAAATCGCAAACCCCCACTTGTGATTTCCTAGGAAATCGCAAACCCCCATGCCATATATGGGCATGGGGGGTTTGCGATTTCCTAGGAAATCGCATATCCCCCCTGGAGATCGCAAACCCCCCATTCTGAGTGTTAGCCTTACCATGATCTGGTAAGGCTAACACTGGCACTGACACTCAGAATATCCCAACTTTCACTATTATCTCTGTTTTTAATACTTTCAGATAAAATTGCTCTTAGGTTAAATTAAATACCTCAGATCTTCCTCTTCAATCGCGCATTGAGATATTTTTAATCGATTCGATGAAAGTTTTTTTATTTATTTTACAAAAATAAATGCTCCCCATAGACATAGCATTGCCGCAGCACACATCACGGCGTATTTTACCCTACTGCTAATATCTCCGCCGTTACGGCGGTAGCCTTAATAACGCTTCGAATTTAGGGTTAATTTAATGAAATTTCACGATTTGAGTATGTAATTCTGTTAAATATGGTCGCATTGAATAGATTTGGCCCGAATCAGTCCCAAAACCCAGGGGGGTTTGCGATTTCCAGGGGGGGTTTGTGATTTCCTAGTAAATCGCAAACCCCGGGGTGTGCAATTTCCAGGGGTTTGCGATTTACTGCCACACCGGTACCTTCAGCTGGCCCTGCCGCTACACACTAATGCCCAAACTGTTTGTCGTCAGCAAATAAAATGAAACTCGATTCGGTTTTAGAAACGGATAGCACTCATAATTTCTGACTAGGTTCGAGTATCATTTCAGGAATATCAAAGACAATGTACGATAAGATGTGCCACTCAGCACTTTTATATGGGAAATTCTTAAATTACCATGCAGTGGCGCCATCCCATGGCAAACAAGGTGCATTGTCTTTGATCAGGTGTAGTAGTAATTTTATTACTCAGACATAATCACAAATTTCATTTATGAATGGCACAGATTAAAGAGCTTAAAGTATGTTTGAACTTTACTATACTATAATCTTGTTTTCATTATTAATATTAGGAAATAATACAATATAATTGTTGTACATTATTTTTGATGGTACAACAGTCAGGGTGGGCTAGGGAACCTGTCCCCTTGTTTCAATGGTACAGCAGTCAGGCTGGGCATGGGGACCTGTCTAATTACCTTGTTTGCTGTATTTCACGGGAAAGCACTGAGTGGTGAATCTTATCGTACATTGTCTTTGGTAATATCTAGTCTTCGATTTACAGCGCACCAAAGGTTTGCGGTCATGACCCAGTAATCAGCATGGCGTGTCATAAGACGACCCAGGCATCCGCGTGTGGCGGGCATGAGAAACTCTCGAGATGGGAATCAGGTTGGAAATAGTGCGAGTTGGTAATACAATACGTGGGTAGGTAAGGATCCATATTAAAGGCCATCTAAACAAATCCAATCAACCAGAGAAATCCAAATGCTACCATATATAGGCATAGGGCACATTGCGAGGAACCGACCGGGCATTTAATACCCCAGTCACACTACTTCCTGCAACTGCTTGCGACCACAAAAAAGGGTTAACCGCAATGAGGTCACAAGTGATCGCAAAGTGGTCGCAATTGGTCACAAAGAGGTCGTCAGTGGTCACTGACCTCCTTTCGACCATTTTAGTCACAAGGTTGCAGCTACTGCACTAAAAACCACCTTGCAATCAAAATTGTCGCCCAGAGGTCGGCGACCATTGCTTTGGTTGCAAGGTGCCAGTGACTGTGGGTTCTTTGCTCCAAAGTGGTCGCAAGCCGTAGTGTGACTGCGGCTTTATACCCATTTCCAGTTATCTCACCGAAAAAGGGTGTAAGCATATAAATGTTCTGTATTTTCAACCGAAAAGCTATGCTTCATGAAGATATCAATGTTTCATGTTCCATTATATCATAGTTAATTATAAAATAGGTCAATGCGAACTTGCAACAGGAAGTATTGAGATGGCCTTTAAGGGGACAATATCCGGTAATGGTGTCGGGAGGGCACAGCACACTACAGGGAGAGTGGGAGTTGGGGAACGCTAGAACACTGAGACTGGGAGATGGGTGGAGAGTGGAGCTGGGTCCTGGGTTGGGGGCCCTACCATGGAAGTTGTGTTTGAGGAGACGCTACACTAGAATTTGGTTGTTGGGTGGGGCACGGTCCTACATGGTGAGTTGGGTGTTGGGTGGGGCACGGTCCTACATGGTGAGTTGGGTGTTGGGTGGGGCACGGTCCTATATTGAGTTGTGTATTGGGTGGGGCACGGTCCTATATTGAGCTGAGTGTTGGGTAGAGCATGGTCGTTCATGGTGAGTTGGGTGGAGCACGGTCCTACATTGAGCTGAGTGTTGGGTAAACCACGGTCCTACATGGTGAGTTGGGTGTTGGGTGGGGCACGGTCCTACATGGTGAGTTGTGTGTTGGGTGACGCTACACTAGAATTTGGTTGTTGGGTGGAGCATGGTCCTACTTGGTGAGCTGAGTGTTGGGTGGGGCACGGTCCTACATGGTGAGTTGTGTGTTGGGTGACGCTACACTAGAATTTGGTTGTTGGGTGGAGCACGGTCCTACTTGGTGAGCTGAGTGTTGGGTGGGGCACGGTCCTTCATGGTGAGTTGGGTGTTGGGTGGGGCACGGTCCTACATTGAGTTGGGTGTTGGTTGGGGAAAGGCCCTAAATGGTGAGTTGTGTGTTGGGTGAGCACTGTCCAACATGGTCAGTTGGGTGTTTGGTGGGGCACAGTGCTACATGGTGAGTTGTGTGTTGGTTGGGGCAGGGTCCTACATGGTGAGTTGGGTGTTGGTTGGGGCACTGTCCTACATGGTGAGTTGGGTGTTGGGTGGGGCATGGTCCTATATTGAGTTGGGTGTCGGGTGGGGCATGGTCCTACATTGAGTTGGGTGTTGGGTGGGGCATGGTCCTACATGGTGAGTTGGATGTTGGGTGGGGCACGGTCCTACATGGTCAGTTGGGTGTTGGGTGGGGCATGGTCCTACATGGTAAGTTGTGTGTTGGGTGGGGCATGGTCCTACATTGAGTTGTGTGTTGGGTGGGGCATGGTCCTACATGGTGAGTTGGGTGGGGCATGGTCCTACATTGAGTTGGGTGTTGGTTGGGGCACGGTCCTACATTGAGTTGTGTGTTGGTTGGAGCACGGCCCTACATGGCGAGTTGTGTGGGACACTGTCCTACATGGTGAGTTGGGTGTTGGGTGGGGCACGGTCCTACATGATGTGTTGGGTGGGGCATGGTCCTACATGGTGAGTTGGGTTTTGGGTGGGGCACGGTCCTACATTGAGTTGTGTGTTGGGTGGGGCACGGTCCTACATTGAGTTGTGTGTTGGGTGGGGCACGGTCCTACATGATGTGTTGGGTGGGGCATCGTCCTACATGGTAAGTTGGGTTTTGGGTGGGGCATGGTCCTACATTGAGTTGTGTGTTGGTTGGAGCACGGCCCTACATGGCGAGTTGGGTGTTGGGTGGGGCACGGTTCTACACAGTGAGTTGGGTGTTGGGTGGGGCACGGTTCTACACAGTGAGTTGGGTGTTGGGTGGGGCATGGTCCTACATTGAGTTGGGTGTTGGTTGGAGCATGGTCCTACATTGAGTTGGGTGGAGCACGGCCCTACATGGTGAGTTGTGTGTTGGGTGGGGCACGGTCCTACACGGTGAGTTGGGTGTTGGGTGGGGCATGGTCCTACATTGAGTTGGGTGTTGGGTGGAGCACGGTCCTACATGGTGAGTTGGGTGTTGGGTGGAGCACGGTCCTACATGGTGAGTTGGGTGTTGGGTGGGGCACGGTCCTACATGGTGAGTTGGGTGTTGGGTGGGGCACGGTCCTACACGGTGGGTCAGGTGTTGGGTGGGTGGTGGAGGACACAGCCGTATTCTATGACAAGGTGTCAGGTGCAAGTTGGGTCAGCGGTGGTTCATTTACCTGGGCGGTATGCATCTGTAAGTATACAAGCCAGGCCTGTTAGGAAGGGGTTCCATTTGAATGCCGATAACAGTGGGTATCAGATCAGTAACAAGGGATGTCACACCGGAGCAGATATCAGATCAGACTTAGTAACGAAGGATGCCACATTAACACCGGTAACGAAGAATGTCAGATTAAACTAGATCCAATAACAAAGGACCGGAGGAAAGGTCACACCACATATGACACAAAATGTGTAATACTAGACCCAGTAACAAGGCGCATTATATTAGAGCAGGTGTCATAGGAGACTTGGTAATTGTGATATCAGCCCAAATAAATTGTGACATGGGTGTCACATAAGACATAATTCCATAAACCGTAACTCAGGGTGCCTTATCAAAGCGGACAATGAGGAACGTCAAGCCAACCCTCCAATAAGGAAGCGCATCATTATATCATGCGACCTCATTATGAACCTAGAACCGAATAGCAAATCTGAAAGATGTCAACAAGAGCCGCACCAAGTCATCGAACAATGAGTGCACTTGTGCATCAGGGGACTACTGTGATGAACAAAAAGTAAAGCTTGTTTTATTTAACGACGTCTCTAGAGCCATTGATTTTTATCATTGGCCATTGGACGTCAAACGTATGGTCATTCTGACATATTTCCTTTGGAGGAAACTACTCTTTCCGATAAGCAGCAAGGGGTCTATTATATGCACTTTCCTACAGACAGGACAGCACATAGCACAACTGGTTGGAATGGAAAATAGCCCAAACTGCAAATGGGTGCACTGAGCAGGATCGATAGGATGACCGACACCTTCACAGGTGGACACTCTACCGCCTGAGCTACGTCTTGCTCCACCGTGATAAACAAAGTATAACCTCACGATTTTCCTGCTTGCAATCCACTATAATTGTTCTTCTACCTGAATGAATCTGGGCCACAGTCTCAGATAGCATTTGCACGCAAAACACTGTAAGATTGTAGTAGCCGGGATGAAAGTGGTTTCTGGCCAAAAAAAAACGGAAATCTATTCCAACGGTGAGGTTATCTCTAAACTGACAGCGATTTTCCACGAAAACGCAGATATTTTCTCATAGGCTTAGCACTATCAGGGAATCAAGGAAAATTCTCGGAAGTTAGGTTTCATACATTGACGGTGCTGTGGAACTTGAACAATGTATTAGCGTATGCTGATAGCGCTGCGGTGTTAAAACAACATATTAGCATATGCTGATAGTGCTGCAGTGTTAAAACAACATATTAGCATACGCTGATAGTGCTGCGGGATTGCAGTATAGTAAAAACTGCAGAAATCTGAGAAATCGCAGAGATCCTTCATCCCTGTAAACTGCAACACAGTAAAGCGACACTCAATTGACACCGCAAAGGGTGCCAGGAACCAATAGGAGCGTGCAAACCATACGTTGCAGTATTAACAACTGAGAATTAATCAATCGGTTAGAAATCCTCAGTAAAAAGTAAATCCCAGTAAGTGTTGACAGAATTATTAAATTCATTAATGTGCAAAGAGGAACAAAAGGATAATTGTGTTACGGCACACCAATGTGCTAAGCTTCACACTTAAAATGTAACTTATACCTACATATGTACAGACAATCTTGCACAAATAAGAATGGTAATCTTAATACAGTATAGCCCCGTTAAACCAAACTTGAAGGGACCCTAGAAATGTGTTTGGATTAACCGATCATTGGTTTAACCGGGCTTTGGCTTCGACTTTGACTTGGCGGGGAGGGAGTTGGGGGGTGGGAGATTGAGGGGTGGGAGATTGGGGATGGGTGGGAAATGGAGTGGGTGGGAGATGGGGTGTGCGAGATGGGGGGCGGGGGGCTGGGGGGGGGAAGGGGTTAGGTGGGAGGGTTCTCAGATGACCATATAACCACATGAAAGTTTGGTTTAACCATACCGGAAGTGGCCTGGGGTCTGACAATTTTGTTTGGATTAACCGATAATTTGGATTAACCGACTTTGGTTTAACCAACTTTTTTATATGATAAATGGTAGTATTTTGCCGGGTCGCCGATAAAAGTTTGGATTAACCAATCGTTTGGTTTAACCGAGCCTGGTTTAACCGGGTTATACTGTATGTACAGGTAAGGCAGCCTTAATTACGTACAACTAAGCGTGGTTGTCTTGATAGGATTTGTTTGTTTGTTTGTTGGAGTTTTACGTCCTGACAACTGTAAGTGTGGAGTAATTGGAACTTCGCTTACAGTAAATTAATTATCACCTTTTAGTAAAAAAATTAAAAAATTCTACATCATTATATAATATATGTAATGTACTTCCTATTATATGAAGCATCATCTTTGTTTGTTTGTTGTTATAGTCCTGACCTATTGGGAAATCGGGCCACTGGCACTGTGACCCGATATCCCACTCAGACACATTATCCTGACATTGAGCCAACCAGTCCTTGTCCTATCCTATTAATGCCGAGCGCCAGGCTAAGAAGCGACAAGTATGAATTTGGTAAGTGATTGGATTGACTCGACCGGGAACTGAACTCCCGACCTTCCGCACGCGAGGCCTGCTCTCTACCAATTCGGTCACCGCGCCCACTTACACCAGTATAAGTGTGGAGTAGTTGAAACTTTGTGTCATATCAGGATGGTTACCGACTTCTGACAGTGTGCACTCATGACAACTTTATAGTGCTGCCCCACTGGGGAATCAGACCGACGGCACCATGACTCAATATCCCACACAGTGACACTATCCTGACACTGAGCTACCCAGTCCTTGCCCTATCCTATTATTAATGCCGAGCGCCAGGCTAGGTAGCGACAAGCATAAATTTGATAAGTCATTGGTTTGACTCGGCTGGGATTTAAACTCCCCACCTTCCACACAGGAAGCCTGCGCTGTACCAATTCGGCCAGCGCATCCACTGACCCCAGCATGCAATGTTCATATACAAGTATACCCCCTGTGCTTGGGACCAGTTGGCGCCTATCGAGGAATATAGCGAGAAGTATATGTTCCCCGGGCATTTATACTTGTAGAATGCGTTATACACATATAACATTTACACATCTTTAAAACTCCTGAAGTAAACATGGTACCCGGTGCAGCCTTAGATTAGGACACACAGAAGAGGGAGGCATGCATGTGGTTAGATAAAAGATACACCCCGTAATTACAATAGGGGTGAACGACAACGTAGTCTAAATATGGGCAAATATTGCTTTAGTATGCAACAGGAAGTAGAATTCCTGGTTGTAGTATCGAATGGCTACTTATGTCAGCACAGAGTTGGTGAAATGGGAGAGAATGCAAAAAGACAACATGGCGACTGTAGAATGCCGTCGATTTCACTTTTTTAAGTCCATTAACCTACATGTTTTATTATATTTCTCAAATCAAAAGTAGCGGGTAAATATTCAGATTCATGTGAACAATATATTTTGCTTCTTAAATTAAGAATTCATCAGCTCAGTTCAGTTCATTTACGCATCATGTCAAAATTGTTCACGAGCTTTTAAATAGGGTTGTTCTCCACCCCTCCTGTGGCTACCGCAGCAGTACGGGGTGAATCTTTTATCTAGCATGTGGTGATGGTGGCAGCGCGTGGGGAGAATGAAACCAGCAGGAAACTGGCAAAAACCAAGACACAAAGTTAACACGTTAACAAGTTAATAAAAAAGCCAGCTTTAGCGGTAACACTAACACACTCCAGACGTACGTGTCTCCATGGCGTCCCCCTGGGGGGCGCCACTGTTGTCATACGAGTGGTCGACGGCCGCCCGGAAGCTGTCGTTACAGCCGCGACCGCGCACCATGCTCCGCCGTGACGCCGCCGGTCGCCACGAGGCGGCGCCATCGTCCAGCACCTCCGCCACCGCCGTCTGGAGGGACTCGAGCGAACTAGACTTCTTCAGTCCCAGCATTGGGCCGGTGGCGCCAAGCTTGCCTGCAAAGGTGGAAGTGGTATGGTTAGCGGTGATTTGGTTTTAGGTATAGATGGTGGGGGTGGGTGGGGGTGGGGTAGGTGGGGTGGGAGGGGAGGGGAGGGGAGGGAGGGGAGGGGAGGGGAGGAGGGGAGGGGAGGGGAGGGGAGGGGAGGGGAGGGGAGGGGAGGGGAGGGGAGGGAAGGGATGGGAAGGGAGTGGAGGTGAGGGGAGGGGAAGTGAGGGGAGGGGAGGGGAGGGGGGGAGGGAGGTTAAGGAGTGGAGGTGGAGTGAGGGAAGGGGGGGGGGGGGGGTGTCGGTGGTTGGTATTAGGCACATAGGTGGGGGTGGGGTGGGAGTGGGTGTTGGGGAGATGGGGGCTGAGGGGAGGGGATGCTGGGAGGTACAGGAGTGCAGGTAGAGGAGTCAGGTAGAGGAGTGGGAGGGGAAGGGGGGGTGTCGGTGATTGGTTGTAGGCACATATGTGGGGGTGGTGTGGGAGTGGAAGAGGAGGTGGGGTTAGGGTTGGGGGGAGGGGGGAGGGGAGGGCTGAAGGGGGAGGGGGAAGGGAGGGGGGATGGGTGTCGGTGATTGGATTAGGCACAGAGGTGGGGATGGGGGTGGAGTGGTTGGGGCAGGAGGGAGGAGGGGGTATGGGTGGGGGAGCTGAAGGGTGAGAGGAAGGGGAGGTGGATGGGAGGTGGGAGGGGGGGGGAGGGGGGGGGGGGGAGAGGGAGGGGGCAGGGAAAGGGAGAGGGCAGGGGGGGAAGGGAGGAGGGCAGGGGGGGGAGGGGAGGAGGCGGGGAGAGAAAGGGAGGAGGGGCGGTGGGAGAAGGGGGGAGGGGAGGGGGAGGATGGGAGGAGGGCAGGGGGGAGAGAAGGGGAGGAGGGGCAGGGGGGAGAGAAGGGGAGGAGGGGCAGGGGGGAGAGAAGGGGAGGAGGGGCAGGGGGGAGAGAAGGGGAGGAGGGGCAGGGGGGATAGTGAAGTGGAAAGGGGATACATTTATGTGGAGGGAGGTATTAAAATTACATTGCACTACATGAATTCTTTTCTGTTATTCTAATTGTCATCATCGATCCGATATTACGGTACTCTAATGCTAGAATTGTTCAAGTTGCATAGTCCGATAAAAACATCATATTGTCTAAAGCAAAACAATTATCTAAATTTGAGCGGACATATTTAACTTAAGATACTGGTGCACTTATTAAACATGTGTTGTTGTATAGAATGGGAATACTAAGTGAATTTAATAGAACATAGTACTGCTGAAGCCTATGGGGTCAGAGTTTTGACAATCGCGCCAAAATTAATGTTTGTATGTTTGCACTTAAAAATAAAACACATCCTAAGTTAGTCATTTTAACGTAAAGTTAGTTACTTCCAACTAAAGTAAGCTAGATTATAGCGATCAACCTAATATATTTATCTCTAAAAGAATTGACAGAAACCCAAAGCCATCGGTCTATGCAACTTTGACGCCTGTTAAACACCAATCATGGACTTTATATCCCCAACTATTCAAGATTAGCTGACCTAGCTGTGGCTGAACATCACCACCAGGTTTTGCTACATTGTATAACCTGTATAACACTATTACACGGTGCCATGTATAGCAGTACTACATGGTAACATGTATAACATTACTACAAGGTGCCATGTATAACAGTACTACATGGTAACCTGTATAACATTATTACACGGTGCCATGTATAACAGTATTACATAGTGCCCTGTATAACATTATTTCATGGTGCCCTGTATAACATTATTTCATGGTGTCATGTGTAACATTATTTCATGGTGCCCTGTATAACATTATTACATAGTGCCCTGTATAACATTATTACATGGTGACCTGTATAACATTATTTCATGGTGTCATGTGTAACATTATTTCATGGTGCCCTGTATAACATTATTACATAGTGCCCTGTTAACATTATTACATGGTGACCTGTATAACATTATTTCATGGTGTCATGTGTAACATTATTTCATGGTGCCCTGTATAACATTATTACATAGTGCCCTGTATAACATTATTACATGGTGACCTGTATAACATTATTTCATGGTGTCATGTGTAACATTATTTCATGGTGCCCTGTATAACATTATTACATAGTGCCCTGTATAACATTATTACATGGTGACCTGTATAACATTATTACATGGTGTCATGTGTAACATTATTTCATGGTGCCCTGTATAACATTATTACATAGTGCCCTGTATAACATTATTACATGGTGACCTGTATAACATTATTACATAGTGCCCTGTATAACATTATTACATGGTGCCCTGTATAGCAGAACTACATGGTGTCATGTATAACATTAGTACATGGTGCCCTGTATAACACTACTACATGGTACCCTGTATAACATTACATGGTGCCCTGTATAACATTACTACATGGTATCAAGTATAACATTACTACATGGTGCCTTGTATAACATTATTACATGGTGCCATGTGTAAGACATTATGCGGTATGTTACAACATTATGCGCTATGTTACAACATGGTGTGCAATCTTACAATGACGCCACATGGTGCCTTGTGTTACAATACAACACGGCGTGCTTTGCTACAACACAAATTCTTGCGCTGTTATAATAATGCCACACGGTCCTCTGTGTTACACGGTGCCTTATCGTTAAATGCCACACGGTGCCTTTGCATACATAATCTCACATAAATATATATATATATATATATACAGTAAACTCTCTCTAAATCGACCGACCGATAATGGGACCGACTTTAAATGGTCTATTTAGGGAGGTGGTCGGTTTAGGGAGTTAGTTAGAATATCCTTACAGTTGGGATCCAAATAAAGGTATCGATATAGGGGAGTGGTTGATCTGTGGAGGTGGTCGGTTAGAGAGGTTTTACTGTATACATATTTATACAGTGTGATGTGTGTGGGTGTCATGGACACTGAAAGCAGGTGCGTGCACTGTGCTCTGTGGGTGCCTGGGTTGTGGCCAGGCTGTGTTAACTTGATTCACAGACGTGGGTTCAGTGCTTGCTGGTGTTAAAGAGTTAGTGAGTCTGCATGCCGATAGGTGGCGCCTCCTACAGGCCTCCAGGGCCGCGTTCAGGGTCCGTCTCGGAGGCGCCTCGGAGATGGCACTGATGTCACGCTAGTCTGAACTGCACAAGCAGTTTGTCGCCTCGAAAATGGCCGCCCCCTTAGGTGGCGGCCATTTGCAATGGTAAAGCTGTGCTGTGATTGGCTGAAACCACTGAATATGGCGGCCATTTTCGAGGCGCTTTTTGTCTCCTATCTCAAAAGGGAGGCATCGCCGAGACGTCGCCGAGGCGCACCCTGAATGCAAATAGGGCAAAAAGCATCGCCGAGACGTCGCTGAGGCGCCTCCGAGACGGACCCTGAACGCGGCCCTGGTGTCACACACAAGCGTTAGTGGTGGGTCACAGGCCCCTCACTGCCCCTACACGTTGAATTAGCTAAGTGTAGCACCATCATTGTAACTCCCTCCTCCAGCTTGGTTCCCCGCCACGAACAAGCAGTCCGTAAACTTGGGATAAAGCATTACCGCATCAGACCATATATGCAAGATCTGCAGGGAGGGACCAGTGTAGTTGTTCCTCCACATAGCATGTGGTACTCTGCAGCGGAGTCTTCAAGGCGTTAAGCCCATAGGCCATCAAATTTATTAAGCTTATATATATATACCAATACCGGCATCTATTTTAGGTTCGATATTTACATTCCCTTAATATATATAATTCAAATATAACTCTCAAAGTGAGATGCCGGTACATAGCTATTGCACAATATAACAACCGTAAATTGGTCCTATGGGCTTAATGCCTTGACTGCTCCCCCGCAGAGTAGCGAATCCGTGAGGGAACACCTACACTGGTCCCGATGACATAATGCTTTATGCCAAGCCTAATTGTTTGTGACGGGGAACTAAACTTCTCCCGCCCCCCACAAAAGAAAATTATTTTAATAATTTTGTATTTTAATAATTTTTTAAAAGATCACTTTCATCAACTCTTATTCATTTCATCAGGACTTCACTTATTCTCTCCTTCGTTGATTCTAGTCTTAATTCTAATTTAAAACACTATATAACCTACTCCTAAATTACATCTGGAGTTGAAAACTAAAAAGGGGACTTTAATCAAACATGAAAATGGAAACAGAACTTTATAACATGAAATTTAAACTATTAAAATTAAAACGAACTTCAGAATATAACAATCTTAAATGATATCAGACCATAAACTCTACATAAAAAGAAATTTAATTCAGATGAAAATTAATAAACACTTCAGAACATGACAATTTAAAAAGGACTTTAGAACAAGAAAAATAAATTAGACTTTTGAACAAGAAAAATAAAATAGAGTTTAGAACAAGAAAAATAAAAGAACTTTACAATATATAAAGGAAAAAGGACTTTATAACATGAAAAGTAAAATGGACTTTAGAACAAGAAAAATTTAATGGATTTTAGAATAAGAAAAATAAAAAGTACTTTAGAATATATAAAGTAAAAAGGACTTTAGAACATGAAAAATAAAAATAATGTCAGAATATGAAAAATAATAAGGCCTCAGCCTATGAACAAAAATAAAAGGACCTCAGGACATAAACAATTTTTAAATACTTCAAAACATGACAAATAAAAAGGACTTTGGAACATCAAATTGTAAAAGACTTCAGAACATGAAAATGTAGCAAAGGAGTACCTGGCTTCTATGTATTTGTCTCAATGTCACTGTTTAAAAACAAAGGGGAGCTGTTACTATATTCTAATCAGGAGATTGTCCTTATCTAAGCAACCTTGCATTATGTTTATTTTAAAAAAAACATAGTTATCATCACTGACCCTCATTGGCGACTAGGGCCGATAGGTTTACAGTCTATTGCTTTGATAGTATTTTATTTATTTAAAAATATATATTTATAAATAGGAATTTGTTTGGTAATAGCCTATATATTCTTCTCATTCTAATGTAACCGGTAAATAGATGGTTGGTTGGTTGTTGGAGTTTTACATCCTGGCAACATCTGAGGTCATATCAGGACGGGTACCGACTTCTGACAGTGTGCACTCAAGGTAACTTTATAGTGCTGCCCGACTGGGAGACCAGCCTGCCAGCATCATAACCTGATATCCCACTGTTACAATATCCTGACACTGAGCCAACCAGTCCTTGTCCTATCCTAATAATGCCGAGTGCCTGGCTAGGAAGCAACAAGTATCAATTTTTAAGTCATTGGTTTGACTCGACCAGGGTTCAGACCCGTGGCTTCGAATCCCACAATCTACCAAGACGGGAGACGGACGCTCAACTCACTCGGCCATCCCGTCTGGTTTATTGAATTGATGCTAGCATTTTTGGTTATCTAAAAAAATAATTTATAAATAGGGGTTTGTTTGGTAATAGCTAGATAAAAGATTCACCCCGTATTTACAATAGGGGTGAACGACAACGTAGTCTAAATACTGGCGAAAATTGCTTTAGTATGGAACAGGAAGTAGAATTCCTGGTTCCAGTATCAGATGGCTACATATATCGGCACAGAGTTGGGGAAATGGAAGAGAATGCAAAAAGACAAGATGGCGACGATCAAATGCCATTAATTTCACTTTCAAAGTTCATTACACGACATGTTTTATTATATTTTTCAACTCAAAAGTAGAGGGTAAATATGAAGACGTATATAAAGAATATATTTTGCCTCTTAAATTAAGAATTTATCAGCTCAGTTCATTTACGCAGCATGTCCACATTTTTCGCCAGCTTTTATATAGGGTTGTTTTTCTCCCCTCCTGTGGCTACCGCAGCAGTACGGGGTGAATCTTTTATCTAGGTAATAGCCTATATATCGTTCACATTCTAAAGTAACCGGTAAATAGCCATGCTGCACTTAATGTTATTTATTACGAGATGTAAGCTGATCACCGATGTCGTCTAATTTCACTGCGGACACTAAATCTAGAAGAGCCTTCACCTAAATATTTATTGATGGACAACGTAATGCTTACTGACAAATTCACATTTACAACTTAGCTCAAACTAAAAGCACATTTGCATTCTTAAAAACTGTAAAAAAGAAAATGACGATGAAACTTCACCGCAGTAATGTAACATGCAACTGAGCATAAAACAAACAACAGTATAAATCTAAATCTAAATCTCATAACCCACCAGAAAAAAAAATTAAAAAACACTTAAATATGACATAAAGAATGTCATAAAAAGAATTGTACCAGAAATATCTGAAAATACTATACACAGGGTACGTACACATGTGAAGATATGGAATTCAAGGCTATTTGGGGACTTTTTTTTAATAGAAATTAAAGACTATTTTCATTTGGACTTAGTCCCAAATCGCCAATCGGAATGGCCATTTTGTAATAATTTAGATCCACGTGGACAGTTTAATGGAATTCAAAGCTTTTCAAGACTAATTACCCAAAATTGGTTAAATCCAAGGCTTTTCAAGGCCTTGAAATGGGGCAAATGAAGTTCAAGACTTCTACCAAATATTCCAGGACACGTACGGACCCTAAATAGTTTCAACAACAACAACAATAACAACTTTTCTTTTCAGCCTACAATATCAATTCCCTTTAACCCAAATCAGTGCCGGGTGACTGATTGATTGACAACCAAGTCTGAAAAGTGATGTGGGAGGGGGTTAAGGGGGTTGGGGGGGGGGGGGGAGTTAGCGAGTTAGTGTTAAAGCTGCATAGTCCGATGAAATATCAAATTTTCAAAACCAAACCAATTATCTAGATTTGATTTTACATATCTAACATTGATACTGATGCACTTATTAAGCATTTGGTGCCACATACCAGGGAACAATGAGTCAATTTAATAGAACCTGTTACTGCAGAAGCGTTGGTGTGCTTGCCAAAACTAATATGATATGTTTGCACTTCAGATATCTCAAAACTTAGCGATTTAAAATAAAAGTCACTTCAAACTAAAGTAAGGTAGATTATAACAATCAATTAAAATATTTATCTCAGAAAAATGTTAGAAACCCAAAACCATCAGACTGCAACTTTAAGTCATGCCCAATGAGGCAGCGTTCAGACGGTGGGGGGGGGGGGGGGGGGGGGGGGGTCAGTGAGGCAGTAATCGATTATGACGCTCCGGTCGTCAGAATTTCAAATAGAACACCCCGAGGTGCCCCTAAAAAAAACAAGGGTCGTGTGCAAAATGATCCGACTCCAATGTCCCAGATCTTGGCTGGGGGCATCAGGAGCGATTCCTTCGCTGGCACCTGTAGGCCTACAGCTACCAGTACAAGTCCCACATGTTTAGTTCTTTTTGTTAACAAATATAATATATAAAAGTATGACCACCCAGATTAATGAAATGGACATATAACTAAACTATGCAATCATAAAATACTTTAAATCCCATCTTGCTGTAGTTATATTGGTAATTTCACCACCCAACATTTTTCTGAATTAAACCACCATTTTTCCCGCCCCGAGCGCATTAGTTTAAATGCAGCCCGAGGTTGTAGGGTCTGCGCATGAGCAAAAAAAAAGTGGTTGGGATGATCCGAGGTGATTAATCGATTACGGCCTGATTGGTTGTTAGGCGCGGTTCGGTTGTCAATCACTCAGAGCGGGGCGCTGATTGGCTGGCTGTGAGGGGGGCTGCCCGCGCTGCTTGTATATACATACTGTCATGCAGAGGTGAGTGGAGGTTAGAGTGGTTGAGAAGAGACTCGGCCGAACCGGCGCGCCGCAGCACGCCTGAGTTATATGTGCCACCTGCAAACACGAGCACAACGGTTACAGGGCACGCCACACCATCATAGGGGGAGGGGTTACAGGGCACCGCCACACCATCATAGGGGGGGAGGTTACAGGGCACCACCACACCATCATAGGGGGATGGGTTACAGGGCACCGCCACACCGTCATGGGGGGGGGGGGTGTTACAGGGCACTGCACACCGTCATAGGGGGGGAGGTTACAGGGCACGCCACCACACCATCATAGGGCAGCAGGGGAGGGGCATGCACACCATCATAGGGGAGGGAGTTACAGAGCACGGCCCACACGTCATAGGGGGAGGGGTTACAGGGCACTGAAACACCGTCATTAGGGGGAGGGTTAAAGGGCACGCAGCACCATCATAGGGGGGGGAGGTTACAGGGCACAGCACTGTCATAGGGGGGAGGTTACAGAGCATGGCCACACCGTCATGGGGGGAGGTTACAGGGCACGGCGACACTGGCATAGGGGGAGGGGTTTAGCACCGCCACACCATCATAGGATAGGGCGTCATAGGGGGGGGGTTACAGGGCACTGCACACATCATAGGGGGGAGGTTACAGGGCACCACACTGAGGGGGAGGGTTACAGTGCACGCCACACCGTCATAGGGGGAGGTAGTGTTACAGTGCATGGCCACACCGCCATAGGGGGGGAGGTTTACAGGCATGCCACACCGTCATAGGGCAGGGGGAGGTTACAGGGCATGCCACCATCATAGGGAGGAGGAGAGGTTACAGGCACACGGCCACGTCATAGGGGGGGGGAGGTTACAGCAGAATGCACACGTCATAGGGGGGGGGAGGTTACAGACAGCACCTGTTAGGGGGGGAGCAACAGCACCTGCCACACCGTCATAGGGGGAGGTTACAGTGCACGGCCACACCGTCATAGGGGGGAGGGTTAGAGGGCACGCCACACCGTCATGGGGGGGGGGGGGAGGTTACAGTGCACAGCCACACCATCATAGGGGGGAGGGGTTACAGGGCACGGCCTCACACGTCATAGGGGGAGGGGTTACAGGGCAAACCGCCACACCGTCAATGGTGGAGGAAGTACAGGGGGGGGGGGGGGGAGGTTACAGGGCATACGGGGGAGGGGAGGCGGGAGGGGAGGGCAGGGGAGGGCAGGGGAGGGGAGGGATGGGGAGGGGAGGGGCGGGGGAGGGGAGGGGAGGGGAGGGGAGTGGAGGGGAGGGGAGGGGAGGGGAGGAAGAGGGGGAACGGAAGAGGAGGAGGAGGAGGAGCAGGGGAGAGTAAAGGGAATGGGCACGGGCATTGAAAAACCGCCGGGTGGTGGTAGTAGTATATAGGTTTGTTAGGGAATGGGACACATGGCAGCTAAGGTAAGGACATTTAATAACTGCCCTGATGGTAGTGGTACACAGGTTTGTTAGTGAAAGGGAAAACGCAACCAGGAAAGACAGCAAAATGGCAGACGTATGTAAGTGAGAATTAAGGTTATTTGATATGAAGAACGCACACACACACACACGTGTGTGTGTGTGTGAGGACAGGGGACACACGAGTTAGGGCAGGAGACACATGAGTGAGGCCACAGTGCATTGACGCACAGTAACATACAGACACTTGTTCACAGAGCGGACTCACTTCAGTTCACAGCTGGCGCCACAGCAAATTGGGGGAGTGGGGGGGCACTCTGGTGAGTACGTAGGTAATGACTAAACTACGTCATCTGTCACATGATCACCTCTCCTCCGCACCGACCGGCCTCATCCTGTTATTCACCGGAAGGCACATCTCTAACAGACATGCGCTGTAGCTAACAGCTACGATAACTGTCAATAGCGCATGCCTGCCTGATTCAGGCGTGTGGCGAGAATTTGCAACGGTGGAGAATGATAGCAGACGCAGCAGAGAAGGGAGACGCTGACATATAATACAGACTGTCGTATTAGTAAACCAATTCGAAACTCAGCTATGAATGTTTCACTATGGTTAGATGCTAAGACACACAGAAAGCTATGCAATGGTCTAATAAAAATAATGAGAACCGCTGAGGTCAAAGGCCTTGGCTGAGGTCTCAGCGGAAGCTGGTTAAAGAGGATCGAGAGGTCTCAGCGGGGATCAGCGAATGAGTCCCGGTGAGGTCTCTAGGTGACCTCAGCGTGGGTCACTTGTGCGTGAAGCTTTTTGGAGACAAAAGGGTGAGCTTTATGTGCGCGTGTGTGACGTCACAGCGTGTGTGACGTCATCATACCTTGCTCTTCCTCCAGCTTGGCCTTCTGGCGCGTTTTCTTGCGGTCCCACGTGGCTGTAAGTGTATCATGCCAACGAAACTCAGACACACCCACAACACAGGGAGGGGGGGGGGGGGGCGGGGGGGGGAGGGGGATGGGGCGGGGGGATTGTAAGTAGGTCAGGGGCTACGCCGTCGCACCTGTCAGTCAGCCTTTAATGGTTGTTGGAGTTTTACGTCCTTGCAACATCTTCTAAGGTCATATCAGGACGGGTACTGACTTTTGAAAGTGTGCACTCATGGTGACTTTATAGTGCTGCCCCACTGGGAAATCAGGCCACCAGCACCATGATGTGATATCCCACTCAGTCACATTATCCTGACACTGAGCTAACCAGTCCTTGCCCTATCCTATTTTTGCCGAGCGCCTGGCTAGGAAGTGACAAGTATCAATTTGATAAGTCATTGGTTTGACTCGACCGGGAACCCCCGATCTCCCGCATGCGAGGCCCGCGCTCTACCAATTCGGCCACCGCGCCTTGTGTCAGCCTTTAATTCATAGATTAAAGCTGCATAGTCCAATGAAAACATTAAATTTTCAAAACCAAAACATTTATCTAGATTTCATTCTACATAACCCTAAGACAATTTAATCAAATATGTTACTGCAGAGGCCTATGGTATCAGACTTTTGGCGTGCTTGCCAAAACTAATTTTGCATGCTTGCAATTCCAATATCTCAAAAGTTTGCCATCTAAAATAAAAGTTACTTCAAACAAAAGTAAGGTAGATTATAACGATCAATTATTCATCTCAGAAAATGACAAACTCAAAACTATCGCACTATGCAACTTTAATGGAATCGTGACACAATATGGTTCACATCTGGTGTGAGGCTATAACAGATCATGGCAGTCTGCCAGGCACTGACTGATAGGATGAGGGGTGGGTCAAAGACCTGTCAGTAAGAAAGACCTGTCAGTAAGGCGGTGACTAACAGGAACACACTACAGAAACAGGACCATGATTCACTAACACTTGCAACAAAGAGAAATGTTACAAACATGAGGGGGGTTAGCCATGTCCGTCCATGCGAGTAATCAACGGGGTAAATAAACACACCTCAAAGACGGTGAATATGTATTCACTGAAGAGCAAGAAATACCGCGAAACCCCGCTACATGCGTTACTTGACTCTAACTCACTGCACAAGACAGCCCATTAGGTCCAGAATTCGTAAATTCTGATTTAACAAAGTCCTCCTATTGATTTTTTTGTAATGATCAATTTAGTGCCACCTAGAAGCTACCACTTTTAATTGTGAAGTCATAATAGGTTTAATCCATTGTTGATTAATTTTTAATTGTTGCGTCATAATAGGTTTAATCTGTTGTCAATTTAAGTTTTAACTGTGATGTCATAATAGGTTTAATCCGTTGTCAATTTAAGTTTTAACTGTGATGTCATAATATGCTTAATCCATTATCAATTCAATGTTTAACTGTGACATCATAATAGGTTAAATCCGGTCAATCTCATTTTTAACTGTAACATCATAATAGGTTTAATCCATTGTCAATTCAATTTTTAACTGTGATCTCATAATAGGTTTAATCCATTGTCAATTTAATTTTTAGCTGTGATGTCATAATTGGCTTAATCCGTTGTCAATTTAATCTTTAACTGTGACGTCATAATTGGTTTAATCCGCTGTCAATTTAATTTTGAACTGTGACATCATAATAGGTTTAATCCATTGTCAATTTAACCTTTAATTGTCAATTTAATTTTCTAACTGTGACATCATAATAGGTTTAATCCATTTTCAATTTAATTTTTAACTGTGATGTCATAATAGGTTTAATCCGTTGCCAATTCAATTTTTAAATGTGACATCATAATAGGCTTAATCCGTTGTCAATTTAAAGCTGCATAGTCCGATGAAGTATCAAATTTTCAAAACAAAAACATTCACCTAGATTTGATTAAACAAATCTAACTTAGATACGGGTGCACTTATTAAACATTTGTTGGCACATAGAAGGGGATACTGAGTGAATTTATTAGAACCTGTTAGTGCATAAGCGTTTCGATGTGCTTGCCAAATTAATGTTTGCATTTAAAATATCTCCAAAGTTAGCCACTTAAAATCAGTTACTTCAAACTAAAGGAAAGTAGATTATAACAATCAATTTAATATATTTATCTCAGAAAAATAGCAGAAACTCAAAAACATCGGACTATGCAACTTTAATATTCACCAGAATGTTGCTTTGGAAAATAAATTAAGAAGGAAATACCTCAACATAAAAGAATCTGATCCAAAAGGGGTAGGCCTATTTTGAAGACACCCCTCACCCTTTTCTTATTGTTTTTTCTTTCCAATGCCTCACCTCTATTCCATGGGAATGCTGAAAGTCCTATTAGATAGATGTAAGTTGGCCATGTTATCAACTGCTATTGCCTGAAACTTTACTTTTAAGGGAAAAAAACGTAATTGCCTAAAAGTAAATTGCTTTATCTTACCATCCATGAATTACATATATATGAAAAAGGAGAACTTAGTGTGTCATGTCATGGAAGTGCTTCTTATATACACAGCAGGTGAAGTGAAGCACATCAAGGAATGAATGAAAACTACACCAAGGATCCCGGAACCCGCAATCAGAGAACCAAAACAACTGCAATCATACAAGCCATGTCTTCAGTAACCAACGGTAACTCGGGTAACAAGCGGTATTTCGGGGGGAGGGCAAGTATTGTACGCAGTGGAACTTTCCGGTAATTGTACAAGCCATGTTTTGGGTGTCAAGCGGTAACTCGTGTGGAGGACAAGTATTGTATGCGGTGGAATTTTCCACTAATCATACAAGGCATAACTTGGACGTCGAGCGGTTAACTTATGGGCAGGAGTGGTATTGCACGCAGCGGAACTTTCCACTAATTATACAAGCAGTGACTTGGGTATCAAGTGGTTAACTTGCGGGGAGGACAAGTATTGTATACAGTGGAACTTTCCGGTAATCGTACAAGCCATGTTTTGAGTGTCGAGCGGTCACTCGTGGGGAGGACAAGTATTGTACGGAGTAGAACTTTCAACTAATCATACAAGCCATGTTTTGGACATCAAGCGATAACTTGAAGGGGAAAGGCAAGTATGTGGTGGAACTTTGCGATGTGCTGAATTGGACATCGGACAACGAAAAATAATAACAGATTGGAGCGCATAAGCATAATAGTGGGTTGGGGAGGGGGGGGGGGGGACTTCCAACCTGAGTAGGGCGAGTCCATGTTGCTGCCCTTCCCTTGCTTCAGTTTCTGGTAGAATTCGCTGATACGCGGGTCCTGGTGCCCGCGTCTTTTCTCAGACATACTTCGCCGCCCGAAGCCTTCTCGTGAGAAAACGTCTCCATCATCCTCATTTGCTGTCGGACTCCTGGTTTTAAGGGGACAATTTGCTTTGTTTTATTAAAGCTGCATAGTTCGACAGTTTTGAGTTTCTGGCATTTTTCTGAGATATATATATATTAAATTGATTGTTATGATCTACCTTACTTTAATTTGAAGTAACTTTGATTTTAAATGGCTAAATTTGAAATGCAAACACACTAAATTAGTTTCGGCAAGCACCCCAAAACTTTGATACAAAAGGCTTCTTCAGTAACCGGTTCTATTAAATTGACTCAACATTCCTTCTATGTGGAAATAAATGCGTAACAAGGGCAGCAGTATCTAAGTTAGATATGTAGAATCAAATATAGATAATTGCTTTGGGTTTGAAAATTTGATGCTTTAACGGACTATGCAGCTTAAACTAAATGTAACAACTTAGTGCGTTGTGTTGGATGAAGATAACCAGTCATGTACGTCCCAGCAAAATAGACTAGATCGCCATTCCAGCCACGCGGTGCATTGTGGGATGTGTGGAAGATAAACAAACCCCCGCAAAGCACATGGCTAATGCTAAGACACTGGGTGCAGCTGTGAAATGTGCTAGTTTCAGCTCATCGCAGCTCTTGTTTGAAACATAGAATACCAACAAAAAAATATTAATAATAAATTAAGATGTTAATCTTTTATCTAGCATTGCATTTAGATCAATCTAATCAGCACATCTTATACCATCTGCATTTAGATTGAGACAAATCTGGGCACTCAGACTAGTGTTAGAGTCATAGCCAGAGTCAGGTTTACTCATTTAATTCATGTTTATATTTATATCTTATGGTTAATGACATTTGTTGGGCTATGAAATGGGTAGGGTTAATCAGACATTGGTTATATATTTCTTTGAAACAAGTTTGTTGACACATTTGACATTTTAATATTTAGAACAAGAATTACTTATGTCTAATCAATGGTGATGTAAACATCAGCTTGTAAAGTGACTGAAATTGTATGTTTCTTAGCTCAAAATGCTTAATTATGGAGAGTTGTGTCTTAAACATATTCATTAAATTATTATATTGCATCCATCCATCCATGTTTGTGCCAAATTGTTATGCATTTTTTATAATTAATTTTGAATAAAATCAAAGTTTTGCCCTACACATATCGGCAAACTCAATGGCCGTACACCCTTGTTTTGCTGCCAACGCCGTTTTCAGCGCATGCACAGTCGGAACGGTGATCATGTCTATTGTTCTGGCTATTTAATTCCATAAGACCTGATTAAATAATTCAGATATTCAACGTGGAAGTAATAATACTTCACATGCTGGTACAGCTTGACTTATCATGACACTAAAAATGGTAATTGAAATGAAAAAAAAAAACACACAAAAACCCAACAATGAACCACATCACAGTACAGTACAGGTTGAGTGAGCTGTCTTGGTATTATAGGGTCTTTGTATAAACATAAACACTAATAAAGTCTAGACTACTAAATGACTGAAACGTACAATCCTCCAAGCATTGTTTATCCCATCATTACTAACAACCTACTTACTCAAACTACTTCATGTAGTCAAAAACCACCTGAGGTATTAACCTTTTAAGCATAACCCTACAAGCTAACCACACTCTATCTAACAGAATAAACAAACCATTCTACTAACACTCCATCCCAAAATGTTAACTCCAATTTTGCAACTCACAACATAGTAGGCATACAAACCTATGAAGGGAAACTATGCACCTAACCACTCAGTAATGTAAAGGTCGAATCAATACACATGTATGTATCTAAGTGTGTATGAATACAACATATAACTGCTATTTTATGTGAATTGTCAAACTATACCATATGTAAGTCTTTGAATGTTTGATATTGTTATTTCAGCTGATTTGAGCTAGCTGCTGATGGCAATATCAGACTACATATACATATATTGTAAATAACTGTATTGTCACATGGCTGGAAGACCAGTGCCACGGCACTGACAAAAGACTTTATTCAATGAATAAACTATATTTACAACAAACAAACAAAATAATAATAATTTTAAAAAAAACCTCTACTTACGCTTCCTCGGTGCCGGGTGCCGGTGCCGGCGGCTGGGCGTGCCGGGGGACCTCGTCCCAGTCGGTGAGCCAGGTGGGGGGCCGCGGGGGGCTGTCCTCCAGCTCCTCGTCGCTGTGGGACAGAGGCAGCGACAGCGGCACGTCGGGGCCCCCGGCCCGCGTGAAGCCCAGCGTCGACGCCGGACGCACCCTGGGTGCGCCGGTCTGCCGCTAGAGGGCGCGCGGGGGGAGAGGAAAGGGGGGTGGGGGGGGTGGAAAGGGGTATCAGTCCAAGTGCATATATATTATACATGTACTATACATTCTACATATTATCATCATCATCATGCTGTCGGTTGCGATGCGACAAAGACTGCTTTCATTACTTGACTGCCGCTCTCCATTTAGCTCTCTGCTGTGAGAGTGATGTTGTGCGGTTGTACATTTCATGAAAGCTGCCTGCAAAAGTGTTGAAGTGCTGCTGGCTTTTGCAAGTTACCAGCGGCACTCTCTCGGGGAGCAAATAGAGGTTTCACACCGGCAAGAACATGTCCAGACAGGCGCAAAACTATTTGTCCCTGCAGTGGCTGGTCGGGAGATGTTGGGAGTTCCATACATCAACCGCCTTTGATGCTGCCACAGTGACATGGTTTTCTGTTCAGGGTTTGCTCCCTTAGCCTTCGGTTCTTTCAAGAACCTGTACCACAAGGCAGTGGTTTAAAACTCTGCAGGGCAGGGGTGTCAAACTCCCTGAGGTATTGCAATACCTGCATACCATACATATTATATATACAGTATATATAGACCTATTTCATATGACGTCAGCATAGGTATTTAGGTCAGTGTGCGTGCTGCTTGGCTGGGGGACAACACGGGGTCACACTGCAAACTCAATGGCTATAAGCAATCTTCATACAGAAAAAGTGAAATATCTCTAAAACCACACCACATAGAAACAAACCGCCTGGTACACATATAGAAAACACATTCGACGAACAGATTATATTAAATTTATAAGGTTAGGGTTCTGCATTTCTATTAATTTTGAATAAAATAAACGTTTTGCACTGCACATACTGTCAAACTCAATGGCAGTGTGCACTCGTTCTGCAGCCAAGGTGCGCGCGCATACACAATGGTTATAAACATTGAAAAGGGTCTATATTATATAATAGTTTGCTGAGATAATGAAACAAGAGACAGACATGATAGCGGGTGAGAGTGTATTTACTCTGGCTAGAGGGACAACGCCCCTTGTTTAAAAAATGGTCAGCAGTACAGTGAGCGGGGGTTAGAGTGTGCAGGGAGGGTTGGCGCCATCATCGAAGCTGGGTTGGGGAGGCTGGAGCAGTAGATGACTAGGACAGACTCCATCAGTCCATGGAGCTGAGTGAGTGATGAGGGAAAGGTTGGCAAGCTTGCCAAAACTCTGACAGCATAGACTTCTGCAGTAACAGGTTCTGTTAAATTGACTCAGTATTGCCGTCTACGCAGAAACAAATGCTTAATAAGTGTTCATGTCTACTAACTGCGGTAGTTGTAATTAGCATTATTAATATATTACAAGGACGTAGTAGTAATTAGCATAATTTACATATATAAAATTCGAGGTGAAAATTGAGGCCAAAATCTCTATAGGGCTCCATGTTATTTGCATCATTTACAAATATTAAACGATGCCGTTGTAATTAACATCATTCACCGACATTAAAG
Source organism: Branchipolynoe longqiensis (assembly GCA_030323885.1). Classification (NCBI taxonomy): domain Eukaryota; kingdom Metazoa; phylum Annelida; class Polychaeta; order Phyllodocida; family Polynoidae; genus Branchipolynoe; species Branchipolynoe longqiensis. The sequence continues at coordinate 7,258,192 of CM059196.1, read as the reverse complement.
GGGTGTCTTGTAATTAACATTTTCACCAATAATTAAGGGGGTAGCTGTAATTAACATAATTTGTAATTATATTAAGGATGGTAGTTGCAATTACATATGATAAATGGGGTCGTTGTAATCAACATCATTTAGAGATATTAAAGGGGTAGTTGTATTCAACATCATTTAGAGATATTAAATGGGTCATTGTAATCAACATCATTTAGAGATATTAAAGGGGTAGTTGTAATCAACATCATTTAGAAATATTAAATGGGTAGTTGTAATCAACATCATTTAGAGATATTAAAGGGGTAGTTGTAATCAACATCATTTAGAGATATTAAAGGGGTGGTTGTAATTAATTAAGATCATTTAGAGATATTAAAGGGGTAGTTGTGGTCAACATCATTTAGAGATATTAAAGGGGTAGTTGTGGTCAACATCATTTAGAGATATTAAAGGGGTAGTTGTGATCAACATCATTTAGAGATATTAAAGGGGTGGTTGTAATTAATTAAGATCATTTAGAGATATTAAAGGGGTAGTTGTGGTCAACATCATTTAGAGATATTAAAGGGGTAGTTGTGATCAACATCATTTAGAGATATTAAAGGGGTAGTTGTAATTAAGATCATTTAGAGATATTAAAGGGGTAGTTGTACCATCATTTACAAATATTAAAGGGGATAGTTAGTTGCAATTAACATCATTTACATACATTAACGAGAGAGGAGCGATTGTCATTAATATATTAAACAGGGGAAACTAACATCATTCACATAAATTAAAAAAGCTAACTGAAATTAAAGTCATCTATACGGACATTTGTTCCCAACAATAAAAAAATAATGTTTAACATGCTGGTGATGCACATAACATTTCAATGAAACAGACAAGATTTGAATCATATGAGATAATTGATATTCATGTCCCACATTATACATTAGCAACGTAGCAACATCATAGATGAGAATGGCCTGACAAAAAAAAATCAGGAAAATATTTGATAAATTGTTGGGACTGCCAAAGTGACGGGAGACGCCAGAATGGTTGCAAACGTTGATATCCGGAAAAAATCGGGCAGATAACAAATCTGGAATTAGGGCAGATTCTCATCTATGCAACATGCACTGCGTTAACCACATTAATTGTCGAAGGGAACCCGCAACAATCAATTAAGTAAAGAAGCATGTTATAAATACCTGGTGGTGACACGTGACCCCGCCATATTTATAGGTCAGCTAGAAGACACCAGGGGGCGTAGTAGGTTAGTACGGTGAAGCGCTCATAGGGGGCGTTAGAGGTTAGTGCTACATGGTGAGCAGCGAATCAGCAGGACAGCAAGGTTGGGGTGAAGGAACTCAATCTAATGACAATTTATATTAATGTAATATAGTATATATATTATATATTCTAAATAATGTATATTATCTATAATATATCAAATATATAGGATATAGATATACTATAGCAAATATATAGCATATATATATATATATATATATATATAGTATATCAGAATTATCTATTATATAATATAAATTATGTAATATAGTATATTAGTATATTATATATATAGTATATAATATAAATTATATAATATAGCATACTAATATATTATACATAAAATAGTGTAATAATATTTATACAATAGTATATGATATATTTTAATATATTATATACAATATATTATATACTAAGACATAGATTATTATTCAAATATATCATATATATTATGTAATATAGTATATCAATAAAATATATAACATAGTGTTTATAATATATATTTTATTATATTTATACCATATTTTTGATATATTATATATAATACATATTTTATACATTATATACTATATTATATATATTATATATTTTTGGATATATTATATATATAATATATATTATATATATAATATATGTAATATATAATATATAACATATACATTATATATAATATATATAATATATTTTTGGATATATTATATATATAATATATATTATATATATAATATATATAATATATATTATATATATATGATATATATAATACATATATTATATTATATATATTACATATATCACATATGTATTATATGCAAGTGATATTTAGCTGTATACGTATGTGTGTATGAACGCTCACATCTCATCAGGTATATAATTAACAGAGAGGAAGTTCTTAGCTTACATTAGAGACGCGTATGTATAACAATAATAGATACATTTAGATAGGCACACTCAGAGTTCCCTTATTACAGGTGTATAATATGCGCATGACTTAAAGTTGCATAGTCCGATGGTTTCTGAGGCTTTGTCATCTTTCTTTCTTTTTTAGATAAACATATTAGGTTGATCGGCATAATCTCCCTTGCTTTACTTTAAGCAACGTTGATACAAAATAGCTAACTTAGATCTTCGAAGTGTGACCGTGCAAAATTAATGTTGGCGCGCTTGTCAAAACTCTGACTCCATAGTCTTCAGCAGCAACAGGTTCTATTAAAATTGACGCGGTATTCCCTTCTACGCAACAAATGATGCTTCATCGGTGTTCATAAGTGCATCAGTATCTAAATTGGATATGTGGAAACAAATGAAATGGAAATATAGCATTTGATACTTTCATCAGACTGTCCGGCTTTAAGTAAATTAATTAAATTAAAGCTGCATAATCTGGTGAAAGCAGCAAATATTGTAAAGTAAAACACTGACTTAGATTTGATTCTACTTATCCAACGTAGACATTGGTGGGCTTACTAAAGGCCACATACACGCTACTGGACGTAGTTGAACGTAGTGGAGGCTAACATACGTAGTTGAACGTGGTTGAACGTGGTTGAACGTAGTTGAACGTAGTTGAATGTAGTTGAACAGAGTCGAACGTAGTCAAACGTAGTTGAAAGTACCGAAGAAGTATGGATGCTGGTACGTTCAACTGCATTCAACTCGGTTAGCCTCCACTACGTTCAACTACGTCCACTAACGTGTATGTGACCGGGCCTTAAGTATGTGTTAGTACATAGAAAGACATACTATGTCGATTTAATATAACTGGCTACTGCTGAAAATTAATTTGGCATCCTTACACTCCAAATATCTCATAAGCTGGTAAATTTAAAGCAAAGTTATTTCAAACTAAATCAAGGCATATTATAACAATCAACTTAACATATTTATCTCAGAAAATTGCAGAAAGTCAAAACCATCGGACTAGGCAACAGACGAGGACACCAAACAGAAGCGCGACACGCGGTGTACAGACGACACCCTGGGCACGTGTCGCTGGATGTTGGGCTGGTCTGGACACAGGGATTTAAAACTGATCGATCACCGAAAAGCAGTAATGGGATTAGTTTGCCTTGAAAGCCTTAATAGTTATAGAAAGGGCTTCGTGAACCTCTGGGTAAATAATAGATTGAGTTGTCTGTATTGGCAAGGAAAAGCAGTGTGAGCAGTTTGATGTGTTGGTAGACAGCGTGGGTACAGTTAGATGTGCTGGTAGACAGTGTTGGTACAGTTAGATATGTTGGTAGACAGTGTGGGTACAGTTAGATATGTTGGTAGGTTGTGGGTACAGTTAGATGTGTTGGTGGGCAGGGTTGGTACAGTTAGATGTGTTGGTAGACAGTGTGTGTACAGTTAGATGTGTTGGTAGGCAGTGTGGGTACAGTTAGATGTGTTGGTAGACAGTGTGGGTACAGTTAGATGTGTTGGTAGGCAGTGTTGGTACAGTTAGATGTGTTGGTAGACAGTGTGAGTACATTTAGATGTGTTGGTAGACAGTGTGGGTACAGTTAGATGTGTTGGTAGGCAGTGTTGGTACAGTTAGATGTGTTGGTAGACAGTGTGGGTACAGTTAGATGTGTTGGTAGACAGCATGGGTTCAGTTAGATGTGTTGGTAGACAGCGTGGGTACAGTTAGATGTGTTGGTAGACAGTGTTGGTACAGTTAGATGTGTTGGTAGGCAGTGTGGGTACAGTTAGATGTGTTGGTAGGCAGTGTTGGTACAGTTAGATGTGCTGGTAGACAGTGTGGGTACAGTTAGATGTGTTGGTAGACAGTGTGGGTACAGTTAGATGTGTTGGTAGACAGTGTGGGTACAGTTTGATGTGTTGGTAGGCAGTGTGGGTACAGTTAGATGTGTTGGTAGACAGTGTGGGTACAGTTAGATGTGTTGGTAGACAGTGTGGGTACAGTTAGATGTGTTGGTAGACAGTGTGGGTACAGTTTGATGTGTTGGTAGACAGTGTGGGTGCAGTTTGATGTGTTGGTAGGCAGTGTGAGTACAGTTTGATGTGTTGGTAGACAGTGTGGGTACAGTTAGATGTGTTGGTAGACAGTGTGGGTACAGTTAGATGTGTTGGTAGGCAGTGTGGGTACAGTTAGATGTGTTGGTAGACAGCATGGGTTCAGTTAGATGTGTTGGTAGGCAGTGTGGGTACAGTTTGATGTGTGGGTAGACAGTATGGGTACAGTTAGATGTGTCGGTAGACAGTGTGGGTACAGTTTGATGTGTTGGTAGACAGTGTGGGTGCAGTTTGATGTGTTGGTAGACAGTTTTTGGGTGCAGTTAGATGTGTTGGTAGACAGCATAGGTTCAGTTAGATGTGTTGGTAGGCAGTGTGGGTACAGTTAGATGTGCTGGTAGGCAGCGTGGGTTCAGTTACATGTGTTGGTAGGCAGTGTGAGCAGTTAGATGTGTTGGTAGACAGTGTAGGTACAGTTTGATGTGTTGGTAGGCAGTGTGGGTACAGTTAGATGTGTTGGTAGACAGTGTAGGTACAGTTTGATGTGTTGGTAGGCAGTGTGGGTACAGTTTGATGTGTTGGTAAGCAGTGTGAGTACAGTTTGATGTGTTGGTAGGCAATGTTGGTACAGTTAGATGTGTTGGTAGACAGTGCGGGTACAGTTAGATGTGTTGGTAGGCAGTGTGGGTACAGTTTGATGTGTTGGTAGACAGTGTGGGTACAGTTAGATGTGTTGGTAGACAGTGTGGGTACAGTTAGATGTGTTGGTAGGCAGTGTGTGTACAGTTAGATGTGTTGGTAGACAGTGTGGGTACAGTTAGATGTGTTGGTAGACAGTGTGGGTACAGTTAGATGTGTTGGTAGACAGTGTGGGTACAGTTAGATGTGCTGGTAGACAGTGTGGGTACAGTTAGATGTGTTGGTAGACAGTGTGGGTACAGTTAGATGTGTTGGTAGGCAGTGTGGGTACAGTTAGATGTGTTGGTAGACAGTGTGGGTACAGTTAGATGTGTTGGTAGGCAGTGTGGGTACAGTTAGATGTGTTGGTAGGCAGTGTGGGTACAGTTAGATGTGTTGGTAGACAGTGTGGGTACAGTTAGATGTGTTGGTAGGCAGTGTGGGTACAGTTAGATGTGTTGGTAGGCAGTGTCGGTACAGTTTGATGTGTTGGTAGGCAGTGTGGGTACAGTTAGATGTGTTGGTAGACAGTGTTGGTACAGTTAGATGTGTTGGTAGGCAGTGTGGGTACAGTTAGATGTGTTGGTAGACAGTGTTGGTACAGTTAGATGTGTTGGTAGGCAGTGTGAATACAGTTTGATGTGTTGGTAGACAGCATGGGTACAGTTAGATGTGTTGGTAGGCAGTGTGGGTACAGTTTGGTTTGTTGGTAGATATTATTGGTACAGTTTGATGTGTTGGTAGACAGTGTTGGTACAGTTTGATGTGTTTGTAGGCAGTGTGGGTGCAGTTTGATGTGTTGGTAGGCAGTGTTGGTACAGTTTGATGTGTTGGTAGGCAGTGTTGGTACAGTTAGAGATGTGTTGGTAGACAGTGAGGGTACAGTTTGATGTGTTGGTAGGCAGTGTGTGTAAAGTTTGATTTGTTGGTAGATATTATTGGTACAGTTTGATGTGTTGGTAGACAGTGTTGGTACAGTTAAATGTGTTGGTAGGCAGTGTGTGTACAGTTAGATGTGTTGGTAGGCAGTGTGGGTACAGTTAGTTGTGTTGGTAGGCAAAGTATACCATTTTGATAGGCAAACTGGTTACAATTTTATTACATACAGAACCCAGGGGCATCTGACACCAAAATCACACATACTTAAAGCGGCACTAGCATTACGTAGACAATTAAAGAGACAATATTAAAAGATGTAAAATACCCATGCATGAAGGACGTCTCAAAATGAAATGAGATTCAGTCCTCTTTGACAAAAACAGACAGCAGGTTAAAAATTTATACGAGAGCTCTTACATGTGCTAGTGTCGCTTCAATTAAAGAGACATCACCAGCCGGGTTAAGAGAGTGACCCTTTAAAGATGGACGCGACCACGCTTGTTAAGGACAGCAACAGGTTAAGATGGGGTAACCGACCATGCCCTGTGTGTTTAGCACCAGGGACTCCCCATACACAGAACAGACGCCAGACACGAGCCAATTTCAGAGCGCGCTTCACTTCCAAAGTGCAGTTTCGAAAAACTACCGTATTCTCACCGGTTAATGCCCTGGGCGTTTAAATTGGCAAATCGCTGAAGTGTGTGTGTGTGGGGGGGTGGGGGGGGTTATCCACACATGGGCGTTTAAGGGGTGGGTGCTTTTGAAAAATTGGCCAAGTGGGGGGTGGTCATTAACCCACACATTAGTGTTAACCCGTGAGAAAACGGTATTTTCAAAATGGCGGCTCTAAGAGTTGCGATCCGTGGATGCTACGTTTGGTAGATGCCTCCTGCCTGGCGTTGCTAAGGACGCTTCCGTCATAACGCTGTAACAATACCTCGTGTCCGGTGGGGTGAATGTGCGAACAATGATCTGTCTCATCCTCATCCTGAAATGTGCCAGTGGTTTTAATTACACACCCTGAGACCATTTTCTTTTATGTGATGTATAGTTTATTATGTGAGTATAAATAATGCAAGGTTCTAGTTATTATAATTTCCAGCCATGTGTACCTTGCTTATAGCAAACTAAATGGTGGCGCCACAGTGGTGGATTTCCACACTAAAAATCTATGGCGAACTGTCCGAAGAAGTCATTTCCAGATACTAGAGGGTATTGTCAGAGACTTGAGAGTACTGTTGGATACTGTAGGGTATTGTCAGACAGTGGAAGTCATTTCCAGATACTGGAGGGTATTGTCAGACACTTGGGAGTAGTCAGACACTGTAGGGCATTGTCAGACAGTGGAAGTAATTTCTAGATAGTGCAGGGTATTGTCACACACTCGGGAGTACTCATTGCAGGGTATTGTCAGACAGTGGAAGTCATTTCCAGAGAGGGGAGGGTATTGTCAGACACTTGGGAGTACTGTCGGACATTGTAGGGTATTATCAGATAGTGGAAGTCATTTCCAGATTCTGGAGAGTATGGTCAGATACTTTTGAGTACAGTCGGACACTGTAGGGTATTGTCAGACAGTTAAAGTAATTTCCAGATAGTGGAGGGTATTGTCAGACAGTGGAAGTCATTTCCGGATACTGGAGGGTATTATCAGACACTATAGGGTATTGTCAGACAGTGGAAGTAATTTCCAGACACTGGAGGGTATTGTCAGGCACTATAGGGTATTGTCAGACAGTGAAAGTTATTTCCAGATACAGGGCCCGTATGCATGACGCGGGGGTAGCGCTCTACCTCTCGGGGTAGTAGGGATTTCTGGGGTAGCAGCGAAAGGTTGCTATGCATGTGTCCGGGGTAAGGCTACCCCGGGGGAAAAAAGTCGGGTAAGCTACCCCTACCCAGTAGCAGGTATAAGGCCAGGGGTAGGGACCGACTCGGGCCAAATCTATTGAATGCGATCATATTTAACAGAATTACATATGCAATAAGTGAAATTTTATCAATTTAACCCTAAATTCGAACCCTCCTTAAGGCCACCGCCGCATTGGCGGTGATATTAATAGTTATATTTTCGAATCGACGAAGGTACAGTCAACAAACCGGCGCCGCCGCCATGATTGAAAGTGACATCGATGTGGCCCCGGCGGCGATTTGTTTACTTTACGTTCGTCGATTCGAAAATATAACTATTAATATCGCCGCCAATACGGCAGTAGCCTTAAGGAGGGTTCGAATTTAGGGTTAAATTGATAAAATTTTACTTATTCTGTATGTAATTCTGTTAAATATGATAGCATTTAATATATTTGAGCCTAATATATGGCTACAAATGCAGAGGGATTTCCCAAATCTATAAATATACACAAGGGTAGCTACCTCCTCGCCGATTTGGCTTCATGCATACCCAGTGACCCATTTCTTACCTAAGGCGATAGCTACCCCGAACTCGGTCCTTACCCCCGGGGGCGATAACTTACTCGTCATGCATACGGCCCCTGGAGGGTATTGTCAGACAGGGAGTAGCTGGACTTTGTATGGTATTGTCAGGCAATGGAGGAAATTTCCAGATACCTGAGGATACTGTCAGACACAGGGAGTACTGCCAGACAGGGTAGTCAAACATTGGATGCTTCCCGACAATGAAGGAATTTCCAGATATTGTCGGACACTGTCGGATATTGGAGGGTATTGGAAGTGCTTGTTGGGCACTGCAGGATATATCTTTTAAAATTAAGTGAATTTCCAGACATTGGAATGAATTGCCAGATATGGGAAGGCTTTAGAGGCTATTCTGAGACACTGCATGCATTGTCAGACACTGCAGGTATTTTCTGACACTTGATAATATTATCAAACATAGATGATATTACCAGACACAATGTTGTATTGTCAGATATTGAAAGGTACTGTAAGACACACATTTATGTACATGCTTTATAACAAGTAGATTCTATTTAGATATACCCCGCCCTCTACTGGGATTTTTTTGTTTAAGTGATGAATTTATTTACCCTGCTCCTAACGGATAACTGTGTTACTTGTTTTCACCGCTGGGCAGCACTAATCCAATTTGGTTTAAATCTTCTGAATTTTGTTTTAGAAATAATTTGGGATTTTCTTGCTTCTAGTTTATGGCTTGTAACTGTTTGCAGATTGCAAAAATTCCAAAGTCCAGCTTTTACTATACTTTGTGTTAATCCATTTAAACATTGTCTGTTTTTCTAGGTTACATTAGCTTTTAGCAGTTTCTTAAACACTGCTATGTTTTCTGAAGTTTGTGTCGCAGCTGGCAGTTTATTCCAAATATTGGCACTTACGTTAGCTACACTGCGATCATATGCACTGCATTTTGATTTTACCATTGCTATAGTAACGGACCATTGTTGCTTCTTATGCACCTTGTTTGTAACCTCCTGGATAAATAATATTAGACTATTTATGTATCACTTAGGAAATTAATTACTAACGAGGGAGAGGATTATTTTGTGCTCAAAGCAGATGCTTGACCACAAAATCAAGACAGTTCAAATATAACTGTTATTTAATTTGCAGGCGGGAACATTGTCAGCTTGCATATATAGCGGCTCGATAACAGGCTCCGTCCTAATACAGAGTCGTCCCTGTTGGGAGCGCACTGATAAGGGTATATTTAAGGAGCTCTTTTCCAAAACGCGACAAGCGCCGATCCAAAAAATGAGCTAGCAATGCCAATGCCAATGCCAAACTCATAGCTCATGCTTTGGAAAAGTTTTGCTTGTCTGTTTGTTGTTTTACGTCCTAGCAACAGCTAAGGTCATATCAGGACGGGTACCGACTTGTGACAGTGCGCACTCATGGCGACTTTATAGTTCTGCCCCACTGGGAGCCCAGGCCACCAGCACCATGACCTGATATCCCACTCAGTCACATTATCCTGACACTGAGCCAACCAGTCCTTGCCCAATCCTAATAATGCCGAGCGCCTGGCTAGGAACCAACAAGTATCACTTTTTAAGTCATTGGTTTGACTCGACCAAGGTTCGAACCCACGATATCATGGTCTACCAACACTGCTTTGGAAAAGAACTCTTCATATATATAAAGAGCTCTTCACATATATATATATATACACACATGAAGAGTTCTTTTCCAAAGCATGGGCCACGACCTTGGTATTGGTATTGCAAGCTCATTTTTTGGATCGGCACTTATCGCATTTTGGAAAAGAGCTATTCAATTTTATTCAAGTCCAAAACTAAAAGAAAAAGAAAAGAAAATATGGACAAAATATGAACGCAATAAAACTAAATGAATAAACAAATTGAAAACACATATTATATATAAATATATTTATATAAAAATAATAAATATATGTACATATATGCATAATATATATCTACATATATGCATAATATATATTTACATATATTCATTACAATATATTTACACATATCTATAAGAAATATATTTCCATGTATTCAGAATAAATATATTTCGTGTATTTATGATAAACATACATACATATTTTCATAATAAATATATTTACATATATTAATAAATAAATATACTTACATATATTAATAAATAAATATATTTACATATATTTAGAAATAAATATATTCACATACATTTATATATAATTGTATTTATATATATTTACATATATCTCTAAATATATGTAAATATATCTACATACATTTATAAATAAAAGTGTCTATGTTTAATAATATATATATATATCTACATAAATATAATAATATATTTGAATATATTTTTGAATAAATTAATTTTCATAATTTATTCAAATATATTTCCATATATTTATAAATGAATATGAAAATATACTGTAGCTAAATATATTTGCATAAATATATCTATAAATAAATATACCGACATATATATGTATTAATATATACACTACACAAACAGAGATGGTGACGATAAGGTATCTAGAACTTTAAAACAGCCGCAAGAAACAACATCAATCTGCAGAGTCTAGGGTAGCAAAAGGAGCCGCATTCCAACCAGAACAAACTGTGGCTACAACAATCAGTTACAACCTCTAGTGCCAAAGGATGCCAAGAAGGGATTGCAGGGAGGATGGAGGATGGAGATGGGAGGAGGGAGGAGGGAGGATGGAGGATGGAGGATGGAGGAGGGAGGAGGGAGGAGGAGGGGGGAGGAAGGAGGAGGATGGAGGAGGATGAGGAGGGGAGGATGGAGGAGGGAGGATGGAGGAGGGAGGATGGAGGAGGGGGGATGGGGGGTATGGAGGAGGATAGGAAGGGAGGATGGAGGGGATGGAGGTGGGAGGAAGGAGGAGGGAGGAGGGGAGGAGGGAGGAGGAGGAGAGGGGGAGGATGGAGGAGGGAGGTGGGAGGAGGGAGGTGGAAGGAGGGTGGAGGAGGGAGGGAGGAGGGAGGATGGAGAGGGAGGTTGAGATGGTGGATGGGAGGAGGGAGGATGGTAGGTGGGAGGAGGGTAAGGAGGGAGGATGGAGGAGGTGGAGGGAGAGGAGGATGAGGAGGGTAGGAGGGGGGATGGAGGTGGGAGGAGGGAAGGAAGGAGGAGGAGGATGGAGAGATGGATGGAGGGGAGGAGGGAGGAGGGAGGATGAAGGAGGGAGGAGGGAGGAAGGAGGAGGGAGGAGGGAGGGAGGATGGAGGATGGAGGAGTGAGGAGTGAGGAGTGAGGATGGAGGTGGGAGGAGGGAGGATGGAGGATGGAGGAGGGAGGATGGAGGAGGGAGGGGGGAGGAGGGAGGAGGGAGGAGGGAGGATGGAGGAGGGAGGAGGGAGGAATGGGAAGTGAGGGTCGAGGGGGGAAACTTCACTAATTTAGTGCAGAGACGCAGCCTTAAAATTAAATCAACAGGTTGTACATCTGCAGTTGTGGACCAGCCCTATATATCCCCATATTCAGCATCGACACCGCAAATATTCACCATACATATACAGTGAAGGGGCGCGTTATAAGGCGCCCTGATTTATGTGGATGTGGGGAGTGGATGTGGGGAGTGGATGTGGGGAGTGGATGTGGGGAGTAGGTGTGGGGAGTGGATGTGGGGAGTGGATGTGGGGAGTCGGTGTGGGGAGTCGGTGTGGGGAGTGAATGTGGGGAGTGGATGTGGGGAGTGGATGTGGGGAGTGGATGTGGGGAGTCGGTGTGGATCTGGGAGGCAAGTCACTTACCAGTCTCACAATCATTGGAGCGTATGTCTGTGGATGGCAAAGCTAGTCATCATCAGAGTGATAGAAGTCATTTTACGCCATGTTGGCAATGAAGGCCATATTCACAGCGAAAAATGAGTGGAATTTATTATGCCAGTCTGCGTTGTTGTTGTCGTAGAATTTAATGTGTCAAAAAATTGATGTCAAAAGACATTGGTAAGAACAGATACAAGAGGCGACACAGTCATGTTCATGCTTTACTTTTTTTAAAGAGGTTTACTTTTTTTAAAGAGGTCTCACTTTCTGTTTACATTTAAAGGTTATTGGCGTGAAATCGTCAAATCTAAACAATCAAGTAAAATGTGATTGACTTTGAGTGTCAGTAGGTACTGACACCCAATTCATTAGGAGGTGAGGTGGGGGTCCCCACCCCCCCCCCCCTTTAGTAAGAAGGCATGAATTAGCCAAGCGTGGCCAATATGGCGGCAGGTTGGGACCATTTGGTCTCGCCGGCGGTTCACATGACTCTGCGATGGTTCTTCTACAAATGGGATGATGTCACACAATTTGTTGCTTGAATGCTCGTTCCATTCATGTTGCCATTTAGACTTAATATATTTAAGAATGAGTGGTCTCATATCTGAGTGCGGGATCTGACACGGTGCAATGACACTGCTGAAAGCCTTCCTTGGGGTAAAAAAAAAACATATGAAAAAAACATTGGATATTTAGGGAACTGAAAGGCATTTGATATGAACATATCTCAAGGGCATTCATGTTTTCAGGAGATAAATCTTCATAAATTATCATAAAACCACACCATCTAATCAAAAGTACTAATGTAATAACTAAGTGAGAGAAAAGAACGCAAAATACCATTTGGACTTGGTAGTTGTCGCCTTCGATGAGTACCGTCTCAGCGCGCTGCGAATTAGGTGATGATATGGTCATTCCGTTATTGTTCGGGAGGTGATTCACCTTTTCACTTCCCACAGAGTCGGTGCTTTCATTTAAACTGTCATGCGTCGCTCGCTGGTACGACTCATTGCGGATGTTGTTCACAGCCGGACTGTTAATTCCAGTAAGTCGGTCAAGCACCGGGTTTCGCACCTTACTCACTCCTATCGTTACAGGATGCTCCTTCCGGTGCGCTCCAGCTTTTGTCCCTGTGGTCACCTCACCGTTTGAACTTAGCGACTCCAGTTGCGTCCCCTCGAAGCTGTTCGAAAGGTTCTCGCGTGGATCCTCAGTGTGGCTGATGCGCACCTCGCGTCCCTCGGTGCTGCTGAGGCTGGGCGGGGCTGTAGTAGTTCTCCGCCCGACCACCAGGTGGATGGACCCTGTGTGGGGTTGGTCCTTCTGCATGGCGGTCCTCAGCTGCTCCATGGCCTCCGCATTGCTCAGGCCAGTCAGCACTTCGTGATTCACTTCGAGTAGTTGGTCGTTGAGCTTCAAACGTCCATCCTGTGTAGGCAAACGCAATATTGCAAACTCAGTTTGTGGGTCATATCACCAGCTGCACCCTCACTGGAAAATCTTGTTCTGAGTTTTAGAATTAAAGTTAAATTGCATAAATACATACTTTTTTCATATTATGGGTTTCTGCCCCTTACCCTACTTACTATTGCTGCTTACTGCCCATTACCCTACTTACTATTGCTGAATACTGCCACTTACCCTACTTACTATTGCTGCTTACTGCCCATTACCCTACTTACTATTGCTGCTTACTGCCACTTACCCTACTTACTATTGCTGCTTACTGCCACTTACCCTACTTACTATTGCTGCTTACTGCCACTTACCCTACTTACTATTGCTGCGTACTGCCCTTTACCCTACTTACTATTGCTGCTTACTTCCCGTTACCCTACTTACTATTGCTGCGTACTGCCACTTACCCGACTTACGATTGCTGCTTACTGCCCATTACCCTACTTACTATTGCTGCGTACTGCCCCTTACCCTACTTACTATTGCTGCTTACTTCCCGTTACCCTACTTACTATTGCTGCGTGCTGCCACTTACCCTACTTACTATTGCTGCTTACTGCCCGTTACCCTACTTACTATTGATGCGTACTGCCACTTACCCTACTTACTATTGCTGCTTACTGCCACTTACCCTACTTACTATTCCTGCTTACTGCCCATTACCCTACTTACTATTGCTGCATACTGCCACTTACCCTACATACTATTGCTGTATACTGCCACTTACCCTACTTACTTTGCTGCTTACTGTCCATTACCCTACTTAGTATTGCTGCATACTGCCACTTACTCTACTTACTCTTACTGCTTACAACCACTTACCCTACTTAATATTGCTTTTTATAGCGACTACCTGTAATTACTGTTAAATTTGCCAGTTTGTTCGATATAAAAGTTGCATAGTCTGATCGATTTGAGTTCCAGCTATATCTATGAGATAAACATACAAGGTTGATCATTATAATCTACCTTACTTTAGTTTGACGTAACTCTTAATATAAATGGCTACCGTTGGAGATATTTGAAAAGAAAAGTTGTAACATTAATTTTGGCATGCACGTCAAAAGGCTTGACAACATTGGCTCCAGCAGTAACAGGTTCTATTAAATTGACTTTTCCCTTCTATTTCTAGGCAGCAACAGATGCTTAATAAGTGCACGAGTATCTAAGTTGGATATGTCGGATCAAATCTAGGTCAAGTGCTTAGTTTTTGAAAATGTTATGCATTCATCGGACTATGCAGCTTTAAGTTAAACTTTTAAGCCCCGGTCATGTATTAGGCTGTGAGCGATTCAATTTAATTCCAATGTACATTTCTTTGATGACGATGAATTTGAATTCTGTCTCTTATGCTTAGTGCATTTCTCTCTTCTTTTTTTAAGGAAAAAAGAAGAAAAGAAATCAGTGGCAGAGAAAAGTTACAAATTTTGAAACTAACATGGCAGCTGACAAATAATGGCAGTTACGGGTTTCCCATATTCAGGTCCAGGTATTATTTTAACTATGCGCATAAGGAGCAGCCAGTCATGAACAGCGGCCATCACCCATGCGCTCATGGACCTGCGCTCTATGTTCTCAGTGATTAGGGTTGGTTGGTTGTTGGAGTTTTATGTCCTGGCAACATCTAAGGTCATATCAAGACAGGTACCGACTTGTGACAGTGCACTCACAGTGGCTTTATAGTCCTGCCCCACTGGGAGACCCGGCCACCAGCACCATGACCTGATATCCCACTCAGTCACATTATCCTGACACTGAGCCAACCAGTCCTTGCCCTATCTTAATAATGATGAGCGCCTGGCTAGGAAGCGACAAGTATTGAATTATCATTGGTTTGACTCAACCAGTGTTTGAACCTGTAGATTCGAATCCCACGATCTACCAATGCGGGAGACGGATGCTCAACTCATTCGGCCATCCTGTCTGGCAAGAGTGATTAGGGAGACTGACCTTTGAGGCTGCGCCGCCTGTGATGACCGACTTGATGAAAATGCCAAGGTCATGACTGCTGTTGTCCAGCGTAGTTGTCTTGCCTTTGACACTGACGCCGAGCCCGGCCGAACCGCAATCATTTAGCGGGATGTTATATGTGAGTTGCTCCATGCCAGGTGGGGTTTGCTCCGCAGTGCTCTTCGACTCCGCTTTCTCAGACGGCGTACCCTCACCGCTTTTCATGGAGGGCAAACTGGTGTTAGGCTGCAAAGTCAAATGAATTGGGCCCCAAGGCCACAATGTCAAGGTCAATAAGACCCTCAAGATCAGCTGGGGCCCTCTTCCAAGATCTGATGACATTTTGAAAAAAAACTAAAAATCTTGAATACAATGAAAAATGCTTGGGAAGCGTGGAAGCTGGAAGCTGGAATATTTTAGGCTTGAAGAGTTTAGTGAAGGATATACAGGATCTAAGAGTTTATAAAGAAAGGTCTGCTTAAATGGGTATTATTAGAATCTGGTTAATCCAAGGAATTGCTCATGAGAAGAAGCCGCTTCAATTGTATGTACACTGGGTGGACATGACACCTAGTTATTGCTGTTATTATTATTATTATTATTATTGCAGCGTCCATACAAACATTTGAAAATGAACTTCAAGGGTTTTTCAAGGGGTTTTCACGCATTCAAAATGTACCACAAGATGCAAGTTTTTCAATGTTTTCTCAGCAACGTATGTTTTAGTTTACCCTATAAATAAGTAAATAAATCAAAAGTGATGACATAATATTCATCGTCATCATCATGCTGTCGGTCGCGATGCGAAGCTCTTTTTTGACTGCCGCTTCCACATGAAAGCTGCCTGAAAAGTGTTGAAGTGTGCTGGCTTTTGCAAGTTCGGGCACTCTCTCGGGGAGCAAATAGAGGTTTCACACGGAAGAACATGTCAAGACAGGCGCAAAACTATTTGTCCCTGCAGTGGCTGGTCGGGAGATGTTGGGAGTTCCATACATCAACCGCCCTTAATGCTGCCACAGTGACATGGTTTTCTGTTTAGGGTTTGCTCCCTTAGCAAATAATATTACGGAACATTTATTTACATTGTATGGTTTACCATTCGCCAAGTTAAACAGCCGCCTTGATAAACACTCGTCACAACAACACTTGACATGGCATTAACAAAACAAGTTTTACACTAGCGGCGTAAAATACGAGGCTCGCTGGAAATGAGCATTTTCAATGGTTTTCAAGGGTTTTATGTGAAAACAGGCGATATTCGGGTACTCTTGAATGTTATTTAGAAATTGAAGGGTTTTTAAGGGTTTACATGGGGTTTGTGCGAACCCTGCAATAATCTAGTTTGGCGTTGTCTCTACGAAGCTGCTGGTAGGCTAGTTTCGATTACATGAACTTATTTACAGTTTCGGTTGGTGTCTCCGGCTCCAGCACCTGGCGGGAAACAACCAGCGACACGTCACTTCCGGGCTTCGTGTTGCGTAGGATCGACACAGCCTCGCTTTGACTCTTCCCGGTCATGGCGACACCATTAACCTACAAATAACCAAGCATCACATAGAAGTGAACCTTACCAGTCAGAAATACTTTTATATTGTAGATATTAATTTGTGGGGTTTCTAATTTTTTTAAATGTTATGTCAATTTCTTTTGGCTGTATATCAATTTTTATTTTATATATGTTATATATATGCTGCATAAACCATTATACGAGTATAATAAGCCCGAAGATCCATCTACTCCCCAGCCACCAAGTCATTGGCTGGTCACCTCTACTCATTAGGTTATCTATTGGTACCTCATGACCTCCCTGCGTGGCGCCACCTGCTCGCCAACGCCTCAGCGACCTTTATCCTCACTCACTGTACCGCTGAAAATTTCCTAGCCAGAGAATATATCCTTTCTACCCACTATCAGGTTCTCCTTGTTCCTTATTATGTAGGTAACATATATATATTATATGGATAGTGATAAACCCATTATCGTGTGTAATACGGTCTGTGGTGGTCCTCCCCCCCTCCCCCCCCACACTCCGGATGGGGTGGGGTGGGGGTGGGGGTGGGGGGTACCAGCATGCTGTCACTGTGTCGGCTTGGTTAGCGTCCTGCATTAGGAGTGCTCACCATGGTGTCGGCTTGGTTAGAGCCTTGCATTAGGACAGCAGCGCTCACCATGGTGTCGGCTTGGTTAGTGCCCTGCATTAGGTGTACAGCGGCACTCACCATGGTGTCGGCTTGGTTAGCGCCCTGCATTAGGAGTACAGCGGCGCTCACCATGGTGTCGGCTTGGTTAGCGCCCTGCATTAGGAGTACAGCGGTGCTCACCATGGTGTCGGCTTGGTTAGCGCCCTGCATTAGGAGTACAGCGGTGCTCACCATGGTGTCGGCTTGGTTAGAGCCCTGCATTACTAAGGCCCCTAAACTCACCTCCAGGAGGCGGTCGCCCGACTTGAGGTTGCCATCCCTGATGGCGGCGCCCTTGGGCAGGATGTTCTTGATGTAGATGGGGCAGTTGCCACCGGCGGGGTTGTCCCGTGTCGTCACACTGAAGCCCAACCCGTCCGGACCTGCGCACCGTAAAAAGTAAAGTAAAGCTTGTTTTATTTAGCAATGCCTCTAGAGCACATTGATTTTCGTATCATCGGCTATTGGATGTCAAATATATGGTCATTCTGACATATTTCTTGGGGGGGGGGAACCCACTGCTGCCACATAGGCTACTCTTTCCGATAAGCAACAAGAGGTCTTTTATATGCGCTTTCCCACAGACAGGACAGCACATACCAGTCTTTGATGAACCAGTTGTGGACACTGGTTGGAAGGACCGGCGCACCATAGTACCGAAACAGCCACGTCAATTTCTTTCGCTACATTCGTTGATTAAGCAGGGAAAAATTTCAATCGCGGACAATTGATCTTCCTCATTCCACTGTTCCTTGCCCTATCCTAATAATGCCGAGCGCCAGGGTTAGGTAGCGATAACTAATTTCGCAGCGCAATGAATATACAGGGACATGGTGGATCATTGGACGAGATGGCTGAATGAGTCGATCACTCACTTCCTATGTGAGAAGTTGGCCGAGTCAAACTGAAGATTTAAACTTATACTTGTCACTGCCTACCCTGGCACTCGATATTACTAGGATAGGGCAAGGAGCAGTGTAATGAGGAAGACCAATTGTGCCTTGAGCTGAATGTGATCCTTCTTTATATTTATTATATATTGATACTTATATTTGTATTATTAATTATACTTAATAGCTGTTGACAGTAATTCATAATAATTATCGATTATTATTCAGAATTATTTCTTATGGTAAACATTAATGATTATATTAATAATCATTATTAATAATCAACAAGTTACTATAAGTTATTTAAACTTGATGATACTGATGATAGTGATAATGATGATAATGATAATAGTTTACATTGCATCCAACATTTTCTCAAATCTTTACCTCCTTTAAAATACTATGCTGTTAAAGAAATACTGTGCATGGATAACTTAAATATCACACAGCATGTAATAAAAAAAACTAACTAAATAATGGGAAGAATGACCTCACCTTTGACAACAAAAAAACAGGCATTTGGTTGTGAGGAAAAATAAAAATATGTGGGTCGTGAGGTGAACAAAATAACTAGCTTTTCCCTAGATAAAAGATTCACCCCGTACATGGGTGAACGACAACATAGTCTAAATACTGGCGAAAATAGCTTTAGTATGGAATAGGAAGTAGAATGCCTGCCTCCAATATCAAATGGCTACTTATATCGGCACAGAGTTGGTGAAATGGGAGAGAATGCAAAAAGACAATATGGCGGCGATATAACGCCGTCGATTTCACTTTGAAATTCTATTAAACTAGATGTTTTATTATATTTTTCAACTCAAAGGTAGCGGGGAAATATGAAGACATATACAAAGAATAAATGTTGCTTCTTAGATTGTGGATTTAGGCTCTCATTTAATTTCCCCACCTTTTCGACAGCTTTTATATAGGGTTGGTATTCACCCGTAAACTGCAAGTACGGGGTGAATCCGTTATCTAGCTTTTCCCCTGCACGAGTCTGGAATATGCCAGAGAACGTAGATATGTACACAGTCTCTGAATATAGGTAGAGATCGTGAATATATGAGCCTGTCTCAAAAGGTGAACTCTTTTCGTTGTTGTCCATTGTAACGATTGACACAAAACAGCACAGAAACGGTTACACTGAAAACACAAGGACATTTGCTTCAAATCAATATGTATTCTATTGGGATTATGAAACACCATGTAAAAAACAAATCAGTTTATCCTGAGCAAATGCATAAGCAGATAGTATGTTGATTGTTACAATGGACCAAGTTTTGTCCCATATTGCTTAGCACCTTTTGAGATAGTCTCATATACATAATGATAGTTCAACACGATATTGGTCCAGGGATTGATGCTGAACCTAGTTTTAACCCATGCAGAGGGTCAGAAATTGACACCTCTGCCAGTATGAATTTCCACCGCTGTGTATAACGTACAGCATCACCAAAGGCCAGTTGCTCTCATACCATGTCTATGTGGTGTGGGATGCTAAAAATCCCATGGGTCGGTAAAAGTGTAGACTTGGGCTTTCGATCAACCGACTGTCTAATATTAGATAATGAAAACAAGTCTATTCAGACTTACCCATGATAGGCAATATAAATCGTTCAAGAGAAAAATTAACTCGGACTATGCGACTCTAGATCAAACTTATCGGCACTAGAACTCACCCTTGGTGAGCTGGATGTCGATCTTCCTGCCGATTCGGCGCGTGTTGGTGGGCGCCACAAACTTGGTCTTGGTTGGCGACGACAGCGCCGTCGCCGGGCTGCGGACGGGCACGGCGGGGGGGACCCGCCGGCCCGTCGTCCCCGGGCGCCGGTCAGCCTCACTCACCGTCGGCGTCACCTGCGCCACTTTGCGCTCCTCGGGCCGCGTTGGGGCTCCCCCCGCCGGGAAGCCGCCGCCGCCTCCCCCCGCCGGGAAGCCGCCGCCGCCTCCCCCCGCCGGGAAGCCGCCGCCCGCCGTAGGGTTAACGACGACGGTGAGCGCAGGCTTCTTCTTCTTCTTGTCCCCTGGCGTCTGTGACTGGGCATGCGCAGTGGTGCTGGGACTGGTGGTACCGGTGGTTCCGGTGTTGCTGGTGGTGCTGGTGTTGCTGGTGGTGCTGGTGTTGCTGCCGTCAGGGTTGTTCTTGATGACGTGTAAGGAAATCTCGCTGGTCTGCAGTGCCTGTTTAAACACCTCCTGCGCCCTGTGTTCGAACAAGTGTGGTGGGTATGTATGTATATGTATATATTTATATATATATACCGTTTTCTCTGGGCGTTTAAATTGGCAAATCGCTGAAGTGGTGGGTGGGGGGTTTACCCACACATGGGCATTTAAGGGGTGGGCGTTTACGAAATATTGTCCAAGTGGGGGTTGGGCGTTAACCCACACATGGGTGTTAACCCGTGAGAATACTGTATATAATATATATATATATGTGTGTGTATTATAAATATATATATGTGTGTGTATATACAATAATAACGCTGACACATTAATAATATATATATATATGATTGTTTGTTTGTTGTAGGTTTACATGATAGTAACATCTAAGGTCACTCACTACCAGACGGGATGGCCAAATGAGTTGAGCATCCATCTCCCGTTTTGGTAGATCAAAACCTGGTCGAGTCAAACCAATGACTTAAAAATTGATACTTGTCGCTTCCTAGCCTGGCGCTTGGCATTATTAGGATATGGCAAGGACTGGTTGTCTCAGTGTCAAGATAATGTGACTGAGTGGAATATCAGGTCATGGTGCTGGTGGCCTGGTCTGCCAGTGGGGCAGCACTATTAAGTCACCATGAATGTGCACTTTCACAAGTTGGTAACAATCCTGATATGACCTTAGATGTTGCCAGGACAAAACTTCAACAACCAACCAACCAATACATACAAAAATGAGGCCGACACATTAATAGTATCTATATATATTATAGATATTTATATATATATGATTTTTTGTCTGGTTGTTTGTTGTTGGTTTACGTCCTAGGAACATCTATGGTGATATCAGGATGGGTACCGACTTGTGACAGTGTCCACTCATGGTGACTTAATAGTGCTGCCCCACTGGAAGACCAGATCGGCAGCACCATGACCCAATATCCCAGTCACATTATCCTGATACTGTACTAACTATTCATTGCTCTATCCTAGTAATGCCGAGCACCCGGCTAGGTAGCGGCAAGAATCAATTCGATAAGTCATTGGTTTGACTCGACTGGGATTCGAACTCCCGACCTTCCGCACGGGAAGCAGGCGCTATATATGAAGGGCTCAGCTAGATAAAAACCGAACCAACAAACCCATTTTTCTCTTTTCTGTCAAAAAGAAATTATTGTGCTTTCCAGATAAAGCTGCATAGTCCAATTGTTTTGAGTTTCTGAGATAAATATATCAGGTTGATCGTTATAATCTACCTTTCTTCAGCTTGGAATAACTTTTATTTTAAATGGCTAACTTTTGAGATATTTGAAATGCAAATGTGCACAATTAATTTTGGCAAGCACGCCAAAACTCTGACGCCATAGGTTTCTGTAGTAACAGATTCTATTAAATTGTCTCAGTATTCCCTTCTCTGTGGCTACAAATGCTTACTCAGTGCACCAGTAGCTAAGTTAGATATGCAGATTCAAATCTAGATAATTACTTTGGTTTTGAAAATTTGATGTTTTCATCGGACCATGCAACTTTAAAGTCTATCGATTTCATATTGAGTAGGGCATTATATAGGGGACGTGGCGCTTTCTGCGGGAACAAAACGGATTGGATTATCGGAATGATGGCAGCTTCAGTTCAAACCTGGTAGTCATGGTTTCAATTTGGCCTGTCAGTTTATGTGCGTGAACCTTCCATATATATATATACACATATCCTTCGATGTGACTGACACTTGTCAACACCCGGTGAAGGTGAGGAGAGACGCAGGTGGCGCCACTGGTACAGTGTTGAGTCTTACAGACAGTCTTTATACTTGCATAACGCATTATATATCATATATATAAAATTAACGTGTGAGCATTATTAAAATAATTATTAATATGATTAACAGACACCATCATTAATCAATTACAAACTGCCATCGCATGCGATTATGCGAACATGACAGAAACAACGAGACTTTGGTTAAACCGAAAGGGTTTCTGACGCATGCAGGGTGGGGTGTAAAGCATATGGTACCGTAAATCCCACAACACTATGTTGCTAACATGCACTCGGTACGCGACCGACTAATGCAGACTCCCCCCACCCCCAATTAATGTTTGCTTTAAAGGGGTCTGCTATAGGCCGTGAATAGATCATGTACGGGATGGCCGAATGAGTTAGAGCGTCCATATCCCGTGTTGGTAGATCGTGGGTTCGAATCCTGGTCGATTCAAACCAATGATTTAAAAATTGATACTTGTCGCTTCCTAGCCAGGAGCTCGGCATTACTAGGATAGGGCAAGGAGCAGTGGAATGAGGAAGACCAGTCGTCTGCGACTGAAATTTCCCCTGCTTAAACAACTAATGTACCAAAAAAAAAAAAAAAATCATTTTTGAACTAATCTGGGGTTTTATTTACTGCTTCTTTTCTCCAAAAAGAGCCTGTGGAGCTATTATTAACTTTCCATTTAAGCACATCTTATAATAATTGAAAAACTCTGTAGTAATGACGCCACAATGCTAAATATAAATTTTGAGTTTCTTTCTCTGACGCAACTGCACTTTTGAATATTTACGCAAGTGTGTGACACCATTTGCAGCCAGCCCAATTTGCTTGTGTATTAAATATCTCATATTAATATGAGTTGGTAGGATGGCATTCAAGATTGGTATGACGCAGCATGGGCCCAAATTATGAATTAAATGAGAACTTGCGCTAAAAATCCAGTAGAGATACAAGCAGTATATAGCCAGCTGCTGTGACTAACTGTAGAAACAAGGCAGGCTGGTTAGCATTACTTGTTTCATCTTATGGTTCGGTCACATTACGACGCATCGCGCCAACATACGTCGACGTATGTAATTTTTTGCCACTACGTCGGGATATGTCGTTATGCATTACGCGTGCGTTAGGCGCGCGTTGGTATATGTCAATGTACGTCGACGTTCGTCGAGATACTGCGTCACATGTCAGGGGGTCGGCAAAGTTCTGTGCATGCACAAAACTTTTGACGCACGACAACGTTCGACAACATGAGGATTTTACGTCCACCATATGTTATGTATGCGTTAGGCGTACGTCGACATATGTTAGACGTACGTTAGTCAAACGTTGTTCACTACGTTGCACTACATTGACCTACTTTAAAGGCAGTGGGAATGTACAGTCCGCAGACTGACAACGTATGGATAACATATGCCTATCCTACGTCTAACGTACGTTTAGCATTTCTCCAGCGTGTCTTGACGTATCTAATGTATGACGGGTAGTTCTGGCGATCAAATAACGTATATAACGTTCACCGGCGTTCTGTCAACGTACCGTGAGCGTAATTCGAGCATTTTTCGCCGGGAGGTACGTTAGCCATATGTTGGTCATACGTTGGCCATACGCTCTGTATGCGATATGTATACATCCAGCTTTGCCCCCCATGCCGAAAAGTTTGACGCATCTCGACGTAAAAAAGTAATTTTCCGAGTTGGCAGCACACTGGCGAGATACGTCGTAATGTGACAGGGCCATTACAGAATTATTCCCACTGTCAGATTGAAGCATTGTTAGAATCTATTACCTAATAAGTAATATGCTAATTGCTATATGCACAACTTGGAAGTCAGTGTCCCAACATACCACTCACACACGATGTGTTTCCACAAGGCCTAGCAAGCGTAAGTGTATACTGGGGTGTATGTATGTACACAACCCGCTGTAACTACTGCAGGCCTAAGTGTACACTAGGGTGCATGTACACATCCCGCTGTAACAACTAGCAAGCGTAAGTGTATACTGGGGTGTATGCACACATCCCGCTGTAACTACTGCAGGTCTAAGTGTACACTAGTGTGTATATACACATCCCGCTGTAATAACTAGCAAGCAGAAGTGTACACTAGGGTGCATGTAGACAACCCGCTGTAACTACTGCAGGCCTAAGTGTACACTAGTGTGTATGTACACATCCCGCTGTAACAACTAGCAAGCAGAAGTGTACACTAGGGTGTATGTACACAACCCGCTGTAACTACTGCAGGCCTAAGTGTACACAAGTGTGTAGATACACAACCCGCTGTAACTACTGCAGGCCTAAGTGTACACTAGTGTGTAGATACACATCCCGCTGTAACAACTAGCAAGCGTAAGTGTACACTAGGGTGCATGTACACAACCTGCTGTAACTACTGCAGGCCTAAGTGTACACTAGTGTGTAGATACACATCCCGCTGTAACTACTGCAGGCCTAAGTGTACACTAGTGTGTATGTACACATCCCGCTGTAGCAACTAGCAAGCAGAAGTGTACACTAGGGTGCATGTACACAACCCGCTGTAACTACTGCAGGCCTAAGTGTACAGTAGTGTGTAGATACACAACCCGCTGTAACTACTGCAGGCCTAAGTGTACACTAGTGTGTAGATACACAACCCGCTGTAACTAGTGCAGGCCTAAGTGTACACTAGTGTGTATATACACATCCCGCTGTAACAACTAGCAAGCAGAAGTGTACACTAGGGTGCATGTACACATCCCGCTGTAACTACTGCAGGCCTAGCAAGCGGAAGTGTACACCGTGTGTGTGCACGGTCTGCTGCTACGACTGCACAGTGCATACCGGTCTGAGCTGAAACTACACATCTATATAACCCCACCACCACCACCACCACCACCACAATGACTGTAGCCGCTACAACCACCACCACCAAGTTGCTCATCTGCTCAGACAGGTAGACTCACTTAATGAAATCGACATGGACCAGGCTTGTGTTGTTAATCTGCATGATCCTGTCGTGGACGGCGAGCCGGCCGTCCCGATGGATCCGTCCGCCCGCCTCGATCCCCTGGATCACCAGCCCCATGTCCCTGCGGCACAACACCAGCGTTACCATTGGTTACCATTGGTTGATATTGGTCACCACTGGTTGCCATTGGTCACCACTGGTTGCCATTGGTCACCACTGGTTGCCATTGGTCACCACTGGTTGCCATTGGTGGACATTGGTCACCACTGGTTGCCACTGGGTACCACTGGTTGCCAATGGTAACCATTTGTTACCAGCAGTCACCACTGGTTACCAGCAGTCACCACTGGTTGCCATTGGTCACCATGTTTGCCATTGGTTACAAATGTTTACCATTGCTCACTGGTTGTCATTGGTTAGCGCTGGTTACCATTGCCACCAGTGGTTACCATTGTCACCACTGGTGACCATTGGTAACAATGGTAACTAGTTGCTACCATTAGTAACTAGTGGTTACCATTGGTAACAATGGTAACTACTGGTTACCACTGGTTGACATTGGTTACCACTGGTCATCATTGTTACCACTGGTTGCCATTGTCAACATTGGTTACCATTGGTTACCACTGTCACCATTGTTACCACAGGTTACTATTGTTTACCACTGCTTACCACTGCTTACCATTGGTTACCACTGTTACCATTGGTTGACATTGGTTACAATTGTTTACCACTGGTTATCACTGGTGCCAGTGCTACCACTGATCGCCATTGGTTACCACTGGTCAGCATTGGTTACCACTGTTATCACTGATGACCACTGTTACCACTGGCTACCACCACGACGCAGCCTTCTTAGCCATATTTGCCTCCCCACACCACACCTTACATATAATACTCCCATTGGATTTAGAATTTTGGCTGAGAGCCACATTTGATTTGTTTACAGGACTTCAGATCTATTCAATAAGTTCATTGTAGCTCATTTAGCATCGTGCCACGACTAACTATAATTAGCTGTCACTCGCTTAGCTCTGTGACACAACTCTCCGTTCTTACCAGAGGGTAAAATGGGTCAAATTCTGTACCCTTAAACTTTCTGAGGGTACGATTCTGCACCCTCAAATTGTTGGGATAATTTTGTTTTAAAGGTTCTTCAAGGAGCCAGAGACCACGAAGCCTCCAGATATCCAGATCCCCTTGCCCGGTCGGGGAGGCGGGGGGGGCTGTTGACGCGGTGGTTTTGGTTTCAGGGTGACATGCACTAATTGTTTGTCCTGACTCTGCCTCGGGTGTGATTAGTACGGACTGACTAACTAACCATCCTACGCTTGATTGATCTGATTGCCCTGGTAACTAATCTAACCTCTGAAGTGACTACTCTGAAGATTAAGCCGCTTCATAAATATATTAGCGGGGTTCTTATGGCTGGCGCTTCATTGGGAAATGTACACACACAGTTAAAGTTGCATAGTCCGATGGTTTTGAATTTCTGTATTTTTTCTGGGATAAATATATTAGATCGATCACTAGTATCTACTTTACATTAGTTCAAAGTTAGTTTTATTTTTAAATGGTAAACCTTTGAGTATTTTGAGTGCAAACATGGAAAATTAGTTTGGGCAAGCTTGCCAAACTCTGACACCATAGACTTCTGCAGTAACAGGTTCCGTTAAATTGACTCAGTATTGCCTTCTACGCAACAATAAATGCTTAATAAGTGCATCAGTATCTAAGGTAGATATGTAAAATCAAATTTAGATAATTGGTTTGGTTTTGAAAATTTGATATTTCATCGGACTATGCAGCTTTAAGCGGTAATCAATCAGGAAAGTATTTAGGAAATTGGAGAACAAGCAAGAACAGGCAATTCAAAGATGGTAAATATTAAGTATGCAATTGAAATAACGATATAATTGCTAAATACAAATGATTCCATGCGCTGTGCAACAATACGCGTGTTCCTAGTTCCGCTGGTCCCCCAGGAAAGACTGACACCCGCAACCCGGCACGCCAGGTCACAGCTACAGCTAAAATGCTGGATGGTGGAGGTATGGGAGGAATACGCATACACAAAGTGGTATTTTATCTAACGTAGACTATTTATAAGAACAATTTCACTGCAATCGACATTAAAAACAAATGTATGGCAAGAACGCTACCAAGATCCGTCATCAGCAGAAAATGGCTATAGACGCAAAGTGAGCTTAAAGCAAAAGGATGGAGCAGGGAGGGACACCAACGCTAAGTTCTTGCGTGGAAGCTGAATCCGCAACCTGGTGTGTCACGCAGTCCTTCTTTCCTGAAGGACCAGCGGATAATATCTCGGAACACCCGTATTGGAGGGACAATTGTCACTTTGATTGAATCGTTTGAATCAAGCAAAAGGTAAAAAGCACAATACAGAGTTGCTGCACTAATTCATGGAGAAACAGAATGCAGATGACAACCTGGAAACTTAAACCTAACATCTACAAAATGTTCAAACACAGACACAACACAGGTGAGCACAATCCGAGCACGAGGACAGCAGACAAACAGGGCAGTTGTACAGCTTCATTACCTCAGGGGCCATTCAAATAGTACGTACCGCGTTAGGGGGATAGGGGGGGGGGGGGGGAGTAGGTCCAAGCATTATGTAGCGGAGGAGTGTTACAAAGAGGTGTGGGGGGGGGGGGTGTTTAATTTTGGGAAAATAGCGTTACATACTATTTGAACGGCCCCTTATGGAAAACTGCTTAAGGCATCATGGCACACTGCTATATTTAAACATTACATACATGTGCATAAATCAGCCTCATTTAAGGTAAAAGGATGCTGACACACGCGTCAAGATTGATTGATTGCTAATGGTTTAATGCCATGTCAGCATCAAGGGCGCATATTCACGGTGTAAAGCTAGCGGTATCTATTCTGTCAGTCTTGTCAATCATGTTTACATGCCTGCCTTAAAATTTACACGAAATTCCAAAATGGGCTGATCCATGTCGAATGATACCAAGAACCATGTAAGTTTGAAGTGCTTCTTAGACTTGTGTCACATGGGAGGTGATTCGAAAAGCCAGATATATATAAAAATTTTATAGGGGTCCCAACGACAAAAATAACAAATCCCTGAGAAAATACAGGGGTCTGGGGACATGCTCCCCGGAAATTTTCTTTAAAACTATGATTAAAATGGTGCAATCTGGCACCTACTTGGACATATTTTGGCCTTGAAATTCCAACTGTTTTAAGACTAACAAATAATTAAATGCAAAGGTTTTTTCGCCGACAGGATTCTTTACCGGTTGATTTTGAAACTCAGTTTTCGCTGAAATCAAGCGATTTCTCTGAGAAATGGGATCCCTGATTTTAATAAATGCAATTCGAATATCACTGGCAACAAAGACAACAATTACGTCCTTACTCAAATTTAAGAACACTCAAATTACGTTCAACTTCTTTTAGACAGCTATTTCAGCTGTAAATCAGCTTAAATGATATTCAGTCAAATTCAGGGTCCATAGGCATGTGAAGATATGGAACGCAAGGCTATTTCAAGGCTGTTTTTAATAGGAATTCAAGACTATTTCCATTTGGATTTCAGGAAAGAAGTACTTTTCAAGATTATTTTCATTTTGGATTTTAGTAAAAAAAACTAAAAACAATAATGAATGCCGATTTCAGACTAATTTAGATCAGTGGGGACAGTTTAATGAAATTCAAGGCTTTTCGAGAATAATCACCCAAAATAGCTTTAAATTCAAGGCTTTTCAAGGCCTTGAATTGGGGAAAATGAAGTTTAAGACTGTCCATGCTCGTACGGACCCTGCTAATGACACATCACTAAATCCACCCGAAATGTATTCAACGAATAAAATGTTTTTTTGTTTTTTTAATGTATGAAATTTTCTAACAAATATTTCACATTATTCGACGAATCAAATTTATTGACTAAAAAGGAAAAATGTTGCATCGATTTTGCGTCACATTCACACACCACATACCGCATACCACGCATACGGAATCTTAACCTAAGGTTGTATATAATTTTTTTGCGACGCCGCCTGCTGCTAGGCGATGCTGTGGTCACGCGACGCGGCGCAGTCGCATCACGTGATGCAGTCATGTGACACTCACCTGCCGTTGTCGTCGTAGTCGGGCACGACGTGAATCCCCAAAGGACCGCCCGTGTTCTTCAGACTTATCACAGTCCCCTCCGGTCTGCAGACACAGAGAACACTTCACCGCATGTAACATCATATACACCGCACCCATAATAGCAGCACAGTTTTGGCAGCGATCCATCATCTTAGCCCATAATACTGAACTTATTATGGCTAACCCACTAACACACTAACCTCCTTCGTAATCTACGAATATGCCCTACCTAAGTACTCGCTGAACTACCTATTTACAATGTAATGGAAACAGTCGGAAGACCAGTGCCTCAGCGCTGAAAAAATGTATGTTATGATGTTGGGTTGAGTTGAGAAGTGTCGCCAACCTGGAAGTATGGGGAATACTTGAGGTTTTGTGTTGCGGATGTGGAACCCGAGTGGCAGCAGCCATAAGATTGCTAGGCGGTCTGGGCGCACGTCCCAACAGAAATTTGTTTTTAAATGGCTTTTAAAATGGGCTATTTGAGAGCATTTTCAGGGGGTTATAGGCTGATTACTTGTATTTAATCAAAAATACACTGTAGTACAGGACATGAATTAGATAAAAGCAAAAATAGCGACCAAAACAGTGCTGCCCAACTGAGAGACCAGGCCATGGTACCATGACCCGATATTCCACCCAGTCACATTTAATATCCTGATA
This sequence comes from Branchipolynoe longqiensis, assembly GCA_030323885.1. Classification (NCBI taxonomy): domain Eukaryota; kingdom Metazoa; phylum Annelida; class Polychaeta; order Phyllodocida; family Polynoidae; genus Branchipolynoe; species Branchipolynoe longqiensis. Next base: position 7,228,051 of record CM059196.1, on the reverse strand, counting down.
CTGAGCAAACCAGTCCTTGCCCGATCCTATTAACGTCGAGCGCCAGCCAGGCTAGGTAGCGACAGGTATAACATTTTATAAGTCATAGGGTTTGACTCGGCCGGGGTTCAAACTCATGACCTTCCGCAAGGGACGCTACTCCAAGACATTCGTTGAACGACACTTTGATTGACATTTTTGTTTATTGACTTCGATTTATTGACTTAGCGTCTAGTCACAAGGGGCGCCTCAACTTACTGCTGCGGAGAGCAGATTCTGTCCTGCAGTTCATTGCGCTTGTTCTCCTCCGCCTCGCGTGTGTCATCCTTCCCAGACCCTCCCACTGGCTCCTTCCGGCTCACGTGCATCTGTAAGGAAATAATCACCAGGATAAGACTAACTTTGTGGTGTTCTCTGTAAGGAAATAATCACCAGGATAAGACTAACTTTGTGGTGTTCTCTGTAAGGAAATAATCACCAGGATAAGAGTAACTTTGTGGTGTTCTCTGTGGCGGAGTAGTTAGTGTCTGACATTTTTCTAGGTCGGACTCCTAATATGAAGGTAGGTGGTTCGATTCCCCATGCCATCACCTCTCTCAATTTGGATTTCCACGTATTCAAAGGCCAGTTGCTCTCATACCATGTCTATGTGGTGTGGGAGGTTAAAAATCACTTGGGTAGGTAAAAGTGTAGGCTCAGGCTTTCTATCGACCAACTAAAATATATAAAGTTGATAAATTTGTGACCTGACACCACGAAATGAGTCGCTTTGCACACATGTAGATGTTGTGTGAAGAGCCCTCGAATGCTTTGTACATTAAAACAAACTAATAAATACTACCTTTTTTTACCATAATAGCATTTGCTATTCATTAAAAAAACAAATTGGAATTTTAAAGGATTTTTTAATGGATATTTTTCGAGGGCCACTGGTTGGAACAAAAAATAGCCCAAACTGCAAATGTGTCCACTGAGCAGGATCGATCGGATGACCCTTCACAGGTGGACACTCTACCACCTGACCTACGTCCCACTCCCTATGGGTGCGTATGAGACCCATTTATAATTCATCAAATGGAAAATGAACCCACCCTTTCAATCCCACACCCCCCCCCAGTGATTTTTATTTTGTCAACTGTAAGCCAACTTCAATTACAATTAGTCAAAATAAGCTAGAACATTTCCAAATACATGCATACCATGCAAAATAAAACACATAAAATAATATTCTCGAAATATTAGTTTGATTGAGGAGAGGTTTCACACAACACAACTTGGCTATTGCATAACAGAACGCCATCATAACATAGAAAGGCTGGACACAGTTGATGAAATTACCACATTTTAGCCATAATTGTTCCCCTGAAATTCCTACATGCATTGCCTCTGTTATTAGGCTGTTCATTCTACAACGCTGCCTCAGGGAAATTATCAACCCTCAACCTGGGCTATTCATTATTGCAATTTGTTCTGAAGGAACCTTTTCCTATCATAATGTTCCAAACAAATTAGTTGAACATTTGTGTACTAAATACATTTGACCATTTCACACCCCAACACAAACCTGATAGTTATTGTATTTCTCTTCCTGTTTATCCTGGGTGTCTATCCACCGCTGTAGTGTAGAACTGTTACTCGCCAGCGATTGTCTTGTTGAATCGCGCGCAAACCGAGTGAATGCGCTCCATTGCTCCTGCCCAATTCCCCCAGTGCGCACAGGTACCGGGATGTCATCCTCAGTGTTCGATTCATCCGATTCCTGATTCCGGATGAGCCGCAGCACCAAAACAACAGAACGCAGGCCGAATGCAAACAACAAACTCAACACATGACAACCAAACATCACAGCATGCGGCATAATGTTAGTTATACACCAGTTAGGGGAGCACACATCTTACTTCTTAACTAGCACCACTAGCAGCAGACACTTTGAAAACAAATCACTAAATCTCTTTATTTTTAATTAATTATATACCTACATGTGAAATATAATTGATTATGTGAGTATAAATTGGCGGAGCTATATCCTTGCATAAGCATAACAAGCATAACAAAATTCTTGTGATAGAGTTGAGCGTCCGTAGTTAGGATCCGTGGCGGCGTTGGCGCCACTCGTCATGTGGGGTGGGGGATGCTCTGCACAAAATGGATATATATCAATAGCAAAACAATAACAATAATAATCTCCCTTCCACGCCTTTATACTCGCATAATGCTTATAGTCATCACATATACATGTATTTACACATACATATATTATATGTACATATATACATATTTATACATATATGTGACTTATAAGCATTATGCGAGTATAAAGGCGTGGAAGAAAAATTATTATTATTATTATTACTATTCTTAAACCCGTTTGATGCAGAGCATTCCCCACCCCACGTGACCAGTGGTCACTGTCACCATCAGCGATTCTAACTACAGACTCTCTCCTCAGTCATTCACGCCCGAATTAATTCCTTAAATATCTTAATTATTCAACGAACAAAAATATTAGCTTATCAAGGTTAAAGGATGCCAAAAGACTTCATAGAATTATGAACTAAACATGGCTAGGTGATGCTAGTTAAGATAGGACTGTGCATTAAATCCACAAAAGAAATTAGCGAAATTACAAATGTCCGATGTCTAAATCAGTGATGTAAAGCTTGTTTTATTTAACAACGCCTTTAGAGCACATTGAGTTTTATCATCGGCTATTGGACGTCAAACATATGGTCATTCTGACATACTCCATTGGACGAAACCTGCTGCCGCCACATAGGCTACTCCTTCCAATAAGCAGTAAGGGGTCTTTTATATGTACTTTCCCACGGACAGGACAGCACATACCATAACCTTTGATGAACCAGTTGTGGACCACTGGTTGGAATGGAAAATAGCCCAAATTGCAAATGGCCATCGGTGAAATGCACAAGTTTAGAGCAATCTTTTTATCCATGCAAAGTGTAGGAAACCAAGATCTGACAGAAGGTGCTAAACCCTATTAATATTGGTTTCGCAAAGACGAGATACAAAATCCACAACACGCTAATCAACAAGGCTACGGGTTTAAGTAGGTAAACACTAGTTAGCGAACAGAGTAACGTAGCGCTAGACAAACAAGTAAGTCAAAATAAGTAGTATCCCCCGACCCCATAGATTAAAAAATACTTACCACATATATTACTGTCTTAGTGGTGATGAAAATGGGAAATATTGTGCCTAGAGCAGGACTAGAACCGACACTTTGTGCCATTTCAGGGCTAGTATGCTAACCATTAAACTCTCTAGGCTCCCTGATGCAATCACCCTACCCACGCCTACCTGTCTATCTGGCACCTGCCCCTGAGCGCGGTCAATGCTTGCTGTGTACTGGCACAGAAAGCAAAAGACAGGCCAGGAAAAGTGGTAGGCACTAAACAGAAAAAATAGGAAAATTAGCCCTCCTAAGTATTAAGGAAATCAGGAAAGCTATCACCATATGGCGCAGTCCACCTGGGTATGTGTAATGGCACAAACCAACACAGAAGTGGACAGGCCACGGTCATGCAACTGATCCACCCTGAAATATAAAATGGCTAGGCAAACAACACAGCCATCCCACCTGGCCACAGTTCTAAAGGGTCCGAGTATGTTCTAGCACACGAGTGCACTATCTAAGGACAGGGTTTAGGTGAAAGGATGCTGTAACAAATAAAATAAAATAAATCTGAATGGAACGGGATCCTCTCCCGCAAGCCTGCATGTCACCCAAGTAGATGTACATAGTAGGCTAAGGTATCATTACTCAGACTAGACAAAAAAAACTGGAAAATTACAACAACAAAATAACATAAGGCTATTACTAACAACCAAAATTGCAGAAGGCTGACCCGAGCAGACACAGGTAAACACTCCTGGACAAAGGAACAGATCAAGACAGCGCCACAGCTGTCCAGCGTTGAAAACAAGCACCCTGACAGGAGCTTATACGTTATGGGCAGAGTAAATACCTCGTCAATATAAAAAAAAAATATAAAATATAAAAAAAGAGGTCAGTGCAGACTATTACACTCACCGCCCCCTGGAATTGTAAGTCTTTTAAATGGTTTACAGTTGTTTAATGCTTACAACTGCATAACTACAGGCAATGAGCTTACATTATATATACATACACAGGGTAGGTTTGTCAACCATATTGTGTGTAGCTTGCATGGGATCCTGGTCATGACACCAATGAAATATTGTGCCTAGAACACAGGATTAAAATATTCTGGGGCTAGTGCGCTAACCATTACACTACCTAGGCTCCCTGATGCAATCCCCATACCCACGCCCTACTGTCTATGTGGCTCTGCGTATGAGTTGGTTGGTTGTTGTTGTTTTACGTCCTAGCAAAGTCTAAGGTCATATCAGGACGGGTACCGGGCACTCATGATGACTTTATAGTGTAGCCGCACTAGGAAATCCAGCCACCAGCACCATGACCAGTTATTCCCACTCAGTCACATTATCCTGACACTAAACTAACCAGCCCTTTTCCTATCATAATAATGCCGAGCGCCAGGCTAGGAAGCGACAAGTATCAATTTTAAAGTCATTGGTTTGACTAGACTGGGAACCGAACTCCCAGCCAACGCTCTACCAATTAGGCCACCGCGCCCGTTCTGTGCCTGAGAGGTCAGTGCAGACAAACAGGGAGAAAACACTAACTTCAGCGATGCTAATTCTGGACATCACAATTGAATTAGGCCACACTGCACCAACTCGCAACAGCAAAGATTGAATTGCTGGTATACGGTTAACATTTTGTAAATGAACCGTCTTATGAGAAATGACAACCTTCAAAGTCGAAGACAGGCGTCATTACTACATTCCTGCCTGGACCACTTACAGTGGTCAGTAGCCGCTCAGGTTAGACAACAGTACCACCACCTATCAATCATACGGAGCTGTTGCAGTGTAGTTAGTCACCGTGCACCTCATCAAACATCCACTAGTTTGCTGATTTAGCCGAAGGAGTGTGGGGTGGGAGGAAGCCATACGCACAGCAAAGCTGTCACCGGCTAGCTGATGAACCAACCACAAGGCTACACTGTCACACCGCATACTGGCAAACTGCAAACCGTGTTTCAAATAGCACTAAACAGGGGTTTCGACAGAATTTTTCATAATATATACAGTCACAACTCAGAAAGGTTTGTCTGTAGTTGTTTTACGTCCTAACAACATCCAAGGTCATAACAGGATGGGTACTGACTTGTGACAGTGTGCACTGATGGCAAATGTATAGTGCTGCCCTACTAGACCAGGCCGTAGGCAACATGACCCAATATCCCACTCAGACACATTATCCTAATACTGTGCTAACCAGTCCTTGTCATATCCTATTAATACCGAGCACCAGGCTAGGTAGTGACAAGTATCAATTTTGACTTGGCTGGGATTTAAACTCTCAACCTTCTACATGGGAAGGCTGCGTTCTACCGATTTGGTCATCATGTCCAGTGGGTTCAGTAAGAGGTGCGGGGAATTATTTGCAGATTGTGCGCACCAGAAATCTGCACAGTACACTTTACAAATAAGGATCAATAGGGCGCACACTGACGCTAATCTACTACTGGTACTACTACACTATGGGTCCATGCTGGACACATTTTCACTTCATCAATGAACCCATGCAGGACCCACTTTTAATTTACCAATGAGCCCATGCATGACCCACTTTTAATTTACCAATGAGTCCATGCAGGACCCACTTTTAATTCACCAATGAGCCCATGCAGGACCCACTTTTAATTCACCAATGAGCCCATGCAGGACCCACTTTTAATTCACCAATGAGCCCATGCAGGACCTACTTTTAATTCACCAATGAGCCCATGCAGGACCCACTTTTAATTCACCAATGAGCCCATGCAGGACCTACTTTTAATTCAATGATCTCATGCAGACCCTACTTTTAATTCAATGGGGCCATGCAGGACCCACTTTTAATTCACCAATGTGCCCATGCAGGACCCACTTTTAATTCATCAATGAGCCCATGCAGGACCTACTTTTAATTCAATGATCTCATGCAGACCATACTTTTAATTCAATGTGCCCATGCAGGACCCACTTTTTATTCATCAGTGAGCCCATGCAGGACCCACTTTTAATTCATGAATGAGCCCATGCAGGACCCACTTTTAATTCACTGATGAGCCCATGCAGGTCCCACTTTTAATTCACCAATGAGCCCATGCAGGACCCACTTTTAATTCATCAATGAGCCCATGCAGGACCCACTTTTAATTCATCAATGAGCCCATGCAGGACCCACTTTTAATTCATCAATGAGCCCATGCAGGACCCACTTTTAATTCACCAATGAACCAATGCAATGATTCCCTCAAATTTGAGATCAAACTCTATGGATTGAGCCACTGGTTCCGGTCTTATCCTACTAAGTGCTAGACAAGGACCCCCCCCCCCCCCCCCAACTTCCCCGGGTTGGTGTGCTCTCAACAAAATCGTTGATTTCAGTGAAAACTCAGTTTCCAAATCAGCGGGGGGAAAAGAAAATCCCATCCATAAAAATACTTTAACGTTTTTATTATTTGTTAGTCTTGAAGTCGTTAAGCAGTTGGAATTTCAAGGCCAAAATATGTCCAAGTAGGTGCCAGATTGCACCATTTTATACAAAGGCTTAACAGTTTTTTTGGGGTGCCATGTCTATGGACCCCCTTAGTTTTTCCGGAATTTAAAATATTTTTGTCGCTGTGCCCTACGCACTCAGTCATCCTGTTCGGCTGGAGGTACTCACCCTAGATGACTTTGATGTTTCGTCGATGGATGCAATAGCCGACCAACGCTTGAGGTTTGAGGATGCCAGCTTTTCATCCGGGTCATCCTGGTTTTGGTCGTCAGCACCCAGAGTGGTCAGAGCCGGCTCGGAACCCCGCCGCACTATCAAGGTCGACCCTGAAGGTCAAACAATGGGTTCTCTTAATTAGAAGAACATCTTATTTTGTATATTTTATTGTGAAAATTCAAACTCCTTTCCTTCTATTTTCAAAATGGAAACCACTTATAAGTTATAGTGAATATTGTCTTGGGGGATCATGAAATATTGCGCCCATAGAAGGTCTTCGAACCCACATCTCTTGCATTCCGGGCTAGTGTGGTAACCATCACACTACTGAGACTCCTTGATGCAATCATCCTATCTACGCCTCCCTGTGTATGTGGCTCCTTGCTTGAGATGTCAGTGAAGACTACTACAATTGTGTCACATGCCAAAATTGATTTTTCACAGGCGCGATATACATGTATAAGGGTCATATTTGGTTGCCACCTAATGATGGTGATATTTAATTCTTTCTTTTATTGATAGCAAGTCGGATGAGTTAGAGCGTCCGTCTCCCGTGTTGGTAGATCGTGGGTTCGAATCCTGGTCGAGTCAAACCAATGACTTAAAAATTGATACTTGTCGCTTCCTAGGTGCTCGGCATTACTAGGATAGGGCAAGGAGCAGTGGAATGAGGAAGACCAGTCGTCTGCGACTGGAATTTCCCCTGCTTAAACAACTAATGTACCAACAACAAAAAATAATAATAATTATTGTTGCCTCTGTGTGTTAAGTATGTTAATAATACTATGTGTGTTTAATCTATCCCACAAAATATATCAAAAGTATGCTCATGTGATTTTGTGCTAAAGTGAAAATGTGAAAATTTACACATCGACAGCAAGGATGAACACAAACTTTGTTCAAACTTTTTCTTGTAAGACATAATCTTGTTTGCTTAACTCTAATCAATAAATTCTTGTTTGACTTTATTGTGTATGCTAAAATGATGTTCCGGGTGTGTCTTCGATTTTTTATGTTACACAAAGTGATATTACCATATTGCTCAATTTGTATAACACCGAAATAAAAAAGCGAAAAAGCTTTTTTTCCCCCCGACTCTGACATATATGCGTAACATGTAAACCTCTATATATGAACGTGTCTCCTGCTATTATTTATAATGCGTTCTGCTATTATTTGGATCGTTTTCATTTTTGATTTCCATGTCACACGTTAGTGCCCAGTTTCAAAGAAGAATCGCCCATAACTACGCGTACCCGAGTTGAGGTCGTTCTCGGTGATGATGACGTCATTCTTGCCGCCGCTCCGCCTGTTGATCGCTGTGTAGGCTTTGTCGGTGGCGAGCAGCTCGGAGCCGGTGAACATGTCTGGCGAAGCGGTGCCGGCCGAGCTGGCCGATGTGCCGTCTCCTCCATTGTGCGGCACAGGTGGCGCGTCCTGCTCCTCGTACTGGGCCACGATCTGTCGGTTCAGAGAAACAGATCGATATATTGATTGGTGGGTGTTGCTAAACGCCGTGTCGGCAGCAAAAGCCATATTCATGGTAAGAAGTGTTCAACTTTTATTCTGTCCTATTATTATCATTATTATTTAATTTTTTTAATTTAATTTAATTTTTTATTTAAAAAAAAATTAATATTATTATTAATCAATCATCACTTTTACACAGAATGCAAAGGTTGGTTGGTTACGTCCTAGCAACATTTAGTTCATATCAGGATGGGTACCGATTTGTGACAGTGCACACTCATAGGGACTTTATACTGCTTCCCCACCGGGAGACCAGGCTGTCAGTACCATGCCTTGATATCCCACTCAGTCACATTATCCTGACACTGTGCCAACCAGTCCTTGCCCTATCCTAATAATGCCGAGGGATTGGCTAGGAAGTGACAAGCATCAATTTTTATAAGTCATTGGTTTGACTCGACCAGGGTTAAAACACATGGGTTCAAATCCCACGATCTACCAACACAGGAGACGGACGCTCAACTCATTCGGCCATCCCGTCTGGTCAAAATGCAAAGGCAAACAATCAATTAGTATACACGTGTCAAAGGACACTTATGAAGATATAAACCCACAATCATAAAAATTGTTGCAAAAGAAAAGAAAAAAAATCTACCATAAAACTCAATCGCAAATAATTTTTTATTTTTTATTTATTAAAATGTTTTTTTTTTATATGAGGTGGTACAATCCTGCTGTCCTCAAGAAGGCTAAAGTTCTTGCTTGACATTGATAAAAACATCACGCATGCTGCTTACGTTGTAAAATTATTGCCACAAGGCCATAAAATCAACCTAGTTATGAGTAAGTATCATTGGGAGCGTCTCGTAACTCAGGCGGTAGTGGGTCCACATATGAAAGTGTCAGTCATCCTATCGATCCTGCTCAGTGGACACATTTGCAGTTTGAGCTATTTTCCATTCCAACCAGTGCTCCACAACTGGTTCATCAAAGGCTGTGGTATGTGCTGTCTTGTCTGTGTGAAAGTGCATATAAAAGACCCCTTGCTGCTTATCGGAAAGAGTAGCCTATGTGGCGACAGCAGGTTATCTCCAAAGAAATATATCAGAATGACTATATGTTTGACGTCCAATAGCCGATGACATGAAAATCAATGTGCTCTAGAGGCGTCGTTAAATAAAACAAGCTTGACTTTGAGTATCACTGGGCATGGACGCCCAATACATTCAGAGGGAAGTTCACTCTTGAGTAGAAAAGAGTGTGTAAGTTATGAGTGGTCAATGCGGCAGCGGCTAAAGATCACTTGGTCCTGGTAAGTAAAGTGTTTTGTCTTTGAAAATGCTTTCATTGGGACTCTGAGGCTTTAGCGTCGTGGTACGGCCATGCCCCAGAAGGGGGCGCCATTCGGTGAAAGGACGTCGCCGCCATCCAGTAGATGGCGCCACATGCTATATTGAATTGCTCCCACTAACCCCTAGGGGGCAGCACATGACCACAATCAACAGGCCATCTCTGCAGAAACTGACTAGCTGGCATCATCGGACTAGTAGTGGCTGGTTGGTTCTTGGGGTTTTCCGCCCTGGCAACATCTAAGGTCATCATATCAGGATGGAGCACCGACTTGTGACAGTGCAGCTCATGGTGACTTTATAGTACTGCACCACTGGGAGACCAGGCCACTGACACCATGACTCGATATCCCGCTCAGTCACATTATCCTGATACTGTGCTAACCAGTCCTAGCCCTATCCTATTAATGCAGAGCGCCAGGCTAGGAAACAACAAGTATTAATTTTGTACGTCATTGGTTTGACTCGGCTGAGATTCCAACTCCTAGCTTTCTTCAGCAGGGGAAGCCTGTGCTCTACTGATTCGGCCACTGCGTCCGGTGGTTGGGGGTTGGGGGTGTTTCCCTTTAGTGAGAAGGCTTGAGTTAGACAAGAGTGGCCAATGCAGTAATGGGTGAGGACCACTTGGTCTTGCGGGCACTTCACATGAATGTGGCGGTTAAAATACAAATGTGATGATGCCACACAAATTGTTGCTTGGATTCTCATTCCATTCATGTTGCCATTTAGAATTTATACACTTAAGAATGACGGGGTCGGGGTGCGAGTTAACATGATGCAGTGACACCACAATACTCAAAGCCTTCGTTGCAGCTCGATTAGCTCATTGTTTACATTGAAGACTGAACAGACGTGCTCAATGATGGATGAGAACTTGGGATTTAGTAAGTTAATGATTCCTCGACTCCCCAGAGCATTGAGGGGAGGGGGGGGGGGCGATTACGTAATTTTCAGTTATAATCACTACTCTCCTCAACCCCTGCCCCAACCAAACAATATTAAAGCTGCATAGTCCGATGAAATATCAAATTTTAAAAACCAAACCAATTATCTAGATTTGATTTTACATATCTAACTTAGATACTGATTCACTTATTAAGCATTTGTTTCTGCGTAGAAGGCAATACTGAGTCAATTTAATAGAACCTGTTATTGCAGAAGTCTATGGTGTCAGAGTTTTGGAAAGCTTGCCAAAACTAATTTTCCATGTTTGCACTCAAAATATATAAAAAGTTTACCACTTAAAATAAAAGTAACTTTGAACTAATGTAAAGTAGATACTAGTGATCGTTCTAATATATTTATCTCAGAGAAAATACAGAAATTCAAAACCGTCGGTCTAGGCAACTTTAAGTGCCACACACCACACACTGGCTGAAAAAATAACCGCCAAATCTAGGTTTTCAAAAAGGTAACCCACTGGGACTGGGCCCCAAATTTTGGGATGGAGCGGGACATAGCTCCGGTGGTAGAGTGTCCACCTGTGAAGGTGTCAGACATTGGATCCTTCTCGGTGGATCCATTTGCAGTTTGGGCTATTTTCCGTTCCAACCAGTCATCTATATTTGGTTCAAAGGATGTGGTATGTGCTGTCCTGTCTGTGGGAAAGTGCATATAAAAGACCCCCTTGCTGCTTATCGGAAAGAGTAGCCTATATGGCGGCCGCAGGTTTCCTCCAAAAGAAATGACCATATGTTTGACGTCCAATAGTTATGACTGTTTGAAACGTTTAGGGATGGCCATCTTGGATTTCTGGTGACCGAGACTTCAGGCAACGTCAAAAACCCATTTACTGACTCAGGTTGCCTTGATTTGGTGAGGAAAGACCCAAACCCATTCCTCTAGGAGAAATAACTTTGGAATTATAACCGTTAAAAATTCCACCCGGTTGCTATCGGCGGGCATTTTTACTCAATTATTACTCAAACCAACATTCAAATTCTCCTCTTCAGTAGTTGTATACATGTCTCTATGGCAGGACCAGGACTATACCTGTCTTTGCGACTCCTTGCCTGAAAGGTCAGTGCAGACCACAACAATAAAATTGCACAGCAATGGAGGGCATACCTTCAGTGCCTCATTCAGCAGTGGAGGAAGACATGGGGGGGGGGGGGGGGGACAAATCCATTACGCAAGCAATCAGAGCCCAGTAATCCAAATCACCCAATCATCTCTATGGCCAAAGAGCAAAGCGCCAAGAAAGTAGGAGAAATGGAACTGCGCTAATAAATCTGACATTTTCTTAGGCTGTTCAGCCCCAATTCGCCTGCGGAAGCAAATTGACACTGAATGTCCATTTGTGCCCCACCGGAAGCCAACATGACGCGCCCCATTGGCGATGGTGGGCTGCATTGCCCAACACTTTGGACATGACAGGTGGGGGGTTGGGGGGTTGGGGAGTAAGGGGGTTGGGGGGAAGGTGCAGGCAGATGGGGGGATGGAGGGGGTGGGTCTCCATACGCCTCCTTCCACAACAAAATACAGGCCAACGAATACCCACCCCTCTTTCACACACCCCCCTTTTCACCCCCTTTCACCGCTCCTTTCCCCCCCCCCCTTTTCCCCGCTTTCGGCCCCTTTGTCCTCCTTTAAGCCCCCTTATTCTCTGTTTCCCTCTCTGTTCTTTTTCCTCTTTCGCTCCCATTTTTCCCCTTTTGCCCTTTTCCCCCCCTTCACCCCCCTTTTCCCTCTTTTGCGCGCCCACTTCCCCGTTAAACCCCCCCTTCCCCGATCCCCCTTTTCCTCCCATTTCCCCCTCCCTCTTCTTCCCCACTCCCTGTCACATCTCCCACATTAGACGGTGCCGTCAGTGCAGAAGGCGTTGTGTATGTATTGACGTCATAATGGAAGAGTCTCATCCCCTCTGAGGCGGTCCACCTATTTACAGGGGTCACTGACCTTGACATTTGCACGCTGTAGTTCGCGCCCCACCCGCCAGGAGTCTTCCTTCCCTGTGAAGTACTGTCTGATCACTCACTGGCTGAGGTTTGTTTGGCTTGGTTTTTGTGCATTGTTTTTTTTGTTAGTTACTGATCAGAGTCTTATGTCCTAGCAACATCTAAGGTCATATCACTTATCAGGACGGGTACTGACTTGTGACAGTGCGCACTCATGGCACTCATGTTTGTTGGAGGCGTTTCACATCCTGGCAACATCTAAGATCATCCAAAGAGCGTATTAACTTGTGACAGTGCACTCATGGCAACTTTATAGTGCTGCCCCACTGGGAGACCAGGCTGCCAGCACCATGACCTGATATCCCACTTAGTCATATTATCGTGACACTGAGCCAACCAGTCCTTGCCCTATCCTAATAAGGAAGTGACAAGTATAATTTTGTTAAGTCATTGGCTTGACTCGACCAGGGTTTGAACCTGTACATTTGAATCTCACAATCTACCAAAATCGGAGACGGACGCTCAACTCATTCGTCCATCCCAACTGGTTTTTGTTGTTTTTTTGGGGTTGTTTTTTTTTTTATTGTTTTTTTTTTTTTGGTGGGGTTCGGGGGGTGTTTCCCTCCTGCTTCTTTTGTGTTGCCATCCAGCGGAAGCGGAAGTTCCCCCTTTTGTCAGCCACTTCCGCCCCGCGGAGTGTCGGGAGCACCAGCGTCTCAGTCAACGACTGCCATGTCGCTGGTACCTAACATGTGTCTGTTTAGCGCCCTGAGATGGACTCCCCTCCCCCTCACACACATTCACACACACACTCACCCACACCCACATTCACACACCCACTCACACACATACCCACATATACTCACACACACCCACACACACTCTCTCACACACACTCACATACCCACACCCACACACGCTCAGAGCCACACACACACTCACACCCACTCACACACACACTCCCACAGACACTCACATACCCACCCACACATTCACACACACTCAAATACCCACACACACACGCACCCACACCCACATACCCACACACACACACACTCACACCCACTAACACCCACTCACACACATTCACACACACACTCCCACAGACACACTCACAAACCCACCCACACATTCACACACACACACACACACACACACTCACACCCACATACACACACCCACTCACACTCACACCCACATACACGCACATACCCACACACATACCCACCCACACACACACACACACACACGCACACTTAATTAGTATGCGCCGAAGGCATGGGATGATCAGTGCTTGGACCGGAAGTGGGGCTTTATTCTTCATCACGGCCAGAAAGGAGGCACAAAAAGTGCAGTCACTGCAGGCGGCTGGCTGCCCGAATCTGGGTTAAGTACCTGGTGATGGTGATGGTAATGCTGATGGTGGTGGTGGTGGTGGTGGTGGTGGTGGTGGTGGTGGTGGTGTGGTGGTGGTGGTGTAGTTGTGGTAATGGTGGTGGAAATGGTGGTGGTGGTGGTGGTGGTGGTGGGGAAGGTTGTGGTGGTGGTGGTGGTGGTGGGGTAGTTGTGGTAATGGTGGTGGTAATGTTGGTGGTAATGGTGGTGGTGGAGGTGGTGGTGGAGGTGGTGGTAATGGTGGTGATGGTGGTGATGGTAATGCTGGCGGTGATGGTGATGATGGTGGTAGTGGAAGGTGGTGGTGTAGTGATGTGGTGGTGTGGTAGTTTTGTGGCGTAGTGTGGTAGTGTGGTGGTGGTGTGGTATTATTATGGTGGTGGTGTGGTGGTGTGATAGAGTTGTGGTGGTGTGGTAGTGTTGTGGTATTGTTCTGGTGGTGGTGAGGATATGACTGAGAAGGGAAACTAACCCAACTTCCGGTGTGTATGCTGAAGCTGTGACCAGCATGATAGGTTGCAGCTTCAGTCCTTCATGAGGGACCAGCGGGAACTCAAAATACCCGTATTCTGGTGATGGAACCAATGTAAACAGTTAATCAATCAGACAGCCCCTTATATACCCGCACATGTAAGGTATGCACAGAACTTGCTATCCGGACCGCACTTCATCCACACCTCTCTCTATCTCCTCTCCATTGGCCTTACTCCTCTTTGATATGTCTGAAAAGAGTTCCAGGAGGGTGAGCCCACCGGCATTTCACTTTCTACTCTAACTCTGTCCATGTCTTTGGCTCGCCGGCCGGTCACCATAGAGCAAATAGTCATGGTCCTATGACTCAACTTTCCTCATTTCTCTTTCCTAGACTCTACCCTTTTTTTTTTCTCCCTGGCATGCTCCTTACCCTGACCAGGGCCCATATGCATGACGCGGTGTTAGTGAGCCAAAACGCGTTTAGACGGGATTTCTAGTTTAGCGCCAAAAAGTCGCTATGCATGAGTCAGTGATAGGGCTAACACCACAAGCTTAAACTAGGTTACGGTAAACCCGTTCCATAGCTGCTTTACAGGCGGTGTTAGGTACCGATTAGGGCCAAATCTATTCAATGCTGTCATATTTAACAGAGTTACATAGTCAAATAGTGAAATTTTATTAAATTAACCCTAAAATCGCAATGGCGGCGATATTGATATTTTCGAATCGACGAATGTAAAGTAAACAAATCGCCGCCGCATGGACTTCGATATCCATACTGTCGTTCGGCAGCGCCACCGTCGCCGCCGCCACATCGGCGGCAATATATTAAGCCCAAATCTATTCAATGCTATCATATTTAACAGAATTACATATGCAATAAGTGAAATTTTATCAATTTAACCCTAAATTCGAACCGATATTAACACCACCGCCACATTGGCGACGTTATTCATATTGCCGAATCGAGGGATTTCCCAGATCTATAAATAACTTCACGTTTAGCTATAATCAAAGTGTTACGCGCTCCTGCATACCGCTTGACATATTTCCTGACCTCAGTGATACTGATAGCTAAACGGTGTCAGGCTGTAACACCAAAAGCCGCTAACACCGACCCATGCATACGGGCCCAGGAGTTGTGTGCTTGGGTAGGGCCCTTTACGTTTTCTCTCGCTTTGTTCTCGTTGCTGGAACCACCGCGGCGCCCATCTTTACCCGCCCTTCTCGAAACCCTTGCTGCTGTCTGCTGGATACAAGTGCTCAACTATCGCCGGACCGAAAAGGTTTGGGGCCGCCTCAACGCTTCGCCGTTACAATGTTGTAAAGATGTCCCCAGCTTCTACAATCACCCCATCTGAAGATTAATCTTCAACCAAAGATTGGGCCGATTTATCGGAGCCTCTCTATAACGTTGCAGTTCTGCAACCAGTAACTGTTGAAGGGTTACAAACCACCCCAAGCAAGCAAGGTATGCACAGGCCGCTACGTTCTATGTGGCCCCTTACTGTTCAAAGCAATCACATTTTTACCGGGCTTTGTCAATTGAAAGCCCATTGGGGTTGTAGCAATACACACTTGAGGCTACTTATCACAAAAAGCTATAAAAAAAAAAACACTCAAAAAGCCACTTGATGAAACAGGCTTACGATGCCTCGATGAAACAGGTTTACTAATACTATGCGTTAGTGAAACAGGCTTACTATCTATTAGTGGTTGGTTGGTTGTTGGAGCTTTACGTCCTGGCAACATCTAAGGTCATACCAGGATGGGTACCGACTTGTGACACTGCGCACTCATGATGACTTTATAGTGCTGCCACACTGGGAAATCAGGCCACCGGCACCATGACCTGATATCCCACTCATCACATCATCCTGACACTGAGCTAACCAGTCCTTGCCCTATCCTATTACAGTATTAATGCTGAGCGGTTGGCTAGGAAGCGATAAGTATCAATTTGATCAGTCATTGGTTTGACTCGACTGGGAAGGAAATCCCAATCTCATGCACGCGTGGCCCGCACTCTACCTATTCAGCTACCATGCCCGGTTTATGTATTGGTGAAACAGGCTTACTTACTATGCATTGATGAAGCAGGCTTACTATGCATTGGTGAAGCAGGCTTACAATGTATTGGTGAAACAGGCTTACAATGTATTGGTGAAAACAGGCTTACTATGTATTGGTGAAACAGGCTTACAATGTATTGGTGAAACAGGCTTACAATGTATTGGTGAAACAGGCTTACTATGTATTGGTGAAACAGGCTTACTATGCATTGGTGAAGGAGGCTTACTATGTATTGGTGAAACAGGCTTACTATGTATTGGTGAAACAGGCTTACTATGTATTGGTGAAACAGGCCCACCATGTATTGGTGAAACAGGCTCACTATGTATTGGTGAAACAGGCTTACTATGTATTGGCAAAACAGTCTTACAATGCTTTGGCAAAACAGTCTTACAATGCTTTGGTGAAACAGGCTTACAATATATTAGTGAAACAGGTTCCCATGCCTTGGTGAAACAGGTTTACTATGGCTCCCGGATATGGCTTCTGAAGTTCTCCCACCACCCCACCCCTCTTAATCACCCCTATAGCCTCTTATTCCAATTGCCTAGCAACACATATGGTACACGACAGGTTTCCACCAACACACATCGTACCAACTCATTTCTACGCTACTTTACTGATTAAATATAGCAAAATAAAAAGACAATATGTACTATATAATTTATTATGTGGATATAAATAACGGCATCCCTTTAATATTTCTCTCTAACCACCTTAACTTCCATGTTATTCACTGCTGAGCAGGCATTCTCTCCTCCCCATCTCCTCTACACCGTGAGCCAACTGTCACTCCGCTCACTTTCAATTTCCATTGACCAGACGGGATGACCGAATGAGTTGAGTATCCGTCTCCCATGTTGGTAGGTCATGGGATTCAGAACCGACAGGGTCCAAACCCTGGTCGAGTCAAACCGATGCCTTAAAAATGTATGCTTCTCGCTACCTAGCCTGGCGACAGTGACAGCAGTCTGTCAATTAGCTGGGAGAGTGACAACAGTCTGTCAAGGAGTTGGGACAGTGACAGCAGTCTGCCAAGAAGCTTGGGACAGTGACAGCAGTCTGCCAAGAAGCTGGGACAGTGACAGCAGTCTGTCAAGAAGCTGGGACAGTGACAGCAGTCTGTCAAGAAGCTGGGACAGTGACAACAGTCTATCTAAGAGTCAGAGGAGAGCGCGATCTATCAATATATTTGTTTGTTGGTGGTGTTTTACATCCTGACAACATCTAAGGTCATCCCAGGATGGGTATCAACTTGTGACAAGGCACACTCATGGCGACTTTATAGTGCTGCCCCACTGGGAGACAAGGCTGCTGGGAGCATGACCCAATATCCTACACAGTCACATTATCCTGATACTGTGTTAACAAGTCCTTGCCCTATGCTAATAATGCCGAGCGCCTGGCTAGGTAGCGACAAGAATAAATTTTATAAGTCATTGGTTTGATTCGGCTGAGATTCGAACATATGACCTTCCGCACGAAAAGGCTGCGCTCTAACCGATTGGGCCACCGTGTCCAGTCCATCATGATTGATTAGTGGCTTGATTGATTAGGATTACCATAATTGCTTGATTGGTGGGGATTTTCTGTTGTGTTGACAGCAAAGGCCATTTATAGTGAAAAGTGGATAGAATTTGTCATTTTCATTTTCCTATAAAAAAAAAAAACCACACATACAAAAAAACACACATAAAACTAGCACATATCAGAAGACAATAAAAATTGATACTAAGAGGCAAGGAACTAAAAAGCCACCATGAGTAAGCGCTGTCACAATTCGGTAGCCCTACCCATCCTGATATGACAACGTTGCTCAGCTGTGAAACCGCACTCAAATCAATCGAGTAAATCTGCCACTGACTCATGCTCCACGCATGCGCATAGCAGGGTGCGTACACATATGAAGATATGGAAGTGAAGGCTATTTCAAGGCTTTTCAGGGCTGTTTTTGATAGGAATGGGCTGTTTTTGATAGGAATTCAAGACTATTTTCATTCGGATTTCAGAAGAAGAAAAAACAATAGTGAGTGACGATTTCAGACTAATTTAGATCAGTAGGGACAGTTTAATAGAATAGCGATTTCGGAATCAGTGGCGACAGTTTAATGGAATTCAAGGCTTTTTAAGACTAATTACCCAAAATAGGATAAATTCAAGGCTTTTCAAGGCCTTCATATGGGGCAAATGAAGTTCAAGACTTTTCAAGACTTTTCAAGACTTTCCAGGCCACGCCCGGACCCTGGCATAGCATGTGACCAGCACTGGCAGAGTGGGATCCAAAGGAACCCGCAGAAATAGGGCATCTGTGCCACACATGGGCCATGTGGTGCCTGCTGCTACTTGTTGAGGCAGCTCGCTGCACACATGCGCAATACGGATTTTCCGAGTTACGCTGGTCCCTCGGGAAGGACCGACGCAGCGACCCAGCGCACCGGTGTGGTGGTTTCAGCGTGTTCCCGTGCTCAGAGGTGTCCCTCGCTTCTGCGCATGCGTCAGAATCTAACAGCATCGTCTGCGCATGCGTCAAAATCCATCCAGATTCAAACGGTCCCTTCACTAAACTATTCACTTCAGTTCACTAAAAAGCAAACTATTCACTACAACCACACATTTGGCATTTTAATATTTAAAACAAGAATTAATCAGGGTACGTTTTTGTAATTATAATTCTAGGCCCCTCCCCCCAGCCAAGAAAAGATAAATAAAAGTGTGTTGATTTCCTGCAGTAGGAAATAGAGATACAACAAGAATAATTAAAATAACCCCCCCCCCACCCCAGTCAAGAAAAGATAAATAAAAGTCCCCCCCCCCCTTCAGAGATGACAAAAAGATATATATGGTAGTTCACAAAGCAAAGGGACACCTCTGAGCACGGGAACACGCTGAAACCAACAATAGCTGCAGTTTGAAGGAGTCCCAAAATCCGCGCATGCGTAGCGCAGGCGAAAAAGCAAAGGGACACCTCTGAGCACGGGAACACGCTGAAACCACCACACCGGGTCACAGCTACAGCTTAGGCGGCAGAAGGTGGGGGAGTTGGTGAATACACATACACAATGTTTTATTTTGTCTAATGTACTTGCTAGGATGATTTCACTGCAAGCTATGTTAGAAACAAACATATGACAATAACCCTACTGATAATGGAAATAATGCTACCGATAATGGAAATAACGCTACCAATAATGTCAATAACCCTACCGATAATGGAAATAACCATCCCCAACAATGGGAATAGCCCTACTGATATTGGCAATAAACATACCGATAATGGCAATAACTCCACCGATGACGGCAATAACTCCACCGATGACAGCAATAACTCCACCGATGACGGCAATAACTCCACCGATGATGGCAATAATCCTACCAATAATGGAAATAACCCTACCGATAATGGAAATAACCCTACCGATAATGGAAATAAACCTACCAATAATGGCAATAACCCTACCGATAATGGCAATAACCCTACCGATAATGGCAATAACCCTACCGATAATGGCAATAACCCTACCCATAATAGAAATAACCCTTCCGATGATAGAAATAACCCTACTGATAATGGTAATAACCCTACTGATAATGGCAATAACCCTACTGATAATGGCAATAACCCTACCGATAATGGCCATAACCCTACCAATAATGGCCATAACCCTACCGATAATGGCCATAACCCTACTGATAACCTGCACCAGACACTGAATGAATAAAGTGCTCGCATGCCATTTTTGGTAGGTCATGGGATTTGAACCCCTGGGTTCGGATCTAGGCTGAATCAAACCAATGATTTAAAAATTAATACTTTTCGCTACCTAGTCTGACGCTTGGCATTACTAGGATAGGGCAAAGGAGCAGTGGAATGAGGGAAGACCAATTGCCCAAGATTGAAATTTGCCCTGTTTAATCAAGCTAATGAACAACAAGTTGGCTATAAAGAGGCATGTGGTTATAGGCTCAAAGTGAGTTTAAATCAAAGGTTCTACCGTGAAGAATATGGCTGGGAGTGGCAACAACCCTAACTTCCAGTGTGTCTGAGGTGAATCTGTGACCCGGCATGATGGCTCGCAGCTTCAGTCCCTCCTGAGGGACCAGCGGAACTCGGTTTGTTTGTTGGAATTTTACGTCCTGGCAAATCCAAGGTCATATCAGGACAGGTACCGACTTGTGACAGTGCACACTCACGACGACTTTTATAGTGCTGCCCCACTGGCCACTGACACCGACACCATGACCCAATATCCCACACAGTCACATTATCCTGCTACTGAGCTAACCAGTCCTTGTCCTATTCGATTGATGCCGAGCACCAGGCTCGGAAGCGACAAGTATCAATTTGATGAATAATTGGTTTGACTCGACCGGGAATCGAACCGCGATCTCCCGCACGGTAGGCCTGCGCTCTACCAATTAGGCCACTGCGTCCGGTGCGGAACTCGGAATATGCATATTCCATGCTTGCAGTCACCCCCCCTCCCCCCAACCACCACCCCCCCAACCACCACCACCCCCCCACACACTCCTTAAGACATGACACCCAGCATGTCGTCAGTACTGTTGCTGCTCGTGTGGGGTGAGAGGAGGTGGTTAAGAACACGTGAAGCCGGTGCACAGGTCCTCACTACGTGTTACACGTGCATATCGAGTTTCTGGTGGGGCCTCTTACACAGTCGTCCTGTCTGTACACGGGCCGAAGCACTAGAGAGCCAGCTACATGGTGAGCAGGTTGGGGTTGGGG
>CM059196.1:7191112-7206342 GCA_030323885.1 Branchipolynoe longqiensis | reverse complement strand
TGTTTTGAATAAGCAATGCATGTTAAAATTATGCCATCACATATTGTAAAACATCTCAAAATAGCTAGGTGTGTTTTAAATCGGTTGTTGATGCTTAACGTCCTGGCAACATCTACAGTCATATTTGGATGGGTACCGACTTGTGACAGTGCACACTCAATGTGACTTTATAGTGTTTCCCCTCTGGGAATCCAGCCCACCAGCACCAAGACTGAATATCCCACTCAGTCACATTATCCTGACATTGAGCTAACCAGTCCTTGCCCTGTTCTATGAATTCCGAACACCATGATAGAAAGCATTAACTTGATTAAGTTGTGATTTTTAAAGTCATTGCCACATTGGTTTGACTCGACCAGGAAGCGAACTCCCGATCTCCCAGACTGAAGGCCTGTGCCCTACCATTTCGGCCACTGTGCCCGGTCAAGTATTATATCGTCTCTCTTCATAATGGCCCTGTCACACTACGGCGTAATGTGCCAGCATAGGGACAACATGAAAATAAATTTAACACATCGAAAATCTCGGCATAATATGAAAATTTGGGACGTCAGTGCCGCATAGTTGACGTGAGCGTAACGTTGGTATAGTGTTGTGCCAACCAACCAAACAACGCACCGTTGATCTAACGTAGCCGACGCATCCCTCCCGCACATGTGACATCACCCGAATGTCAGAGCATCACATCGAGCTACGTCGAAAGTTTTGGACATGTTGAAAACCTTGACGCGCGCCGACGAGTGACGTAGCTCAATGTCAGTCTAACATCATCAATACGTAACCCAACATACCTCAACATAATGATGAAAAGTGACCTACGCCAGGCTTACGTTGGCTCTTACGTCGAAGTGTGACAGCCCTATAAGTAGCACCTCACCCTCCCAACTCCGTCCTTCCCCCCCCCCCTTCCCACCCCTCTTCCCCATCGCCTCTAAACCCTCCTCCACCCCGTGGAATATAGGGCCTACACCTCTCCTTTTCGAAACACCAGTGCAGTGTTGTCCCTAATCCACATGATACCTCTACCCAGGGTAAACATTGTAACTGTTTTTATAACTGCTTTCGGACCCTTCCTGGCCCGCTCCAGCTGACACCCTCACTCCCCGCACGTTGCATATTTAGTAGCCCGCCACTCACTCACTCACACAGACACACACACACACAGACACGCACACACCTCCATTTAGCGGTATGAGGCACGTGACATGCTCGCCAGGTGCCGTCGCGTGCTTGCACCATTGCGCATGCGCATTCACACCGATAGTGCACAGCTGGCGACTGCGCACCGCCTGACAGTGAGTGACTGAATTTGCTGAATAGACTCACGTTGTGATTATGGATGTATGTGTGTATGTATATATATGCCTGTATGCATCTAGGTGTGTCTGCCTGTATGGATCAGGGTAGCATAATAAAGACTGCCCGGTTGCCCTGGGGCACATAGTTTACTCAGTCGGGCAAGTGAAGTTTCGGTGACCTGCCTGAATGGACAAGTCATTATTTTTCTGAGCTCCAGTACTTCAGTTTCAGTTGGCTGACTTGATCTTGGGCTAGTAGTTTTGCCACTTGGACAAGTAGCAAATTCAGTTACTGTCCTAAATTAAAATCATTCGGCCACCCTGTTTAATCGGCACTGTGCATTGTATGCAATGGAAATTTACCCTGGTTCATCAACGAATGTAGCAAGCGGTATTGTAGTACTACTACCATGCACTGACCTGCCAGGCAATGAACCACATGGACATGTAGGGATAGATTTGGTAAATATATCAGCGAGCTTATATAATTAGAACATACCTTATTTTATGTTGTAGGACATTGTATTACAAATGGTTATTTGAACCAGTGCTTCGGCACTGACAAAAGACTTATTCAGCAGAATATTTACCACACACAAAAAATACACACACAAAAGTAAAAGCAGGAACAATTAATTATGACGTGCACTTCAAAACTCTAATGTCCTGGGCTTCAGCATTAATAATTTCATTGAAATTCATATTGTGTTTGTTCACTCAATGCAGCCAGAAATCGTTAATAAGTATACCAGTATATGAATTGGATATGCAGGATCTTTTCATGGCAAGCGTTTCGGTTTCGAAGATTTGACACTTTGATTTGAGTGTGCAGCCTTAATATAAGCACTGGCTAATATAACACTGGCTTATGCTGCGTTCCTGTCATCCTGGTGAATATGGTGATCTTCCCACTTACTGCCGGTGAACACGACCATTTAAACTGAGCGTTCATTTGACAATTCATGGTAAACAACCACAATATGGACTCCAGAAGGCTTTTAGCGTCTCTTTTTTTTTTTACTATGGTGTAACCGTTATATTAAAAACAGAATCTAAGTTTAGATACATCTAAGTTTAGATACATAGATTTAATCAAATACGATTGAAATAATTAATTTTTAGCAAGTTTTTATGGTCTATGATAACAAGAATTGAACATTTCAGGCTGGCCGATAATAGAGGCAAAGTACAATACATGCGTAAATAACACGTAAACTGCACGTTTTTGGTAGATAGCATCCACTACCATATTATACACTATGTAGACTATGAATTATGATTTGTTTTAAGACCACACATCATGGACAATGGTTTCAATACAAACATATTTTTGTCAATTTATTATGAAACCTTACCATGCAACTTTTCTCCATTCGCAGCCATTTTTTCACAAGTGGTGAATAACAAGCCGCTTAAAAAAAAATCCAGTTCACGGGTGGTGTTCACCAGTTGTGAAGTCAATTGAATGCAATTCACCGGTTGTGAAGTGGGAAACACCATATTCACCAGTTCATATGAACGCAGCATAAGACTAGCGGGGAACAATGGCTCTCGTGAAAGGACATGTTATAAATAATGCATCACATAAACGCACAGTATATCTAACCCGCATACCGCCCTCTTGGTCTCTTCCGCTAACAGCCCTACAAACCGAACGAGGTGGCCGAATCGGTAGAGCGCAGGCTTCCCGTGCAGAAGGTCGGGAGTTCTAATGCCAGCCGAATCAAACCAATGAATTATAGTATAAGTTATATAATTGATAATTGTCTCTATCTAGCCTGGGGCCATATGCATGGAGCAGTGTTAGGAGGCAAAACGCGTTTAGCGTGGGATTTCTGGTTTAGCGTGGACAAGTTGGTATGCATGGAGCAGTGTTAGGCCTAACACCGAGCGTTTAAACTCGGAAATTCTAACTCCAATTATATCTGGTTTACAGCGGTGTTAGTGTCAGGATGGAACGCAAATCTACGCAATACTATCATATTTAACAGAATTAGATACGCAATAAGTGAACTTTGATCAATTTAACCCTAAATTCGAACCCTCCTTAAGGCTACCGCCGCATTGGCGGCGATATTAATAGTTATATTTTCGAATCGACGAGCGTAATGTAAACAAATCGGCGCCGCCGCCGCATCGACGTCGCGTTCCATACTGGCGCCGGCGGCGATTTGTTTACATTACGTTCGTCGATTCGAAAATATAATTATTAATATCGCCGCCAATGCGGCGGTAGCCTTAAGGAGGGTTCGAATTTAGGGTTAAATTGATCAAAGTTCACTTATTGCGTATCTAATTCTGTTAAATATGATCGGATTCAGTAGATTTGAGCTAAATATATGGATACAAATGCAGAGGGATTTCCCAAATCTATAAATACATTCACATTTAGCTAACACTCACCGTTTAGGCCGCCATGCATACGTTTTCGACGATGCCGATAAACGGTGATAGCTATACAGTGTTAGAGTGATAACACCACACGCCTCTAACACTGCTCCATGCATATGGCCCCTGGTGGTTCAGTATTAAGGGAGGACAATGACTGGTATCAGGATAATTTGACTCCGGGGATGTCGGGTCCTAGTGCTGTGCTAGTGGCCTAGTCTCCCAGTGGGGCAGTTCTATAGAGGCAGCATGAGTGTGCACTGTCACAAGTATGTACATGTCCTGATATGATGTTAGATCTTGCTAGGATGTACAACAATAAACAAGCAAAAAACATCCATAAAACTTACTATTAAAACATACCCTAAACAGTTGAGTCCTGGGAACAGAGTTAAGTAAATTCGTCAAGAGATGTTGCTTTACTTACAAGTTCCATCCTCTGTAAACCTTTTAGAACATGAAAATATGCGGGCACAGGACTGGCAGGCTCTAGGATTTCAGGTTTCATGGGAAACACTTTTGGGGTTCCATGCCTGGTACTCATGGGAACCCATGGGTAACTGTTTTTCGGTTCCGTAAAATTGCCGATGGGTACCCATTCTTGAAACAGTTAATTAGATTTAGTAGGAGTATATTTGAACACACCTGTGCAGAAATTGTACATATACCTTTAATCATCTACAATGTGATGAAAACAACCATTTGTAGCATTTAATTAAATTGTTGTTGTAAATTGCCTTGCGTTTTTTTAATATCATGGGAAACACAATTTCGGTTCCGTAGTTTCCCCAGCACGGTAATGACATGTTACTGGTAACGATCGTTACCATGAAATCATACAGCCTGGACTGGGGTGTACCCTGCCATGTGATTGGTTGTCCATGTCTTTAGCCATGCGTTTATTGCGCATGGTGGCTATCATTGAAGGTGGTCGTGTTACACATGCGTGTACACAGGGTGGGCGGTGCACATGTTCCAATGGGGTGAGGCTATTATTATTCAGTGGGGGTGGTTGGAGGGGACAATTTCAAGGGAGCTGGCTATGACTAGATCTAGTACAAGTACAACTGTTCTGTATTGCGATACATACTTTAGTTGATGTTCTCTAAAGATGGGGCAAATGCTGGTATTATTCAGTTGGAAGAGTGGGGTTGATTATTCAGGGAAGCCTTGCTATGGCTAGTATCACTGTTCTGATTGTGATACAGCTTCTACTTGAGCAGGTTGATGTTCTATTAGCATATCAATTATCACTTGCATATTCTGTTCACCTAGTATGATACTGATTTTAATTGATGTTCTATAAGCATATCACTTACATATTCTGTTCACATAGTATGATATAAATTTACTTGATGTTCTATAAACCAATGATGAAAAAAAATCTCCGCGATTTGGCGGATATCGATGATTTTTAAAAATATCCATCGATTACCTTAGAAAATGTGAATATATGTGTCATAAATTGGTGAGTTCAAATCCCATTCTTATATGACCTTCGATATTGCTAGAACATAAGACTCCCCAACAAAAAAAGAGGTCAGCATGGGTGATAATAGTCACAATAAGGACAGTTGAAACCTGACTGTCGGCATTTCGCCGCAATTCCCAGACAATGCTAATCCTACTAGCCTAGTGTGGGGGTGGGGTGGGGTGGAATCAGCGGAAAGTTGACGTTGGCCTAACAACCAGTTTGTTTCTGCTGTGACATTTAAGTTTTATCCCTGTTTTATTTCTTGTTTAATTAAAAAAAAAGCGATATAACAGAACTACTAACATTTCCTGTGACGAAATATTTATGTATACTAGTTTCTAGGTTGAGTGGGGGTCTGGAACGTAGGACTCCTCATATGACTGAAAATGTTGACAATTTTGAATGACCTCTAACCATCGTGTAATCCTCCCTCCCTCCCTCCCTCCCTCCCTCCCTCCCTCCCTCCCTCCCTCCCTCCCTCCCTCCCTCCCTCCCTCCCTCCGTCCCTCCCTCGCTCCCTCCCTCCCTCCCCCCCTCCCTCCTCCACCTCCCTCCCCCCACACCAACTGACCTCCCAGCTGCCAGCAGAGGGCGGCTATTAGGCCACGTGGTCCATTAGCGCCGACCTATCGGGGCGCACCTCACTGCCGGCGGCCATGGGGCGCCATCAGCGGACAGTGGGGTCCTTAACCACGCCCACTTCCGGTCGGTGGTCTGGTGACGGGCGTCGCTAATTGCCGTGGATCATGTCAGGCGTTGTGTGGCCGGGGGCTTCTGGTGATTGATCATTTATGTCATCATGTGTGTGGGTGTGTATGCTGGTGTGTGGGTGTGGGGGAGGGGGGGGAGGGTAGAAGCACACATTCACCAGTCAGTACGGTTTGTTTTGTTTGTTTGTTGTTGTTTTACGTCCTAGCAACATCTAAGGTCATATCAGGACGGGTACCGACTTGTGACAGTGCGCACTCATGGCGACTTTATAGTGCTGTCCCACTGGGAAACTAGGCCGCCGGCACCATGACCTGGTATCCCACTCAGTCACATTATCCTGACACTGAGCACACCAGTCCTTGCCCTATCCTAATAATGCCGAGCGCCTGGCTAGGAAGCAACAAGTATCAATTTTTAAGTCATTGGTTTGACACGACCGGGACTCTAACCCATGACCCCACGATCTACCAGCACAGGAGACGGACGCTCTAACTCATTCGGCCATCCCGTCAGTACGGTGACTGATTCCCGCGCGGGAGGTACTGAGTTTGATTACATAGGCTAGTCAAACTGAAGTTGTACAAAAGTAGTTTTACATTAAAGCTGCATGGTACGATGACATTTCAAATGGTCAAAACCAAAACAATTATCTAGATCTAACTTTACATATCTAACTTAGATACTGATGCACTTATTACACATCTGTTGCTTTATAGAAAGGAATACTGAGACAATTTAAGAGAACATGTTACTGCAGAAGCCTATGGTGACAGAGTTTTGGCGTGCTTGCCAAAACTAATATAATAGCCCTGTCACACTATGACGTATCTCGCCGGTGCGCCGCCAAAGCGCAAAATCACTTTTAATCGTCGAGAGACGTCAACATTTTCGGCATCAGCGCAACGTATTGGTACTAATGGTAGCGTGCGGCCGACGTTATGGTAAAAGTTTGGCGTGCCATCCTGATATGACCTTAGATGTTGGTAGGATGTAAAACAACAAAAAGCAGCCATTTGGCACAACGTGTGGTAATGAGCCTCATGCGCACGCGGGGTGTGCTTACCGTTCGCATAACAACCTTCCAGCACATTTAACGTAGCTCGACGCGCCCCTAACGTCGCCATAATATTGGCACCCGCGCGTTGTTGCACGTCCAAAGTTTTGTGCAAGCACAAAACTTTGCCGATACCCTGACGCGCCTCGCCGACCGTCGCCGTCCGTCAACGAGATCCAATGTGTGCGTAACGCTTCCAGGCGTTTTGCCAAAAAGTGACACACGTCAACGCGCGTTGGCGTGAAATGTCGTAATGTGACAGCACCATAAGATAATTTACACTTCAAATATCTCACAAGTTAGCCATTTTGAATCAAAGTTACTTCAAGCATCAACCATCAACCTAATATCTTTATCTCAGAAAATGACAGAAATTCGAAACCATCGTAGTATGCAACTTTAAGTTAAGTGTCTTGATGAGAGATGCAAATATAGGGCACATTGTGCTTACAGCGGGATTCAAACCCGTACTTCTGCCTTTCCCCGGTTCATCTAGAAAACTCCTGGTCCCATGAGATGGTCGAATCTGTCCGTAAGAGTGATGGCTGGCTTCCCTTGTTGGCAGGTCGTGGTTATGAACTGCGACCGAGTCAAAGCAATGATTTTGAAAATGTATGCTGTTCACAAACAAGTATGGAGCTCGGCATGAATAGGATATGGTAATGACTGGTTTTCCAAGTATCATTATTATAAGATGACTGAGTAGGATATCTGGTTTTTGTGCGGACAGCCCACTTTGCCAATGGGGAAACACTAAAGTCGCCAAGGCTGCACTATGTTACAGGTCTCTACTGGGTTTTCTATGTTACTGTGATGGAAAGCACATATAATAATAATGATATATACATGTGTATATATATACATATAATATATATATATAGTAATTACTATTATATACGTATGATATACATCTGCATATATATATATATATTCAAACATATATGTGATTATAATATATATATATATATAAATATATATATATATATTTATATATATATATATATATATATATATATATATATATATGCTGTATAAGAATTATACGAGTATAGTACTTGACTGCTGGAGTCTGGACTAGTCATGGGCCGCTTCACACTGTAACCGCCACTCACTGTACGGCCGAACAAAAAAAAAAAAATATGATGTCTGACGGCGGGAGTCTGGGGCCATATGCAGGAGTCAGTGTTAGCGGGGTTTGGTGTTAGAGCCTATTACCGTTTAGCTATCACCGACATCGGGAACTGTGTCAAGTCGTATGCAGGAGCACGTAACACTTTCATTATAGCTAAACGTGAATGTATTTATAGATTTGGGAAATCCCTCTGCGTCTGTACCCACATATTAGGCTTAAATATATTAAATCCTATCATATTTAACAGAATTAGATACGTAATAAGTGACATTTGATGAAATTAACCCTAAATTCGAAGCAATATTAACGCTGCCGCCGTAACGGCGGCGATATCAATAGTTACATTTTCGAATCGACGAACATGAAGTAAACAAATCGCCGCAGCCGCCGTTTTCCGACCATAGCAGGTATAGCGAGTGCATTAGGCCCAAATCTATTCAATGCTGTCATATTTAACAGAATTAGATACGCAATAAGTGACATTTGATGAAATTAACCATAAATTCGAAGCAATATTAACGCTACCGCCGTAAAGGCGGCGATATTAATGGTTATATTTTCGAATCGACGAAGGGAGTCAACAAACCGCCGCCGCCGCCAGTATGGAAAGCGACGTCGATGCGGCGGTGGCGGCGATTTGTTTACTTTACGTTCGTCGATTCGAAAATATAACTGTTAATATCGCCGCCAATGCGGGGGTAGCCTTAATAACGCTTCGAATTTAGGGTTAAATTGATCAAATTTCACTTATTGCGTATGTAATTCTGTTAAATATGACAGCATTGAATAGATTTGAGCACAACCTTACGCTAACACTGCCCGTAAACGTCCTATGAAACGGGGTTAGTGTCGCGGACCTTAAACGCATGGTGTTAGCGTAACATCGCCTCCTGCATACCGATTTTTCTGTGCTAAACCAGAAATCCCGTGTAAACGTGTTTTGGCTCACTAACACTGACTCCTGCATATGGCCCCAGTTGCATTACCAAAGAACGTGGAATAGTAGTGGCGCCAATCGTGGTGAACGGTGACACTAATGATCTCCCGCTAATGTTCAGCATGTACTAAAACTGCAATGACATTCTCGATTCCTAAAGCAAACCATATAATAACGCTATGTGGATGCGCCGTGCATTTAATGGTCACATAATAGGACCGATATCTAGCACACATTTCACGGTTGACCTCACCCTGGCGAGGTCAATTGGAAAGGTGAGGGGTAGTAGGTAAAAATACTAATAATAAGTAATGTAATCTAATGTGGCACCCACGGTTACATTCTGCAGTCAGCCATGCCAAGAAATGTTGGCGTTTAAACATAATAATACAAAAACTGGTTATTTCAGTGGGAGGAGCTTATGGGGTTCGAGTTTTGGCAAGCGTGCCAACATTAATTTAGCATGTTTTCACTTCAAATATCTTCCCGGTTTATTATTTTCAAGCAAAATTACCTCAGACTAAAGTAAAGTGGATTATAGCGATCAATCTAATATATTTATCTCAGAAAATGATCGAAACTCAAAACCGTCTGACTATTCAACTTTAACTTGTTTAAGTATCTAATTGTATACTTTAAACAACTTATGGATGTAATTTATTTTAAATAATTACAACTCCAGGGGGACGAGTGTAGTAGGCCAGGAGACATTGACTGCTTGTATTTAGCATTACAGATGCATACCCTGTCGAAAGTATCGGATTTTCTAAACCAACAAACTTGGCTGTGTTTGCTCCTACATACAGTAAAACCTCTCTAACCGACCACCTACACAGATCGACCACTCCCCTATATCGGTTGCTTTTTTGGGGTCCCACCAATACCATTATAACCATATTTTAAAGGGCGCATTCCTTAGACACGGTATGCGAATGCGGCACCAAATCGAAAAGCATCTAAGTCAATGGGGGTGATTCCTTACACGCGGTATGCGGCATGCGAATACTGAATCGGTCCATGTAGCGATCGGTGCGGCATGCGAATGTGAATGCCCATAGACAACAGTGTTAGAGAAACCTGACACTATGTGTGGGTGTGGGTGAAAGGACCCAAGCCGTTCGTATGCCGCATACCGCGTGTAAGGAATCCTTTAACTCTCTAAACCGTTCACCTCCCTAAATGGACCACTTAAAGTCAGTCCCAACTTCGGTCGATTTAGAGCGGTTTTACTTGATATCGAACTTAGGTTATAATATAATCATGTACTACTGTTTCGCTCTTCTGTGCTATTCTGCTGTACTCCAAGATCCTGTGCTACTCCGATGTACTCCAAGATCGGTAAGCAATGTCCTTGCCCTGCATTTATGTGTGCAGACTAGATATATAATTTGGTTTTAGTCTAAATTCCAAAATCTAATAAATTAACCCCGATTTATATCAAAGCTCATTGAAATTGATTATAACGAACAGTTTTATATATTTATCTTTTTGTTAAACACTCCAAACAAACTAAACAAAGGAGAGAAACTCAAGCCCATCGGACTATGAAACTTTAACTACCTGATAGGCTGCAAGTAGCCTCGTGATAGGTCATGGGTCACTGGAGCCACCGGTGTACCTCGCTACGGTTCACTGACCTAGCTCCGGATAAGTGACCTCAGTCCTTCAGAGACTTCGGATGATTCTTTAGTAACTCTTTTTTTTTAATTGATTAAGACGTAATACATGCTCGCTAATGTCCCAAATAAAAAGAACATTTTATTTTCATTTCCTTCCCTTTCTCCCCATATTTGGTAGGAAAGGGTATGGTTGAATTTAGTTTTCTTGGCGCTTCAGCCTGGAATGGCTAGTCTTACTTGGTATTCCACTTGGAAATATAGTGTGGCTTCTGTTTTAGTTCAACGGGAAGGTCCACCCAGGTTGACAAGTAACCCTGATTCATGTAATCGATAAGGGGCAATTGGGGCAACTGGCTCGTTGTAGATCAAAGATAGCAGCATGAAGAGAGGGGCGTGAATGTAGTCCTGACAGGATGTGCAATGTTGACATAAAACATGACGGGAAGTAAGTAGGTTGTGTGTGTAATACAAACTCTCGGGAATCTAGCGGATCTTATAGCTTAAAAC
This sequence comes from Branchipolynoe longqiensis, assembly GCA_030323885.1. Classification (NCBI taxonomy): domain Eukaryota; kingdom Metazoa; phylum Annelida; class Polychaeta; order Phyllodocida; family Polynoidae; genus Branchipolynoe; species Branchipolynoe longqiensis. The sequence goes on along the minus strand of CM059196.1, from coordinate 7,195,222 downwards.
TGCCTTACACTGACAGACTGGAATGTCGTCTCTGACTGGAGCCATAAAGTTGACACACACTGACAGACTGGGCGGTCGTCTCTGACTAGAGCCATAAAACTGACACACACTGGGAGACTGGGATGTCGTCTCTGACTGGATCCATAAAGCTGACACACACTGAGAGACTGGGATGTCATGTCTGACTGGATCCATAAAGTTGACACACAATGACAGACTGGGATGTCGTCTCTGACTGGATCCTTAAAGATGACACACACTGACAGACTGGGATGTCGTCTCTGACTGGATCCATAAAGGTGACACACACTGACAGACTGGGATGTCATCTCTGACTGGATCCATAAAGCTGCCACACACTGACAGACTGGGATGCTGTCTCTGACTGGAGCCATAAAGCTGACACACAATGACTGACTGGGATGTCATCTCTGACTGGATCCATAAAGCTGACACACACTGACAGACTGGGATGCTGTCTCTGACTGGAGCCATAAAGCTGACACACAATGACAGACTGGGATGTCATCTCTGACTCGAGCCATAAAGTTGACACACACTGACAGACTGGGATGTCGTCTCTGACTGGAGCCATAAAGCTGGCACACAATGACAGACTGGGATGTCGTCTCTGACTGGAGCCATAAAGCTGATACACAATGACAGACTTGGATGTCGTCTCTGACTGGAGCCATAAAGCTGGCACACAATGACTCTGGGATGTCGCCTCTGACTGGAGCCATAAAGCTGACACACAATGACAGACTGGGATGTTTTTCTCTAACTGGGGCCATAAAGCTGACATTGACATACAATGACAGACTGGGATGTCGTCTCTGACTGGAGCCATAAAGCTGGCACACAATGACAGACTGGGATGTCATCTCTGACTGGAGCCATAAAGCTGCCACACACTGACAGACTGGGATGGTGTCTCTGACTGGAGCCATAAAGCTGCCACACATTGACAGACTGGGCTCCGTTTCTGACTAGAGCCTTAAAGCTGACATACACTGACAGACTGGGCTGTCATCTCTGAATGGATTCTAAAGCTGACACACACTGACAGACAGGGATGTCGGCTCTGACTGGAGCCGTAAAGATCACACAATCTGACAGACTGGGCTGTCGTCTCTGACTCGAGCCATGAAGCTGACACACACTGACAAACAGGGCTGTTGTCTCTGACTCGAGCCATAAAGCTGACACACACTGACAGACTGGGTTTATCGTCTCTAACTGGAGCCGTAAAGCTGATACATACTGAGAGACTGGGCTGTTGTATCTGACTGAATCCATAAAGGTGACACACACTCCCAGACTGAGTTTATTGTCCCTGACTGGATCCTTAAACTCGAAACACACTGAAGGACTAGGATGTCACCTCTGAATAGAGCCTGATGTGTATGCAATTATTTGCTTATAAAATATGGAAGATTCAAAATACCAAAAAAATGGAAATTCAGGCGCGCAAGTAAAAAAAATCATACCAGAATTGTCCTATGGACCAGTTAAAAATATTGCTTATTTCGATCACTGAAGGTACAAGTCAGATATGTGATCAATAGTCATGCCATTTCCTTATCTAGTCCCTACCACACCGAAATTGAATTCAGCATCCTGCCGCCACCGATGTGATGTATTTCCGGTTATTGGCCAATGGGTGTCTGATTGTTCGAGTTTTATGTCCTGGCAACATCTAATGTCATATCAGTATGGGTATTGACTTGTGACAGTGCACACCCACAGTGACTTTATAGTGCTGCCCCAGTGGGAAAGCTGGCCGCCCGCCCAATAACCCACGTAGTCACATTTTCCTGACACTGAGCTAACCAGTCCTTAGCCTATCCTATTAAAGTTGCAGAGTCCGATGGTTTAATCTACCTTACTTTAGCTTGAAGTAACTTTTATTTTAAATCGCAAACTTTTGAGATATTTGAAATGGAAACATGCTAAATTAATTTTGGTAAGCTTGTTTCTAGACAAAGAAGTTCTCAGAAAAATTTAAAATAAGAAACGCTTGTTTGCCACTATACAGACAAAGAAACTTATTTATTTTGGCCACATCATTCGTCAGAGTTCAATATACCGTACATTGTTGGAAGGGAAGGTGAATGGCAGCAGAGGGAGAGGGAGACCAAGAACATCATGGTTTACAAATATTTCACAGTGGACAGGCTTGAATTATTCACAGTCTATCAGAACAGCACACCATCGGGACAAGTGGAGAACCATTGCATCCAACCCTCGACTAGAGGACGGAACTATTGATTGATTGATTGATTGAAGCTTGCCAAAACTCTATCACCACAGGCTTCTGAAGCAGCAGGTTGTATTAATTACCACAATAGTCCCATCCCTGTGCCGGTAAATGTTTAATGAGTGCATCGGTATCTAAGGTACATATGTAGAATCAAATCTAGATAATTGTTTTGGTTTTGACAAATTTGATGTTTTCATCGGACTATTCAGCTTTAATGCCGAGCGCCAAGCTAGGAAATGACAAGTATAAATTTGATAAGTCTTTGGTTTGACTCGACCGGGTAATGAACACCTGATCTCCCACCCGGACGGGTTGCGCTCTAATGCTAGGTACACACCTACCGTTTTTCTGCACCCACCTACCGTATACGATCTAAAACTGCCCAAAAGTCGTGAGGTGTGCACTCCCCTAGCACACCTACCGATTGCGATTTGCGACTTAAAACTCAGTTTTGTTTTGTTTTTTGTTGTTGTAAATATAGTTTATTCATTGAATAAAGTCTTTTGTCAGCGCCGTGGCACTGGTCTTCCAGCCATGTGACAATACAGTTATTTACAATATATGCAGCTAGCCCAAATCAGCTGAAATAACAATATCAAACACTCAATGACTTACATATGGTATAGTTTGACAATTCACATACAAAAATAGCAGTTATATGTTGTATTCCTACACACTTGATACATACATGTGTATTGATTAGACCTTTACATTACGGAGTGGTTAGGTGCATAGTTTCCCTTCATAGGTTTCTATGCCTACTATGTTGTGAATTGCAAAACTATCATGTTGTTGGAGTTAACATTTTGAGATGGAGTGAGTGTTAGTAGAATGGTTTGTTTATTCTGTTAGATAGAGTGTGGTTAGCTTATAGGGTTATGCTTAAAAGGTTTTTTGACTACATGAAGTAGTTTGAGTAAGTAGGTTGTTAGTAATGATGGGATAAACAATGCTTGGAGGATTGTACGTTTCAGTCATTTAGTAGTCTAGTACAGACTTTATTAGTGTCTATATTTATACAAAAACCCTATAATACCAAGACGGCTCACTCAGCCTGTACTGTGTAATCAAAATGGTCAAACCCACCACTTGGTGTGCTGGCTGTTCCCCCGGCTAAACAGATGCCATAATATATGCACAAATGTTTATATGAATGTGAAAGATGTGCGACGATGGCGACGAGGATGTGTGCCTGTTCATAGCAATCCCATATTGATGTGTATTCACGCTTACTCGTCTCATGCACGATATAACTGTATGCGTTTACATGTGAAACACCAACCAGCAGCTGGGTCGATCAAACCCACAAGGTGGCACCGCAAAATTTACATCACATGGGAGAGATAGGGAGAGATAGGGAGTGAGCCGTCCCAGTACCATAGGGCCCCCGGTCTATAGCAATACTACCAGACTGATACACATTTCCGAATTTGCTGGGCAAATAATTTGTACGGTGGATAACTTGGTTTGTTGGCAGCAGGCAAAGGAGCGTGTGGGGTGGTGGGAGGGGGTGGGGTGGCCATAGGTGCTTATAATAGATAGCTAATTAAATATGGCGACCTCATCACTAGGCCTGTAGAAGGGCCTGATTGGCTTGGTGAATTCTTACCAGGTTCTTGAATTCTAGTTGTGTTTGTGCATGTCTAATTCTGACTGGGAGTTCATTCCATAATTTGCTGCCTTTGTAGATAGGGGCTCTTGTCAGTCTATTTGTGAGTGGTTTTAGGGCTAAAACTGCTTCCTTACAATTGCGATTCGCGATTCGAAAAATGAATTGGCCCGTTTTCAGGTTTAAGCGGGTCGGGTCGGGTCGGGTCGGGTCGTGAGTTTTAGTGCACGAATCGTAT
>CM059196.1:7165314-7190612 GCA_030323885.1 Branchipolynoe longqiensis | reverse complement strand
GCAATTATCTAAATTTCATTCTAAATATCTAACTTAGATACTGGCGCACGTATTAAACATTTGTTGCCATACAAAAGGGAATAGTGAGGCAATTGAATAGAACCTGTTAGGGTATAATGTTATGGTGTCAAAATTACTTTTGCATGGTTGCACTTCAAATATCGCAAAAGTTAGGCATTTGAGATAAGAGTGTCTTCAAGCTAAAGTAAGGTACATTATAACGATCAACCTACTGTATTTATCTCAGAAAATGTCAGAATCTCAAAACAGTCGGACTATGCAACTTTATGTTTAAAGGATATGAGCTACTGATTTGTGGATCATTAAGGTTTCTGACATTCAAATGCCTGGGCTTGTGATGTTTTATAGCATTTGAAGGCAGGGGGCGACACAATTAACCCGGTTGCATAATATTAATAGATGAACAATCGAATAACAGATCAGTATAGTATGCAGGTATACAGGTAATAGCCAATAACCCTCAGGGAGTTTGACGCCCCTGCCTTGCAGATTCTAAACCACTGCCCTGTGGTACAGGTCCTTGACAGAACCGAAGGCTAAGGAAGCAAACCCTAAACAGAAAACTATGTCACTGCGGAGGCATTAAGGGCGGTTGATAATAATATATTGAACTCCCAACATCTCCCGACCAGCCACTGCAGGGACAAATAGTTTTGCGCCTGTCTTGACATGTTCTTGCCGGTGTGAAACCTCTATTTGATCCCCGAGAGAGTGCTGCTGGTAACTTGCAAAAGCAAGCAGCACTTCAACACTTTTGCAGTCAGCTTTCATGAAATGTACAACCGCACAAAACACCATACCGGCTCGGTCGTCGCCCGGGTTACCAAGGACCGCGCTGCTCGAGCTCATCTTCCGTCGACAGCGGAAAATCAGCTAGGAGGAACACAACACAACACAACACAACTACTGACAATTGCCCAATGGAACATCAGGACTCTTCTCGACTGAGAAGCAGCTGACCAACCAGAAAGACGTACGGCACTAGTAGCAATGGAACTGGCAAAATACAACATCGACATTGCCGCCCTATGCGAAACAAGGTTCTCAGAGTCTGGTAGTCTCAATGACCTGGAATACTCTTTCTTCTGGAGTGGCAAACCCGAAGGAGAGAGAAGGGAGGCAGGAGTGGGCTTTGCTATCAAAAAGGACATCGTCACAAAGCTGACAGAAATGCCACGGCCAGTAAGTGACAGAATCATGACGATGAGACTACCTTTGAGCAAGGACAACTTTGCTACAATTATCAGTGTGTACGCTCCAACAATGACAAACCCAGATGATAACAAGGAGGCCTTCTACAACCAGCTGGCAAGTACGCTCAGTGACATCCCTCACACGGATAAGCTACTGCTGATAGGAGACTTCAATGCAAGGATAGGAAGAGACAATGACAAGTGGCCCTTGGTCATGGGCAAACATGGAATCGGGAAATGCAACTCCAATGGTGAGCTCCTACTGGCTTTGTGCTCTGAGTTCGAACTGATAGTAACAAACACCATGTTCAAGCAGAAGGATGAACGCAAGACCACTTGGATGCATCCTCGTTCCAGGCACTGGCATATGATCGACTTCATCATCACAAGGTGCCGGGATAAGATGGACATCCACAGTACTCGAGCCATGCGTGGAGCTAACTGCTGGACCGATCACCAGATGCTAAGGTCAAAAGTGGCATTCAGAATACGAGAAAAACACAACAGGCAAGGGACAAATAAACCGACAAAGCTCAACACAGCAAAATTAAGTACCATCAGTCACAGGGAGAGCTTCAAGCGGGAGATGGACAGCGCTCTCGCACAATGGGAGGAGAAGGAAAGCCCAACACCAGATGAGGAATGGGCAGCGTTGCAGCAGGTTGTATACAACACAGCTAAAACTTATCTCGGCAAGCCAGACAGAAAACATCAGGACTGGTTCGACCCCAACAATCAGGAGCTACAGAATCTTATGAGCAGAAGGGACCAAGCCCACCAGAGAGTGTTGCAGACCAGGAACACTAGATCCACCACTGCAGCATACAAAGATGCCTGCAGATTGCTACAAAAATGCACCCGTGCATTGAAGTCAGACTGGTGGGAAATGAAGGCAGAGGAGCTGCAGAGAGCTGCAGACAGAAACAACATGAAGGGCTTCTACAGCGGACTGAAGGAAGTGTGGGGACCCGTGAAGAAGGGAGCTGTTCACCTGAAATCAACAGATGGAACGGAGACCTTTTCCGACAGCAAGAGAGTTGTGGCAAGATGGAGCGAACACTTCCAGAAGCTACTCAACGTCCCTGGTGACATAGATCACGAAGCTCTGAACAACATCCAGCAGCGCATTACCAAAACATGCCTCGATGAGATTCCAACCATGGATGAGATGGCTAGAGCAATCGCCAGCCTGAAAGATGGCAAAGCACCTGGGGGTGATGGAATTCCTGCCGAGGTATGGAAGCATGGAGGAGACAATCTGCTCAAAAGACTGCACCAACTAATCACCAATGCCTGGGAGGAGGGTTCTGTACCCCAAGCATGGAAGGATGCCAGCATTGTAACCATCTACAAGAAAGGTGATCGAACAGACTGTGGGAACTATAGAGGAATCTCTCTTCTTTCCATAGTAGGCAAGATCTTCGCCAGGATCAAACTCAACAGACTATCTATTCACATAACACCTGACGTAGTTCCGGAGTCACAGTGTGGCTTCAGAGGTAACCGGAGCAGCGTGGATATGATATTTTGTGTCCGACAGCTACAAGAAAAGTGCATTGAGCAGGACTGACCACTGTACATGGTATTTGTCGATTTCACTAAGGCATTTGATACAGTCGGGAGGACCGGGCTATGGCAGCTACTGAGGAAGTACGGATGCCCAGAGAAGTTCACAACTATGATCGAGGCTCTACATACAGGAATGATGGCGAACGTTAGTGCTGGAGGGGAAGTCTCGGAATCGTTCGGGGTTACCAATGGGGTCAAGCAAGGTTGTGTACTGGCCCCCACGCTCTTCTCCATCTTCCTATCAGCAATGCTAGACGAGGCTTTCCGAGACATGGGGGATGGCATCTATATACAGTCCAGACAGAGCGCTGACCTATTCAATGTCGCACACTTCAGAGCGAAGACCAAGACTACTCAGATACTGGTGAGAGAGCTACTATTCGCAGATGACAGTGCACTGGTTGCCCACTCTGCTGAAGAGACCCAGAAAATAGTGGACGCTTTCTCCGATGCATCAAAGAAGTTTGGCCTGAAAATTAACATCAAGAAGACGGAGGTGCTGTACCAACCCAACTCTACAAGAACCCGAGAGGAGGAGATCATGGTTGACGGAAACAAGCTGAACTCTGTTCCGGAATTCACCTATCTCGGATGCACAATATCAAGTGATGGACGCATTGATGCTGAGATACAGAGGAGGATGGCCAAGGCTAGCGCATCTTTCGGCCGACTACGCCAGAGACTCTGGAACAACCACCATGTGTCCATTCGGGTCAAAGGTAAGATCTACCGCGCAATCGTGCTATCCACCCTACTATACGGAGCCGAGGCCTGGACAGCGTACAGACAGCAGGTGAAAAAGCTGCATGCCTTCATGATGCGACATCTGCGTTCAATCATGAGGCTAACCTGGAAGGACAAAGTGACGAATAAGGAAATACTCGAACGGATGGGGCTGCCCTCTATGGAAGATCTTCTGATCAAAAAGAATCTCCGGTGGACTGGACACCTCATGAGGATGTCATCAGACAGGCTACCAAAGCAGATCCTCTATTCTCAACTGTCTTCTGGCTACAGAAAGAGAGGGCGCCCCCGTCTCCGGTTCAAAGATACCATCAAGAGAAACCTGAAGCTGAGAGACATTAAGACCGACTCATGGACGCAACTCTCACAGCAGAGAGCTAAATGGAGAGCGGCAGTCAAGTAATGAAAGCAGTCTTTGTCGCATCGCGACCGACAGCATGATGATGATGATGGTAGTAGATTGAATATAATAAGGTGAAAGGTATAATAAGGCGTGAAAGCTTCCGATTAATTATACTCGTCTAATGCGGATACATCAAATATATCTATATATACATGGCAGTAGCATATGAGTGGAGGGGGGAGGGGGGGGGGGGGGGAAGAGTAAATGCATTGAGGCTGAGACCTGTGCAGCTGGTACCCGGAAGCTCAGAACACCATGCATAGTGCACAGGCACAGGACTTCTGGTACCGACAATAACTGAGTGGCCACAGTGCAGTGTGGGAACGGCCAGGTGGAAAGCCGCATACACAAAAATCACACACACGAGCCGGCTTTGGTAGAGTAAGCAAGAACTACCTGTTCTTGGCACTGGGCAGTGTGCTCTTAGTCGTATTTCAGTCTGCACATTCATGTATGACCTTAGATGTTGCTAGACTGGAAAACAACAACAATCTAGCAGGAATAACTGACAATGTGTGATATGGTCATGGTGGCCATCACATGTGGCATCATTATACCCCAGTCACACTACTGCTTGCGATGACTTTGCAACCATAAAAAAAGGGTTGGTCGCAAATGTTCGCAAAATTGTCCTCAGTGGTCGCCAATCTCCTTGTGACCAAAATGGTTGCAAGAAGGTTGCTACTATACTAAAAACCTTGTGACCAAAATGGTCGCCCAGAGTTCGGCAACCATTGCTTTGGTCGACAGGAGATTGCAAGGTGGGTTCTTTGGTCCAAAGTGGTCACAAGCCATAGTGTGACTGGGGCTTACTTAATACGGTAGGAACATCATTATATGCTGATATCAAAAGCATCAAAAGCGACGCATTACACACAGAAGACCTACACTACATGCAGGACAAATTTACACCCTGATAACATGGCGCTATTAAAAAGGTTTATTAAAGCGGGGTAGAAAACATTGGCTGTATTAAAGTATATGTTATGTAAGAGATGTACATTCATTAAATAACTTGTGATATTTTTAGTCACACACAAAGATATAGTGCTCACTAGCATGCACACTAAAAATCAAAGACTTTTACGTATTATTTATAGGTTCAGCTCGATTGAGAATCATCAAATTCAGGGTTCTAGAGCAGGAATTGAACCCACATCTCTTGCATTCCGAGTTAGTGTGCTAACCATAACACCACCACGGCACGGCTCCTTGATGTCATCACCCTGCCCACACCCACCTGTCTATGTGGCTCCTTGCCTGAGATTAGTGAGAGGTCAGTGCAGACTACTACATAGCTTTCATCAGACTACGCAATTCCCAAGGTCATATCAGGACGGGTACCGACTTGTGACAGTGCATATTCATGGTGACTTTATAGTGCTGCCTCGCTGGGCGACCAGGCTACCAACACCATGACCTGATATCCCTCTCAGTCACATTATTCTAACACTGAGCCAACCAGTCCTTGCCCTATCCTAATAATGCCGAGTAAAACCTTTCCAAACCGACCACTTCCACAGATCGACCACTCCCCTATATCGATCGCTTTATTTGGGTCCCAAACGGTCGCCCATACAATATCATATATACAGTAAAACCTCTCCAACCGACCACCTCCACAGATCGCCCACTCCCCTATATCGATTGCTTTATTTGGGTCCCAAACGATCGCCCATACAATATCATATATACAGGAAAACCTCTCCAACCGACCACCTCCACAGATCGACCCCCCCCCCCCTATATCGATCGCTTTATATGGGTCCCACCAATACCACTGTAACCATATTCTAACTCCCTAAATTGGCCACCTCCCTAAATGGACCACTTAAATTCGGTCCCAAGGTCAGTCGATTTAAAGAGGTTTTACTGTATAAGAAAATTTTGAAGTGAGGCAAGAGGCAGACGGTGCTGGTACCGAGGCCGGGAGCGGAGAGAATGCCCAGACCAGGGTTCTGCTCAGAGTCATGGTGGTGGATAGCGGGGGGGGCCCAGAAGGGGCCCGAAACATAATGGTCTATTCTTTATTTATATTCACATAATCACTTATATAGCACATATATACATACATATATATATACTATATATATACATATATATATATACGATATAATTGATTATGTGGATATAAATAACGGCATCCCCTTAATGTTTCACTGTAATCACTTTAACCTCCATGTTATTCACTGCGAAGCAGGCATTCTCTCCTCCCCGCCTCCTCTACACTGTGAGCCAACTGTCACCCTGCTCACTTCCACGCCACCCTTTGGCAGTGTAGTTGTCCCACTTGGATGAGATCCTGCTATTTGATGTGGGAAAGGTGGATATTTACGGAGAGCATTGGCAGAGGTGGCTGGCAGATTGTGCTGCCCCCTACATTCTAGATGAGTGCTGCCAATGTCAGCTCATTGTTTTGATGCTCTTACAGTGACAGGTATTGAAGAAGCCGATACCTCTGCCTTGCGCACGTCTGGAGTGTCTTGTGAGATAATGAATGGCAAGCAACACAGGGTGGGTAAGATGATTCACGCTATATTATTGCAAAGTCGACATAGAAATGTTGGTAGTCGATAGTTGAATGCGCAAACTGAAGAGATTGTTGGAAGACTCGCCAACACTTAGCACATAAATGTATTAAAACCTGTACATACAAAAAACCTACAAATGCTTGAAGCTTTCTAAAAGCAATACACTTGTTTGGATGTGATCCCCGCTTGGATTTGATTCTACATATCCAACTGACCAGACGGGATGGCCGAATGAGTTAGAGCATCCGTCTCCCGTGTTGGTAGATCGTGGGGTCGTGCGTTCGAACCCTGGTCAAGTCAAACCAATGACTTAAAAATTTATACTTGGTCCTTCCTAGCCTGGCGCTTGGCATTATTAGGATAGGGCAAGGACTGGTTGGCTCAGTGTCAGGATAATGTGACTGAGTGGGATATCAGGTCATGGTGCTGGTGGCCTGGTATTCCAGTGGGGCAGCACTATAAAGTCGCCATGAGTGCGCACTTCACAAGTCGGTACCCGTCCTGATAACTGGCTCACCATTCCCTTCTATGCGGCAACAAATACTTAATAAGTGCACAATATCTAAGTTGGATATATATAGGATCAAATCTAGATAATACACAATATTCACAATGCATACGACATCTGACGGCGACGACGAACACTACGGTTGTGGGACCGTTGCCACAGCGCATACAAAAGCTATGGAAATTACTAACTTTCAAATGCATGTATGTCAGTCAGATTTTTGGATATTTTGACAATTCCAAAAGTATATTGCTTTTGGGTCATTGGAGCTTCCAAACAAATTAAATTTTCATGTTTGGACCCTTTTGAAAATGTTAGGAGCGTACCAAACTAGTCAGTCACAATTAATACACAATATTCACAATGCATGCGACATCTGAGTGCGATGACAAACACTACAGTTGTGGGACCGTTGCCACAGCGTATGCGTGTGAATATCATGTATTGTTTGCGTTTTGAAAATTTTATTCTTTTATCGGACTATGCAGCTTTAACTGTGGGGACAAGAAATAATTAAGTTAATTATTTTTACCCTGCCCTCTATTGATGCTTGTTCACTGCTTAGGACATACATAGACCTGACTAGCCTCCCTGCGTGTAACAAAATGTAGCCGGGTATTAGATTTCTGGCGGATCCCATTCGTGCAGAAATTGTTAAAACCTCTCTATTTAGTCGAACCAGGAGGGTGACAGGCCTCAAATTGTCTCTGGTACAACGTACAAGTGTTTCTTGGCAGGCGAATGTATACCTGATTACTGCCATTCACCATTCACACCGAGGTAAAGGATTCACACTTCACTGACACACACCCTTTAACACCGACACGCCTCAGGCGTCCTTCAGATCTGCCACTCTCCAGTCTGCCTCTCAGGGACGACTCAGCTCATCATCACATGCGCAATCTCTGCCCCCTCACACGACATGCCCATAGACTAACACAACACAAGCGACATGTCAGCGAAAACACACACCACCAAGCCCGTGGCTTCTGTTCCCTCTACACCATATACCAGAAAGAAGCCACAGTTCAGCAGCACGTACCACAAAGCCCGTAACAGAAGCCAAACCTCTACACCATGTACCACAAGGAAGCCACACCTCTACACCATGTACCACAAAGAAGCCATAGTTCAGCAGCACGTACCACAAAGCCCGTAACAGAAGCCACACCTCTACACCATGTACCACAAGGAAGCCACACCTCTACACCATGTACCACAAAGAAGCCATAGTTCAGCAGCACGTACCACAAAGCCTGTAACAGAAGCCACACCTCTACATCATGTACCACAACGAAGCCACACCTCTACACCATGTACCACAAAGAAGCCATAGTTCAGCAGCACGTACCACAAAGCCCGTAACAGAAGCCACACCTCTACACCATGTACCACAAGGAAGCCACACCTCTACACCATGTACCACAAAGAAGCCATAGTTCAGCAGCACGTACCACAAAGCCTGTAACAGAAGCCACACCTCTACATCATGTACCACAAGGAAGCCACACCTCTACACCATGTACCACAAAGAAGCCATAGTTCAGCAGCATGTACCACAAAGCCCGTAACAGAAGCCACACCTCTACACCATGTACCACAACGGAAGCCACACCTCTACACCATGTACCACAAAGAAGCCATAGTTCAGCAGCATGTACCACAAAGCCCGTAACAGAAGCCACACCTCTATCACCATGTACCACAACGAAGCCACACCTCTACACAATGTACCACAAAGAAGCCATAGTTCAGCAGCACGTACCACAAAGCCTGTAACAGAAGCCACACCTCTACATCATGTACCACAACGAAGCCACACCTCTACACCATGTACCACAAAGAAGCCATAGTTCAGCAGCATGTACCACAAAGCCCGTAACAGAAGCCACACCTCTACACCATGTACCACAACGAAGCCACACCTCTACACCATGTACCACAAAGAAGCCATAGTTCAGCAGCACGTACCACAAAGCCCGTAACAGAAGCCACACCTCTACACCATGTACCACAAGGAAGCCACACCTCTACACCATGTACCACAAAGAAGCCATAGTTCAGCAGCACATACCACAAAGCCCGAAACAGAAACCACACCTCTACATCATGTACCACAAGGGAGCCACACCTCTACACCCTGTACCACAAAGAAGCCACACTTAAACTTCACACTTTCTTAACCTTGTCACGCATGCGCTTCCATGTGTAGTGACACTAACAGCACTTTTATAAATTTTTGCAAATGAGCGCCTAATAAGAGACCAAGAAAACTTGGCAGTAAAGAATTTGCCCATCCTGGTTCCCAGACCCCCCTTCACACACCCACACATGTATACACTCACACCCACACACAGCCTCTTCATGTCTCATCACAGAGGGTGGCGTTGAGTGAGGGTTCGGCACGTGGAGGGGAGTGTGGGGGTGGGAGAGGGAGAGCGAGGGGGAAGGAGAGCGAAGGAGAGGGATGGGGGGATGGAGGGGAGGGGGATGGAGGGAGGGAAGGAGAGGAAGGAGAGAGGGAAAGGAGGAGAGGGAAGGAGGGAAGGGGGAAGGGAGAGGAAGGGAGGGAAGGGAGGAGGGAAGGAGGTGAAGGGAGGAGGGGGAAGGTGAGAAGGGAAGGGGAGAGGAAGGGAGGGAGGGAGGGAGTCAGGGATGAAGGAGGGGGGTTGAGTTTGGAGAAGGAGGCAGTGGAGGTGAAGGGTGGGGGTGGAGGAGGGGGAAAGGGGGTGAGGGGGGAGGGGGGCGAAAGGAGGAAGGAGGGAGGGGGGAGGAGGGGGAGGTAGGAAGGAGGGAGGAGGAACGAGGAAGGGGGAAGGAGAGAGGAGGAAGGAGCAAGGGGGAAGGGGAAGGAGGGAGGAGGGAGGAGGAGGAGGGAGGAGGAGGAGGGAGGAGGGACAGGGTGGAGGAGGAGGGAGGAGGGACGGGGAAGGAGGGAGGAGGAAGGAGGAAGGAGGGAGGAGGGGGAAGGAGGGAGGAGGAGTGAGGAGGAATGATGGAGGAGGAATGAGGGAGGAATGAGGGAGCAGGAAGGATGGAGGAGGAAGGAGGACGGAGGAAGGAGGGCGGAGGGCGGAGGGAGGAGGGAGGAGGGAGGAGGAAGGAGGGAGGAGGGAGGAGGGAGGAGGGAGGAGGGAGGAGGACGGAGAGCGGAGGGAGGAGGGAGGAGGGAGGAGGGAGGAGGAAGGATGGAGCGACTAAGGGGGGAGGTTGGAGGCGTGGAAGCGATCTCTGGTCTCCTACTACAAGAACCACAACCTTCTCACGATTGTGGATTTTCTTTCCCCCCCACCCAGAACCCCCCTCCCCCCCAACTTCGCCCTCTCCATCTTCTTATTGAGCATGCTGGTACACACTCACGTAGTAGGGCCGGGTACCAGACCCTCTTATGTACATCCTTAGCCCGACGGTGGTGACGCTTGTAAATCAGGTGGTCATATTAAAGCTGCATAGCCCAATAATTTTAGGTTTGCGTCATAGTATGTGTAGATAAATATATCAGGTTGATCGTTATAACCTACTTTACCTCAGTTTGAAGTAACATTTATCTTAAATAGCCAACTTTGGAGATGTTTGAAGTGCAAACATTCACAATTATTTGTTGGCGTTCACGTAAAAGATAATTCTGAAGCCATACATTTAAGCAATAACAGGTTCTATTAAATTTAACTTAGTATTCCCTTCTATGCAGTAATAAATAATTAATATTAATAACAAGTGCAGCAGTATCTAAGTTAGATATGTGGAATCTAATCTAGATAAGTGTTTTTGGTTTTGAAAGTTTGATGTTTTCATCGGACTTTGCCGCCCAAAATCTGGCACCAGTCTCACAAACAAAACTCCACGAGTTCGATAAGAATGGTAGGTGAATCGCTAGTAGAAGGAGACCGTGTGCCCGCCTCATCGCGCCGCCCCACCCCGCCCCATTGACAGTGCCACCTAACTTCTTACAGTTGCCCGCCCCACTCCACCTCCTCGCCCCCACCACTCATACACACTATTAACGATGCACCCTGTTTCCCCCTACAGCCGACTCCCCCTACCCACCCACCCTCCCCCCTACCCACCCACCCACCCTCCCCCCATACCCACCCACTCAACCCTCCCCCTACCCACCCACTCAACCCTCCCCCCTACCCACCCACTCAACCCTTCCCCCTCCCCACCCACTCAACCCTCCCCCCTACCCACCCCCACTCAACTCCTCCCCCCTCCCCACACTCAATCCCTCCCCCCCTACCCATCCACTCAACCCCTCCCCCTACCCACCATCTTACCCTCCCCCCTCTCCCCACCCTACCACTACCCACCACTACCACACACCTACCCACCACAACCCACCACTTACCCACCCTCCCTTCCTGCCCCCATTGGCAATAAGTACACCGCCTCCCAATTTACAGCTTCCTACCACACACACACAGACCTCCACCCCACCTCTCACACAGTACTAAAGATGCACACTGGTTATCCAGTATGTCCAACTCCACCAGCCACCCCCCCACCCCTCCCTTTCCCTATTGATTTGTTTTTGGGGAGTTTTCAGTCGCATTGGTGCGCTGAAGGCTGCAAATCTGCAGCACTGTATGGGCACCGCTGAAAGTGGTCCCATGTGGTCGGGAGTTGGCTTCCGATGGGTAGTGATCAGAGAAATTGTGGGTTGGGGGGGGGGGGGGGTGGTGGAGGAGAGGGGGGAGGAGAGGGGGGAAAGGAAAAAGGCAGCCTAAGAGCCCAATCATAGTCCTCTGAGAGGGGGAGGCTGGGTGGTTGGTGTAATTTTACGCCCCTCTAAGACCCTGGGCCATACCAGGACGTGCACCGATTTGTGACAGCGTGCACTCATTGCGACTTTATAGTGCTACCACACTGGGAAATCAGACTGCCAGCACCATGACCTGATGTCTCACACAGTCACATTATCCGGACAATGTGCGCCCAGTCTTCCTATTGACAGAACACCCCTCACCCCCAACCCCCCGACATCGTCTCCTACAGATTCCCCACATTCCACCACCCTCGTCTCCCCCTCACACACACACCCTGCACCCCCACCTCTTCACGACAAAACAGGATGGCTGAATGATGGCTGAATGAGTTGAGCGTCCGTCTCCCGTTTTGGCAGATCGTGAGATTAGAACTCAAAACCCTGGTTGAGTCAAACCAATGACTTGAACATTGATACTTGTCACTTCCTAGCCAGGCGCTCGGCATTAATAGGATAGGGCAAGGACTGGTTAGCTCAGTGTTAGGATAATGTGACTGAGAGGGATATCAGGTCATGGTGTTGCTAGCCTGGTCTGATAATGTGACTGAGAGGGATATCAGGTCATGGTGTTGCTAGCCTGGTCTCCCAGCTAGGCAGCATTATAAAGTCGCCATGAGTACGCACTGTCCTGATATGACCTTAGACGTTGCCAGGATGTAAAACTGCAACAACCAACCAACCAACCAACCAACCAACCTCTTCACACACACACACACACACACACACACACACACACACACACACACACACACACACACACACACACACACACAGCATTAAGGATGCACACTTCCCACTCTCTGCCTTTGCTCTATAGATTCCAAACGAGGTGCCGATCGATCCCCCCCCCCCCTCTCCCCATCCCCCTCCACAGAAACGGGGGCCAGCAATTATTCCAAAGGCAGAGAGCAAACAGCGACATGAAACTAAAAGTCTAACACACATATCTGATGCATAAAGCATTATGCGAATATAAAGGCGCGGAAGGCAACTATTGTTATTACTGTTCATTATTGTTACTGTACATGCTACTCTGTGGGTTGGTTTCCCGCCTCCCAATCATGTGACCGGTGGCGCCACCACCAGTGCGACCCGTCCCCAACAGACGCGCTGCATTGTCATTCACGCCTGAGAATATTTTTTTTCAGGCTAGGGCATCATATTCCCTATGCCAGACAATATATCATCTAATTCTTTTTTGTATTTATTTATACCAAGTCAATTATTGTTGCCTCTATGTATTAAGTATGTTACTTTGTTAGCAATACTGCAATACTGTATTAAGTATGTTAGCAATAATACTACATATATTTGTGCTAAAGTGAAAATGTGAAGATTTACATATCGATACCAAAATTGTGTCAATTTTTTTCAACTTTAGATGTTGCTAGGACACATAAAACCCAAACAAACAAACCTACTTCAAAACCCGACATGACTGTGTTGAGTTGAGCTACTTACAAGTGGACAAGATTCTGTTGAAGGTTTTTTTTGGTGTTTTTTTGTTGTTAAACAAGTAGCCATAATGATGTATTGAACAGACACCAGCAGTCATCCCATCGATCCTGCTCAGTGGACCGATCTGCAGTTTGGGCTATTTTCCGTTCCAACCAGTGGTCCACAACTGGTCCATCAAAGGCTGTGATATGTGATGCCCTGTCTGTGGGAAAGTCCATATAAAAGACCCTTTGCTGCTTATTGGAAAGAATAGCCTATGTGGCGGCAGCGAGTTTCCTTCAAAGAAATATGTCAGAATGACCATATATATGATGTCTAATAGCCAATGATAAAAATCAGTGCTCTAGAGGCGTCGGTGAATAAAAAAACAAGCAAGAAGCCTATCAGTGGACATGGCTGAGAAAGCAGACATGGGTGCCTAGACCAAGATGGCTGCCATGATTGCTGACAAGGCTATCTGTATTGCATTAAACATGACTGCAGGCAGCGACACCATGAGGTCACATCAATTTCTTCAGTTGTCGATGCAAGGCGGCTACTGCATAACAGTGAAGAGCCATTGGCTGTCACAGTCTACATCAGGGGTGAGCATTATTTATGGTGAGTGAGTGAGTGAGTGTGTGAGTGAGTGAGTGAGTGAGTGAGTGAGTGAGTGAGTGAGTGAGTGAGTGAGTGAGTGAGTGTGTGTGTGTGCACGCAACCAACCATGGCACAACTTTAAATGGTCCATTTAGGGAGGTTGTCGGCTTAGGTAGTTTTTAATTTCATTACAATGGTTTTGTATGGGCGATTATTTGGGACCCAAATATGATCGATATAGGGGAGTGGCCAATCTGTGGAGGTGGTCGGTTAGAGAGGTGTTACTGTATATATAACCCATAGCCAATTTGCTTACACTCAATCATGCATGTCTTGAAGCATAGTACATAGCGCTGTAGCAGATTCCAATATACATATAAATAAGCCTGTCTCAAAAGGTGATCACTAATTCTGTGTGTGTCCATTGTAACGATAGACACACACAACAGCATAGAAATGGTTACACTGAAAACACAAGAACATTTGCTTCAAATCAATATGTATTCTATTGGGATTATGAAACACCCTGTAAAAAAGAAATCAGTTTATCCTGAGCAAATGCATAAGCAGATAGAATGTTGATCGTTACAGTGGACAAAGTTTTGTCCCATATTGCTTAGCACCTTTTGAGACAGTACATATAATAATATACATATAAATACATGTAGATACCAACATGCTCACACCTTCGTCCATTTATACATGTATATTATACATACTACATATATATGATTAGGATTATGAGAGCGTTGTAGGGTGAGCAGGCAACCAGCGCCCCAGCTGTATGGTAATTGGTATGCTCTAAATAATCCCCAATTTGCCAGGAAGGCACATAGATGCAGATTAAAGATTGCTAATAAATCTAGGTGTAAAAATATACAGATTTTCGGTTCGGATTTATATATTGGCAAAGAGCATTACTATTCTCGGGCGACGGAGTGGGGGGGGCCATGATTATGTAAGAGAGAAGCAATGGGTGCCCCACTCGTTGTGTGACATAAGCGCCTATGTGGAAATGTGATAACACATAGCGACCGAGATTGTGATGAGATTTTCATACTTTAAGAGACGGTTAATAATTATTTAAATGTTCCCTCCATGCACCAGAAAGAATGCTAGTGGAGGGGAAGGGCATTTTTAAAATATGTTTATTGTAACTGTCTGCAACTACTTGTTACCACAGGGCCAATGGGCAAGCACACCCAGCCATCCTGCATACATTATGGACACCACCTGCAGCTGGGGTTGAGTGACAGCTGCCCCCTATTAGGGTGTCACCCACCCAGGCTGTAGAGGATCTCTGATTGGCTGGCTGTGTGAGCACAGTCACTGGCATTCCTTATACCTGACACACAGACCCCACATGAAGCCCTCTTGGCTAGGCACTCTAGCAAGAGACAACTCCACTTTCTACACTCAAACTAGCAGCATGTATTCCAAAGACACTCGGCTGTGTGCAACAACCATTAGACACAGGTTCAATGGATTGTATGCACTGATTCTCATATACACCAGCAAGAGCCATGAGGATCTGTGTGGGCAGTTGGTAAAGAGTGAGGGTGATAGGTCACCAGTAGATGACCAGGAGTTGATGCCAATAAAGCACAACTTCTTCACTTTCAATCTTGCTTGACTCGTCTTCCTTTCTTCCTTCTGAGTTGTTGAGAGGGACACCAGGTGGGAACTGACAGACAGCTGTCAGAACACACCTGGGGAGACTAGTAATGTGTGGGCGCAGACGGCCGAGTTCCTGTTTTATTACATGGGCATGGCCAGGCAGACAAATAGACAATGTGCGCATGCACAATCATGGTTCAGGCTGTCTCTGCTTCAGCTTTTATTATTAGATCCGACTGTAGTTGACGCTCCAATTACTCACTGCCTACACAAACTATTACACAGAGAAGGGCAGTACGTGGGTGGAGTCTGATAGGAGCCGCCACTGTGACTGTGCCTTTCACAGCCGCATCTTCGTATTGCCTTCCTTAGATTTGTTTGTTGGTTGTTGTTTTATGTCCTAGCAACCGCTAAGGTCATATCAGGACAGGTAGCGACTTGTGACAGTGTGCACTCATTGCAACTTTATAGAGCTGCCCCCACATGGGGAATCAGGGTGCTGGCAACATGACCAAATATCCCACTCGGTCACATTATCCTGACACTGAGCTAACCAGTTCTTGCACTATCCTATTAATGCCGAGCGCCAGGCTAGGAAGTGACAAGTATCAGTTTTATAAGTCACTAGATTGACTCGACTAGAAAGCGAACTATCCGATCTCCAGCATGGAAGGCTGTGCTCTACGGATTCGGCCACCGTGCCCGGTGCTAGATGCTACAGAGAGAATGTGGTCACATAAGGGAGGTGGTCGCTGGTGAGAGGGTTACATTAGGGCTAGGGTGAGAGGGAGTGACATTTAAAGATCACAGAATCATACTTATTGGTTTTAAAATAACACATTAAGTTATTAAAACATCACATAATCACCCTGGTTTAAAAATGTCCATTTAATTATCACATAATCATACTTGTTGGCTTTTTCCCTGCCCTATCCTAGTAATGCTGCATGCCAGGTTAGGTAGCAATGTAAATTTTGTAAGTCAATGATTTGACTCAGCTATCAACTCTTGACCTTTCGCACAGGAAGTCTGCGCTTTACCCTACTAAATATTAAAGACAACTGCGTCACAACATTCAGACACATGAGGATCATCGGCCCACACCACTTGACTGATCACTCCAAAAAGCTTGTTTTATTCAATGACGCCTCTGTACACATTACATTTTATATTTGGCTATTGGATATTAGCCATATTGTCATTCTGACATATTTTTATGGAACATGGTGCCACCACATAGGCTACTCTTTCCGATATGCAGCAAGGGGTCTTTTATATACACTTTACCACAGACAGGACAGCACATACCACAGCCTTTGATGAACCAGTTGTGAACCACTGGATGGAACGGAAAATAGCCCAAACTGCAAATGTGTCCACTGAGCACGATCGATAGAATAGCTGACACCTTCACAGGTGGACACTCTACAGCCTGAGCTATGCTCAGCTCCGTAGACTGACTGATCACTGCATCAGCAAAGTAGCGAAAAGCAAGAACTGCCCACTTTATGTCCATTCGCAGTGAGCTGGGTACGCTAATTGCTCTACCGGAAGTGGAACTGCTTACCTCTCCCTGGGCTAGGAATAGCCAGGAGCATAGAAACCAATTTAAAATATCCAACGATATTCTCACAACATTGGCAGTGGAACCCGATGCAATGCAATGAATGATACAGCGAATTCTTCCTGGTAGATTACTCTTATATTATTAATAGTGTCGGTGACCTTGGAGGAATACATACAGACCAGTGGTAGCTCGCAATCCCACACCAGGGTAGCCAACATTGGAAAATGAAAAACCAGAAGATCTTAAGGGATGTTATATTAGGGCATCTGGGGGTACTCCCCCCCTCGGCGCAAGGTGATGATGGTGACATAAAATATCATACACCTTATGGCGAAACCATAAGGGTTGGCAACCCTGCTCCGAGGTTGGTTTAATGGGGTTAAACTGTATATACATAAAAAAACAATAATCATAGTGTCCACATACATTGTACATTCATAATGCACCCCAGTTTTTGCCAAAGCCAAGTCAAAGTCGAAGCCAAAGGCTTGGTTAAACCAATGATCGATTAATCCAAACAAATTTCTAGGGTCCCTTCAAGTTTGGTTTAACGGGGTTATACTGTATATGAATTAAAATCAAGCTTGTTAAAGCCAAGAGGTACTTCCCTGCCTTCTCCGAGACTGTAGTGCAAAATCCACCCACCAGGTGGCGACAGGAGTAATTAGGTTAGTTAGCGCACTCCACCCAACTCCCACCTATTCATTGATCACAATCCGTCCTGATATGACCTTAGATGTTGCTAGGACGTAAAACAACAACAAACAACAAACATTGATCACTTATCGTCAGTGGAAGTTTGTTTATTTGTTGGAGTTTTACATTTTGGCAACATCTAAGGTCATATCAGGATGGGTACCGACTTGTGACAGTGCACACTCACAGGGACTTTATAGTGCTGTCCCTCTGGGAGATCAGACTGCTGCCATCATCACCCGATTTGCCACTCAGTCACATTATCATGACACTCAGCTAACCAGTCCTTGCCCATCCCATTATAAGGCCGAGTATCAGGCTAGGTGGCGACAAGTATAAATTTGGTAAGTAATCAATTTGACTCGACCGTGAACCAAACTCCTGACCTTTCGCATGGGAAGCCTATCGATTTGGCCACTGAGTCTGGTGGTCAGCGGAAGTCGTGGCAGCTTCATCAGCTGTTCATGTGTTATGCTAGGTACACACCTACCGTTTGTGCGCACCCACCTACCGTATACAATCTAAAACTGCCCGTTTCGCACACAAAAATCGCTAGGTCTGCACTCCCCATGCACACCTAGCGATTGCGATTCCCGACTAAAAACTCAGTTTTAGGGCTAAAACGGGCCGATTACGATTGCGATTCGCGATTCGAAAAAATGAATCGGCCCGTTTTCAGTTTTAAGCGGGTCGGGTCGAGTCGCGAGTTTTAGTGTGCGAATCGTAAACGGTAGGTGTGTACTTGGCATTAATCTGCAGCGACGACCAACCAACCACGGCATTACACAAATGTCTAGAAACTAGCTGAGGAAGACTGCCTGAGGGTTAAACAAATGTGCAAACCGACTTATTTAAAGCTGCATAGTCCGATGAAAATATCAAATTTTCAAAACCAAAACAATTATCTAAATTTGATTCTATATATCTAATTAACTTAGATGCACTTATTAACTTTTGTCACCACATAGAAGGGAATACTGAGGCAATTGAATAGAACCTGTTACTGCAGAAGCCTATGGGGTCAGAGTTTTGACAAGCTGGCCAAAATTAATTTTGCATGGTTCCACTTCAAATATCTCAAAAGTTAGCCACTTAAAATAAAAGTTACTTCAAGCTAAAGTAAGGTACATAATAACGATCAACCTAAAGTATTTATCTCAGAAAATGTCAGAAACTCAAAACCATCGGACTATGCAACTTTAACTCAACTGCCAGTGCCAAACGCGAGTTGAAATTTCTAATGCCAGGTACACACCTACCGTTTATCCAGACCCACCTACCGTATACGATCTAAAACTGCCCGTTTCACGCACAAAAATCGCTAGGTGTGCGCTGCCCGCACACACCTAGCGATTGCGATTCGCGACTAAAAACTCAGTTTTAGGGCTAAAACGGGCCGATTACGATTGCGATTCACGATTCGAAAAATGAATCGGCCCATTTTCAGTTTTAAGCGGGTCGGATCGAGTCGCGAGTTTTAGTGCGCGAATCGTATACGGTAGGTGTGTACTTGGCATTACACCGTCAGTGTAAATGGTGGTATAGAGTAGGCTTAATTGCTTCTAGGCACGTTTCAGTTTAAAGTTGTTATGTCTTCGCACTAGTCATATGGGAGCAAGGGGGCAGAAGCTACCATCGCTTCACAGCTCTCGATGGTTCTGGAGCTTGGGTTAAATTGAGGTGAAACGACATATTTGATGCACGTGAAAAAAGTAAATAAAAGTAAAGCTTGATTTATTTAACGACGCCTCTAGAGCACATGGATTTTCACATCATCGGCTATTGGACGTCAAACATATGGTCATTCTGACATATTTCCTTGGAGGAAACCCGCTGCCGTCACATAGGCTACTCTTTCCGATAAGCAGCAAGGGGTCTTTTATATGCACTTTCCCACAGACAGGACAGCACATACCACAGCCTTTGATGAACCAATTGTAGACCACTGGTTGGAATGGAAAATAGCCCAAACTGCAAATGGGTCCACTGAGCATGATGCATAGGATGACCGACACCTTCACAGGTGGACGTGCTGCCACCTGAGCTACGTCCCACTCCATATGCAAGTGAAAAAGGAGCCAAGTCTTAATAATACAACAAACAATTAATTTTTGTTTTTACATTAAAATTTACAATACACATACTAGGCTGAAAATGTCAGAGTGAACCTATGGCTCAATTTTCAAGAAATGACTCATATGAAAACAAAATTGACCTTACTGACCCCTAGAATAGAAGTTCCTATTGAGTGCCCTGTTGTGTTGGCTGGCAGTGTCATTGGTTGGTTGGCTGGTTGTTGGAGTTTTACATCATGGCAACATCCAAGGTCATATCAGGACAGGCACCGACTTGTGACAGTACACACTCATGGTGACTTTATAGTGCTAACCCACTGGGAAACCAGGCCACCAGCACCATGATCCAATATCCCACTCAGTCACATTATCCTGACACTGAGCTAACTAGTACTTGCCCTATCCTAATAATGCCGAGCGCCTGGCTAGGAAGTGACAAGTATCAATTTTTAAGTCATTGGTTATACTCGACCAGGGTTGGAATCCCATGATCAACCTAAACGGCCATCCCGTCTGGTTGGCAGTGTAGTAATTCCTAACTAGCTATAAGTGTCACACGAATGAAAGTGGTATCGGGCCCAAAACCTGGAAATCAGGTTGAGACTTGGTGCCATGTAGCGGGTTCTGACAGAACCAACGGCGAATTTCCGCGAAAACATGAATATTCCCCCCATAGGAAATTTCAGTCATAGACGACTGGTCTTCCTCATTCCACTGCTGGTCGATAGAAAGCCCGAGCCTACACTTTTACCGACCCAAGGGATTTTTAACCTCCCACACCACATAGACATGGTATGAGAGCAACCGGCCTTTGATGACGCTGTAAGTTATACACAGCGGTGGAAATCCAAATTGTCAGAGCTGGGGGCACGGGGAGTCGAACCGCTAATCACTCCGCCACAGAGAACGCCACAAAAAAAATGCCGGAAGTTAGGTTTCAACTGTGCTCATTGTGATTCTATTATCACCCATTGCCAATCTCTTTCTTGTTTGGGTTTTTATGTTCTAGCAACATCTAAGGTCATATAAGAATGGGATTCAGACCCACCAACTACTGTCATATATATTGGCATTTTGTGAATGTTAATCGATGAATATAAAAGAAATCGCAGGAATCAGCAAAATGCTGGAGATCTTTCATCCATGGTGACATAGCATTCATATGCATACTTACGCATACCCTTTCTTTCTCTGTGACAAGCAGTCAAAGAAATATTTCTTAACACCCAGACCACCAACAAAAATAAATGTTTGTTTATTGTTGTTTTACGTCCTGGCAACATCTAAGGTCATATCAGGATGGATACCGACTTGTGACATTGTGCACTCATGGCAACTTTATAGTGCTGCCCCACTGGGCTACCAGACCACCAGCACCATGACCTGATATCCCACTAAGTCACATTATCCTGACAGTGAGCCAACCAATCCTTGCCCTATCCTAATAATGCCGAGCACCTGGCTAGGAAGCGACAAGCATTAAGTAATTGATTTCACTCGACTAGGGTTAGAAGCCATGATGCCATGGTCTAGCAACACTGGAGACGGACACTCTAACTCATTCGGCCATCCCGTCTTCACAAAAAATAAAATAAAAAAGCTTCCGTAAAGATCATCGCTACCCACCGTAAGTCTCAGGTGAATCGCAAGGCCACGATAACGCAGACCTTCCCACCTCCACCATCGTGACATACTGTAAAATATTCTGATTTAATGCATTGGTGGGGAATGCAAATGTTCTATTATGGATCGGGTATACGTGACCAGGTGCATGTATGTGTATATGTAGGTGCTGGTGGTGCCTGAGTGAGATGTAAATAGACATAGTGGTGCTGGCAGGGCTGTGTGTAAGGGGCACTCAGAGCCTACCTCCTCCCCCCTCTGCTAGTCAGGATCACCACACTCAGGCTCAAGGGGTGGCCAGGGGAGCCACACAGCTTGGTGGTGGTGGGCAGATCACTGGTAACCATGGGGACCAGGAATGCTGGATCCCTATTGGTAGAGCTAGAAATGCTTGTTTCTCATTGGGAGAATAGGGTGGGGTGATACTCTATACTGAATCCATGTACCATATAAATAATAAACCAGAGGGCTTGACTCTCTCTCTTCTTTCACACTTTATACTCATCCTTTCTCTTTGTCTGTATTGATTTCATTATAGCCTGCCTACACAACCACAGATTCGAGCAGTAGACTTTACATACTGGTGACCACAACGCGTGGTAAATCTATTAGTTGGAGGAAGCATTCAACTTTACTTATGGAGACCTAGTCTTTACAATAATTTATGCATGGTCCCCAATTAGACATGGATAATAAGGCACGCCAATGCTGCACTAGCTGACCAACAACATGTAACACCGCTACCACAGCGCCTCTTCGCCATTGATCCTAAAAAGTAGGTTTCACTACATAAATGTAAACAGGGAAATATGGCAACAATAGACCTTTTCTGCAGAGCATGCAGTTAGCTCGCCGTGAATATGGCCTATGCTGCCGACACGGCTTAAAGCAACCACCAATCAATCAATCAATCAACCGGCAGTTAGCGACACATTAGTTCCGCCACTGCCATCAGAGGGAGGGTTGATGGTGGAAATCCTCTATAACTCGTAAGACCTTTTCCACAGAGCATATGCAGTTAGTTGCTACCCACATTAGTTCAGCCACTGCCAACAGAGGGCGCAGGTTTGTGGTGGAAATCCTCTATAAAGCCTATTCCACACAGCGTGCTGCATAACGAGCTGCCAGCAATATCATCAGAGGGGGTGGTGGTGGTGGTGGTGGTGGAAATCTTCTATTATAGGGGCTGCCTGAGTACATAGCGTCTCCATAAGCAGCAATGATAAACCGACAGGGTCATCCGAGTTGGGAGCGTGACGTCATCAGGACGCCTGGTCGATACGTCACACTGACGTCATAAAACAAGGCGTTTCATTAGACTGGAGGCAATGACTCAGCATGACAAGACGTGTGGGGTGTGGGGTGTGGGGTGTGGGGGCGTGGGGTGTTGGGGGAAGTACAGGTATGGTCAGTATGTTCTGGGCGGGTCACGTGTGAGGGGTCAGCGGTGAATGGACACGGGCTCATGGGAAGAGTGGTGGTGGTGGAGGTGGGGGGGGGGGGGGGGGGGGGGGGGGGGGGGGGGGGGGGGTGGGGGGGGGGGGGGGGGGGGGGGGGGGGAGGGGGGTGGGGGGGGGGGGGGGGGGGGGGGGGGGGGGGGGGGGGGGGGGGGGGGGGGGGGGGGGGGGGGGGGGGGGGGGGGGGGGGGGGGGGGGGGGGGAGGGGGAGAGGGATGGAGGGATGGGGGTGGAGGGATGGGGTACAGAGAGTGAGGATACATGGTTTGTTTGCTTGTTGTTTTACATCCTAGCAACATCTAAGGTCATATCAGGACGGGTACCGACTTGTGACAGTGCGCACTCATGGCGACTTTATAGGTTTGTCCCACTGGGAAACCAAACCGCTGGCACTATGACCTGATATCCCACTCAGTCACATTATCCTGACACTGAGCCAACCAGTCCCTGCCCTATCCTATTTATGGCAAGCGCCTGTCTAGGAAGCACCAAGTATCAATTTTTAAGTCATTGGTTTGACTCGACCAGGGTTCGAACCCAAGACCCCCACGATCTACCAGCATGGGAGATGGACACTCTAACTCATTCGGCCATCCTGTATGGTCTGAGTTTAGAAGGAGAGGAGAAAGGAAGAGAAGGACAAGGGGAGGGAAGGATGGGGTGGAGGGAGGGATGAAGGGAGAGGGGAGAGAGCAGGGATGGGGGAGGGGGAGGAAGGAGAGCAAGAAAGCAGGGGTGGGAGTGTGTGAGGAGAGGAGGGAAGAGACAGGCAGGAGGGAGGGAGGGAGGGAGGAGGAAGGGAGGGTGGTGGAGGGAGGGAGCGACTGAGGGAGGAGGGAGGTGGGAGGAGGAGGGACGGGAGGGAGGGAGGGAGGAGGAAGGAGAAGGAAGGGAGAAGAAGGGAGAGGGAGGGAGGGAGGGTAAGAGAGGGATGGAGGAGGGAGGGAGGGAGGGGGGTGGAGGGAGGGGAGTTAGGGGAGGGAGGAAGGGAGGGGGAACGGAGGAGGGAGGGAGGGAGAGGGGGGATGGATGAGGGAGGGAGGAGGGGAGGGGGAGGGGGGGAGGGAGGAGGGAGGAGGGGAGGAAGGAGGGAGGGTAGGGAGGGGGGAGGGGGGAGGGAGGGAGGGAGGGGAGGGGAGGAGTGAGGGAGTGAGGGAGGAGGGAGGTGGGAGGGAGGGAGGGAGGGAGGGAGGCGGGAGGGAGGAGGGAGGGAGGAATGAGGTAGGCAGGGGGAGTGTTGGCATACTTTAGCCTCGTTTTCAGCCCCACTCACTCCATAGATGCTGCCAGAGGGGATGTAGTGCGCACGTAAACACGTGACCTCTTTAATCTGATGTCGCCCAGAGAAACATGCAAATAACCACCGTATAGTTTGTTTCTAGTTAGCTACATTATGACGTCATCAGTAACCAGGCAGTCAGTGAAAGTTTGTGATCCACTACCCGGATGTCGTGGGGGAAAAAACACCCCCAGAAACCCCACAAAAACACCGCCCACAAAAAGCCATGTAAATGACTACTACCGTAAATAAAGCATTATAGGATGCATCTGTGTGTGTATATTACACGGATAAAAGTGGTCTCCAGCAAAAACATCCACAAAAAAACAAAAAAGGGGAAATCAATCAGAGATTACTACACTGACGGCGAATTTCCGCGAAAAGGCGGAACTTCTTCCATAGACTTAGTCAGCAGGGAATCGCGGGGGAAATGGCGGAAGTCGGGTTTCAACTGTCCTTGTTGTGATTGTATTATCGCCCATACCAAACTTGTTGTTTGGGTTTCATGTTCTAGCAACATCTAAGGTCATATAATAACAGATTCAAACTACCCAATTGTTGTCACGTATATCCTGATTCCTTGGAATTTTGTTTACGGTTAATCAGTGAATATTGTTAAAAATCAGGGAAATCCGCGAAACCGTGGAGATCTTCATCCCTGAATAATAACCAGGTACCGACTCCTTTTGGTGCGTGTGTGTGACGAGCTTACTTGAATGAAGCTGATGGGAAAGCACTCACCTAAAATAGACAGAAAGATTCCTGTTAACGGAGACAGTTAAATAATGGAACATGTTAGCAACAGAATTGTAAATGAATGGACAAACTATTTTTCAGGTTAGAGAAGCTCTGTTGTTTGTTACCTGTGTGAGTTACATTTATATTTGGCAAATTCTATATAAACTGGATGCATCTGTTCTTCAATTCCTTTTTGTATTTACTTGCACAAAATGGAAGAAAGAAAAGAAAGAAAGGAAAGGAACGAACGACAGGAAAGGAAAGAAAGGAAAGAAAGGAAGGAAAGAAAGACAGAAAGAAAGAAAAAGCAAGAAAGAAAGAAAAGGAAAGACAGAAAGTAAAGGAAGGAAGGAAAGAAAGAAAGAGAACCAGACGGGATGGCCGAATGAGTTAGAGCATCTGACTCCCGTGTTTGTAGATTGTGGGTTCGAACCCTGGTCGAGTCAAACCAATGACTTTAACATTGATACTTGTT
>CM059196.1:7144557-7164814 GCA_030323885.1 Branchipolynoe longqiensis | reverse complement strand
CAGCAAAACCTAACGTCATGCAATGACACAGCAAGATCTAAGGTAATGCAATGACACAGCAAGACCTAAGGTAATGCAATGACACAGCAAAACCTAACGTCATGCAATGACACAGCAAGATCTAAGGTAATGCAATGACACAGCAAGACCTAAGGTAATGCAATGACACAGCAAAACCTAACGTCATGCAATGACACAGCAAGATCTAAGGTAATGCAATGACACAGCAAGACCTAAGGTAATGCAATGACACAGCAAAACCTAACGTCATGCAATGACACAGCAAGATCTAAGGTAATGCAATGACACAGCAAGACCTAATGTAATGCAATGACACAGCAAGATCTAAGGTAATGCAATGACACAGCAAGACCTAAGGTAATGCAATGACACAGCAAGACCTAAGGTAATGCAATGACACAGCAAGACCTAACGTAATGCAATGACACAGCAAGACCTAAGGTAATGCAATGGCACAGCAAGACCTAAGGTAATGCAATGACACAGCAAGACCTAAGGTAATGCAATGACACAGCAAGACCTAAGGTAATGCAATGACACAGCAAGACCTAAGGTAATGCAATGACACAGCAAGACCTAAGGTAATGCAATGACACAGCAAGATCTAAGGTAATGCAATGACACAGCAAAACCTAACGTAATGCAATGACACAGCAAGACCTAAGGTAATGCAATGACACAGCACAACCTAAGGTAATGCAATGACAGCAAAACCCAAGGTAATGCAATGACACAGCAAAACACAACGTAATGCAATGACACAGCAAAACCTGATATGGCCTAGAGAGTCTAACAGTTAGGAATTTGGCCCCTGAATGGCCGAAGCGTGGGTTCGAGGCTTGCTCTAGTCGTCATGCTTCCCTTCATTGGAAAAAACACCCTCAATGACTTACAATATATACATACAAACATATAAATAAACATACATACATGTGTGAAAAGACGGGATTTTCCGTAATGTTTCTGTACTGGCGTAATGAAAATGATACCCCAGAAATCGTAATGTTTGACAGCTCTGGTTTACGTGTGTATGGTGTTTAAAAAAAATTGAGGCTGTATTTATACTGTCCATAGCATGTAAGTTAATAAGCCCGGGTACCCAGGCTTGTTTTCAATGCTGGCCAGTTGTAGTGTTGGTGTTATCTTACCACACAGTAGCTGCTGATAAGGTATTTGATTGCCTGCATTTCAGTAGCAGATAGATAATTGGTTGCTATGGTTAGTAGCCTATGTTAGTTTTTTTTATATTTTCTTGGCATATATGTATTATTTTAGTTTGTTCTACTCTTATTACTAGACTAGCCTACTCCTATTTACATATCATAGACCTGTACTGTGTGGTGTGTTATCTGGCTACTTTTGGCATGGTTACCTTCCATTGGGTGTCCCGCTGGTGGGCCATGACATATCACATGCCCCTTTGCAGTGCAGCTTAGTGGGGGTTTCCTAGCCTTATTTTGCACAGATATTTTTTGTAAGTTTTTAGGTCAGGAATTTGTTGTTCCTTTACCGTTAGGGCATCCCACAACTTGCTAGCCATTTCCAGCGTGCTTCTCTCATGAGCTTTTATTTGGCTTCTGGTCTGCTTTAGTAGTGGTGCATTATTTGCTCTAGTAGCCCTTTGTGGTTAGATGGTGATTATTTAGTATCTGTAGATGTTTGAGCTTGTTTTGTGTTGGGGTTGGCTATTCTAGGGTACGTGTGTGTACGCGTGTGTATGTGTGTGTACGTGAGTGTGTACGTGCGCGTGTGCGTAGCGCATCCAGGGAGCGAGGTTTGGGGCGGGGATAGGTTGGAATTATTTCTCCTAGCAGGGATCTCAGCCCTCAGCCCCATCCAGAACGCTGCTCATCCCCGCCGCGGCCACGCCCACTGCAAGCCCACTGCACGCCCACTGCACAGCCACGGCAGCCCGCCCCGCCCACTCGTGCCCGGAGATTAAAGTGATTGTGAGCGTGGTTGGGATCCTTAAGGCGCCACGACGATAGACATCTGTCGGGCGCCATTGGAGACCGAGGATGCCTCTGGTCTCTGCCGCCAGGAGGCGCCACCGTGGTACAGTAGCGCACCACCCCTCTCTCACACCCACCAACCGTACACCTCCACCCCTCTCACACCCACCAGCCCTACACCCCCACCCCTCTCACACCCACCAGCCTTACACCCCCACCCCTCTCTCACACCCACCAGCCTTACACCCCCACCCCTCTCTCACACCCACCAGCCTTACACCCCCACCCCTCTCACACCTACCAGCGCTACACCCCCACCAGCCATACACCCCCACCCCTCTCACACCCACCAGCCTTACACCCCCACCAGCGCTACACCCCCACCACTCTCCACCCCACAGCTTACACCACCAGCCCTACGCCTCCTCCTCTCTCACCCACCATCGTAAACCCCACCCCTCTCTTACACCACCTTCACACCACAGCCTTACACCCCACCAGCCCTACACCCACACTACACACCCACAGCTTACACCCCACCAGCACTAACCCCACCCTTCTCACACCCCAGCCTCCCTCCACCAGCCTTACACCGCCCCTCTCTCACACCCACCAGCCTTACACCCCCACCGCCTACACCCCCCTCTAAACCCACAGGCTACACCCACCAGCCCTACACCCCCCACCACTCTCACACCCAAGCTTACACCCACCAGCCTACACCCCCACCACTCTCACAACCACCAGCCCATACACCCAGCTCTACACCCCCACCCCTCTCTCACACCCATCAGCGCTACACCCCACCCAGCCCTACACCCCAGCACTCTTCACACTCACCAGCCTTACACCCCAACGCCCTAACTCCACCCCTTCACACACCAGCCTTACACCCCCACCCCTCTCTCTTCACACACACGCTACACCACCACTAGCCTAACCTCCCCCTCTTCTATTCACAACGCCTACACCCCCACCCTCCATAACAGTCCCTCCCCCCACCAGCGCCTCCTACACCCCCTGAATGACCCACCTCCCCACCCCTCTCCCTCCCTAAGCACCCACCACTCCATACCCACCTTATACACACCCATCCATACCCACCAACTCCCTACACACACACCCACCAGCCCTCCACACACACCCCACCACACCACACCCTCCCTACACACCCTCCCCACCCTCCACTACACACAAACCCTACCTACCCCACCTCAACCTTCACACCCCACCCTTCCAACCCACACATTCTATTCCCACCCCCTACACACCACACTCCCTACATTCCACCCCCTTTCCCCCCCCCACCACCACCCCTCCACACCCTCTTCCCACCTACAACCTCAAGCTAAGATTCCATATATGCGGGATTGCGGCATGCGGCATGCGAATGTCGTATATGCGGCGTCCCCCGCAACATTTGTTGGGATTTTTCGTCCTAATTTGTGAAGGAACAGTATTGGTTTCTATGGCAAATGCAAATGGCATTCAAATTCGCATACTGCACCGATGGCTACATGGACCGATTCAGTTGCCGCATTCGCATTCGGAGGCATGGAAGCACCCCCAGACACTTACATGCGTTTCGATTTTTATTCGCATTCGCATTCACATGCCGCATACCGCGTGTAAGGAATGCTAGCTTCAGGCTTCTCCTCCGTACCCCTACCTCAGCCCTAGCCTCCCTCTTCTCTCTGTAACCCCCCCCCCCCCCGACACACACTCATACACACAGCGCCGTTCAGGCGGAGATTTGAGGAACTATTCAGCCAGATGATGCGGCCATCGGTCCAACAGAGGCCAAAACCCTTAAAAGCCGGCGCCGTTCCTGTTGCAAAGAAGAGAGCCACCTCAGCCAAGAAGCGTCACTACGACTCCAATGGAAGCGGTGACGCGTTCAGTCAGAATGACATCACCATGATTCCAACGTAGATGAAAACCCTTCAGACAGGAGATGCCACCAGGCGCCATCGTGTTCAAAACTTTTCAGTCAGCAGATGTCACTGTGTTCCAACCTGTGAAGGTGTGGGTCATCCGACCGATCCTGCTCAGTGGAGCTATTTGCAGTTTGGGCTATTTTTCGTTCCAACCAGGTCTACAACTGGTTCGTCAAAGGCTGTGGTATGTGCTGTCCTGTGTGGGAAAGTGCATATAAAAAATACCTTGCTGCTTATCAGAAAGAGTAGCCTATATGGTGGCAGCAGGTTTCCTCCAAAGAAATATGTCAGAATGCCCATATGTTTGACATCCAATAGCCGATGATAAAAATCAATGTGCTCTAGAGGCATCGTTAAATAAAACAAGCTTTCGTGCTCCAATCTTTTCAGTCAGCAGACACCGTGTTCCAACTTTTTCAGTCAGCAGACACCATTGTGTTACGAACAAGGTTAAAGTTCTCCCGAGCAGAAGGTCGGGAGTTCAATTCCCAGTCGAGTCAAACGAACGACTTACAAAATAGATAGTTGTCACTTCCTAGCCAGGCGCTCTGCATTATTAGGATAGGGCAAGGACTGGTTGGTTCAGTGTCAGGATAATGTGACTGTGTGGGATATCGGGTCATGGTGCCGGTGGCCAGGTCTCCCATTGGGGCGGTACAATAAAGTCACCATGAGTGTGCACTGTCACAGGTCGGTATCCATCCTGATATGACCTTAGATGTTGTCAGGATGTAAAACTCCAACCAACTAACTTACTCCCTCACTCACACTCACTCACCTACTCACTCACTAACTCACCTACTCACTCACTAACACACCTACTCACTAACTCACTAACTCACTAACTCACCTACTCACTCACCTACTCATTCACTTAGCCACTCACTCACCTACTCATGCACTCACTAACTCACTACCTCACTCACTGACTAACTCACTCACTCACTCACTCACCTACTCACTCACCTACTCACACACTCACTCACCTACTCACTCACTAACTCACTTACTCACCTACCCACACACTCACTCACCTACTCACTCACTAACTCACTCACCTACTAACTCACTCACTCACTGACTCACCTACTCACTGACTCACCTACTCACACAATCACCAACTCACTCACTGACTCACCTACTCACTGACTAACTCACTCACACACTGACTCCCCTACTCACTCACTAACTCACCTACTCACACACTGACTCACTGACTCACCTACTCACTCACTAAGTCACTCACCTACTCACTCACTAACTCACTGACTAACTCACTCACTCACCTACTCACACACACACACACACACCGTCCACAATGGCTGACAGAGATAGGGTATGGGTCCAGGTCCTGTCGAGATAAGAAGCTGGTAGGATATCCGTTCCACAGTTAAACTTCACCTGAGCAGTTCTTCCGCTGGTAGCGCTGATAATCCTCTTTAGTCCATTGAGGATTACAGGGTCGTTCTCAGAAACTGTGTACTACATTTTTGGTTTCCATGTTACATTGGTGATGCCTATTTTGCTGGTGGTAGTAAGTCAAATATTGATTATTGACTCTTGTGTAGGTTACTATTTGTCAGTAATGGTACATGTATTTAAATATGTTGGTAAGATTTACTGGTATGCAGGTATTGCAATACCTCAGGGAGTTTGACGCCCCTGCCCTGCAGAGTTGTAAGCCACTGCCTTGTCGTACAGGTTCTTGACAGAACAGGGCCTGTATGCAGGAGTCGGTGGTACCGGGTTTTGGTGTTACAGCCTATTACCGGGTAGCTATCGCCGAGGTCGAGAACTGTGTCAAGTTGTATGCAGAAGCGCGCAACACTTTGATTATAGCTACCCGTGAATTTATTTATAGATTTGGGAAATCCCTCTGTATCTGTACCCATATATTAGGCTTAAATCTATTCAATGCGACCATATTTAACAGAATTACATACGCAATAAGTGAAATTTTATCAATTTAACCCTAAAGTCGAAGCGTTATTAAGGGTACCGCCGCATTGGCGGCGATATTAATAGTTATATTTTCGAATCGACGAACGTACAGTAAACAAACCGGCGCCGCCGCCGGAAAACGGCGGCGGCGATTTGTTTACTTTACATTCGTCGATTTGAAAACATTAATATCTCCACCGATGCGGCAGAGACGTTAAATTTGCTTCGAATTTAGGGTTAATTTGTTGAAATTTCACTTATTGTGTATTTAATTCTGTTAAATATGGTCGCATTGAATAGATTTGGGCCTCATGCACTCGCTATACCTCCTCTCTATCAGAGGTAAGGTACCACCGGTTAAGCCTTTGGTGTTAGGCCTATCATCGACTCGCGCATCCAACTTTTCGCCGCTACCCGAGAAATTCCCGGCTCCCACCGTTTCGGCTCGCTAACACCGAATACCACCGACTCCTGCATATAGGCCCAGAAGGCTAAGGGAGCAAACCCTAAACAGAAATCCATGTCACTGTGGCAGCATTGATGATGATTAAGGGTGGTTGATGTATGGAACTCCCAACATCTCCCGACCAGCCACTGCAGGGACAAATAGTTTTGCGCCTGTCTTGACATGTTCTTGCCGGTGTGAAACCTCTATTTGCTCCCCGAGAGAGTGGCGCTGGTAACTTGCAAAAGCCAGCAGCACTTCAACACTTTTGCAGGCAGCTTTCATGAAATGTACAACCGCACAAAACACCATACCGGCTCGGTCGTCACCCGGGTTACCAAGGACCGCGCTGCTCGAGCTCATCTTCTGTCGACAGTGGAAAATCAGCTAGGAGGAACAGAACTACTGGCAGAGAGCTAAATGGAGAGCGGCAGTCAAGTTATGAAAGCAGTCTTTGTCGCATCGCGACCGACAGTATGATGATTTAATCTATCCTTCAAAATGTATGCAAAATGCGCGTATATGACCGGGTGATTTGGGGCTATCCCAACGATTCGTCGTCTAATTGTTGTAAAGACATCCCCAGTTGGAAATATGAAAATTTGCATATTGACACCATACATCTACCGAAACGGGTTTTTTTTCTCCAACTTTTTACTTCGAAGTAATAATTCTTTTGGCTTAACTGTAATCAATCAAATCTTGGTTGAGTTTGTTGTGTGTGCTAAAATGATGTTATGGATGGATGTTACACAGTTAATTTTAACAGCTTTCTCAATTGGAATTAGATCGAAATCAAAAAGTGAAAATAAAAAAATTCAAGTCTGAAATACGCACAACATATAAACCTTCATATCAATATGGATTCTGTTATTATTTTGAATGTTTTCTGCTATTATTTGGAATATTTTTACTTTTTGTGTGTGTGTGTGTGTTTGTTGTGTTACGTCCTAGCAACATCTAAGGTCATATCAGGATGGATACCGACTTGTGACAGTGCGCACTCATGGCGACTTTATAGTGCTGCCCCACTAGGAAATCAGGCCGCCTGCACCAGGACCCGATATCAATGTAGTTATCTTCTTTTTTTTAAAGAGAGAAAAAAAAGAAAAAAAAGGCCGAAATCTAATTGTGCAATTTTAAAGTTCTAACGTTTTTGACTTTCTGAAAATCTTTTTAGATGAATACATTGGATTGGTCGCTATAAATAATCTATTTTACTTCGTTTGAAGTGACTTTAATTTTATGGCCAGCCTTGGAGATATTTGAAGTGAAATTAATTTTGACAAGCGGGTCAAAATTCGGACAGCAGAAACAGGTTTTATTAAATTGACTGAGTACAGTATAACCCCGTTAAACCAAACTTGAAGGGACCCTAGCAATTTGTTTGGATTGACCGATCATTGGTTTAACCGAGCTTTGGCTTCGGCTTTGACTTTGAGTAAGAGTGTATTGCACATGTAATATACAATGTACGTGGACACTTTGATTATTGTTTTTTTATGTATGTACAGTATAACCCCGTTAAACCAAGTTCAGTTAAACCAAACGATCGGTTAATCCAAACTTTTTTCGGCGGCCCGGCAAAATACTACCATTTATGTTTAATCTGGCGTATCTCGAACATAGCAGACATAGATCGATATATGAAGAGTTCAGGCCCAAATCCCCGTAAACACCAATACAAAAATTAAATTATTTTTAATTTACCTGAAGGTAATTTTAATTCTGACTAATTCTATGCCGGTACTGGTAGTCGAAGAAATGGTTATGGAGGAATGAACAAAAAATAGGAATGTAAAAAATATTAACCATTTGAAGGTTTCATTCCAATGCTTATAATCCCAATATTCTGATGGATACTTAGCGGGTTTTGCGCCTGAACTCTTCATACACAACAGCCCCCCCCCCCCTCCCCACCCTCCCCAGCCCCCGGCTATACGACAGGATTGACACAGCTTGCAATATGCCGACATGTAACCAAGGCACGTGTGCTATTTCCGGTTCCGGTCATCAACCTGAACCAATGCGAGGCGACCACGTCTTGAGGGCGGTGAGCTCCTGGCAGACTGATAGACTGGTATTTGTGAGCCCTTGGTAGACTGGTATTAGTGAGCCCCCTGGTAAACTGGTAGACTGGTATTTGTGATCCCCTGGTACACTGGTATACTGGTATGGGTGAGTCCCTGGTAGACTGGTATTTGTGAGCCCTTGGTAGACTGGTATTTGTGAGCCCCTGGTAGACTGGTATTTGTGAGCCCCTGGTAGACTGGTATACTGGTATTTGTGAGCCCCTGGCAGACTGGTAGACTGGTATTTGTGAGTCCCTGGTAGACTGGTAGACTGGTATTTGTGATCACCTGGAAGACTGGTAGACTGGTATTTGTGAGTCCCTGGCAGACTGGTATACTGGTATTTGTGATCCCCTGGCAGACTGGTATATTGGTATTTGTGATCACATGGCAGACTGATAGACTGGTATTTGTGAGCACCTGGCAGACTGGTATTTATGATCACCTGGCAGACTGGTAGACTGGTATTTGTGATCACCTGGCAGACTGGTAGACTGGTATTTGTGATCTCCTGGCAGACTGGGAGACGGGTATTTGTGAGCAATGTCTGTAATCGGCCGTGCCCGGAAGTCAGTCTGTTCCACCGGAAGTGACACGCCCACCACCGTCACCATGACGACCCCGGCCAGCCGGGGTCGTGGGTTTGCGGCCATCAATCACGGCGTGACCCCGGGCACGCGTCACGGGTCACGTGATCCCGATGACCCACTTAGGTCCACGCAGTTGCCATAACAACCCAAGCCGACACCGAGCAGCTCGTACCTTCGACCCCCCCCCCCCCCCCCGCCGCAGCCCTCCCCCCCCTCACTGATAACCTGAACCTGTAAACTCGGCACCCGCAACTGGTCGGTCTGTCACGGCCACCCATAGTGGGGTGTGTGTGAGGGGTGTGTGAGGGGTGTGTGATGGGTGTGTGAGGGGTGCGTGATGGGTGTGTGAGGGGTGTGAGGGGTGTATGAGGGGTATGTGAGGGGTGTGATGGGGCTGTGAGAGGTGTGTGAGTGGGGTGAGGGGTGTGTGAGAGGTGTGTGAGGGGGGTGAGGGGGGTGTGAGAGGTGTGTTTGGGGTGTGTGAGGGGTGTGTTCGGGGTGAGAGGTGTTGAGGGGTGAGAGGTGTTGAGGGGTGTGTGAGGGGTGAGGTGTGTGAGGGGGGTGAGGGGTGTTTGAGGGGGTGTGAGGGGTAGGTGAGGGGTGTGAGAGGTGTGTGAGGGGGGTGAGGGTGAGTATATGGGCGTGGGTCTGAGGTTATGGGTGTGTGCAGGTGTGGAGTGGAACATGAGGGTGCGTAGTGTGTGGTGAGTGGTGATATATGTAGGATGAGGAGTGTGTGTGTATGTGTGTGTGTATGTGGGAGGGGGCGTGGTTCGAACACAGAAAACATCTTACTTCTCCATGACAACCCCTGAGATTAGGCCTCACCACCCCCTCCCCCCCTCACCAACCCACACCCCATCCCGTCACCCCGTCACCGCCCCCACCCCCTCACCACCCCACCCCTCACCACCCCACCCCGCACCACCCCACCCCCCCTCACCACCACCCTCACCACCCCACCCCTCACCGCCCCCTCGCTCTCCGTCCGGCCTACATCTCCACCCCAATTCCCCGCTTGCTGACCCCGGGATGAGACCGCTTGATCTGGAGCAGAGGAGGTGGGCATCACAACGCCCTCTACCACCGAGTCACTAAGTGTAAGTGCTGCACTATTATCTATTTGTAACTGCCCCACTTGCTATCCGGTCCGCACTTCGTCCACACCTCTCTCTATCTCCTCTCTGCTGGCCTTGCTCGTCCTTGATAATGTCTGAAAAGAGTTCCTGGAGGGGGAGCCCGCCAGCATTTCACTTTCTACTCTTACTCTGTCTGTGTCTTTGGCTCGCCGGCTGGTCACCATGGAGCAAATAGACACGGTCCTTTGACTCAACTCTCATTTCTCTTTCCTATGCTCTACCCTTTTTTTCTTCTAGGCTTAATTCTCCCCCTGATCAAGGGAGCTGTTTGCTTGGGTTGGGGCCCTTTACCTTATCGTTTCTCTCACTTTGTTCTTGTTACTGGAACCGCTGGACCCACCTTTACCCGTCCACCTCCTAAACCGTTGCTGCTGTCGACTGGATATGAGTGCTGTGCTACCGCCGGACCGGGGTGATTTGGGGCCACCCCAATGATTCGTCGTTTAATTGTTCTAAAGACATCTCCAGCTTCTACAACCGTCGTATCAGAAGATTAATCTTCAACCAAAGATTGGACCAATTTATCGGTGCCTCTCAATATTGCTGCAGTTCTGCAGCCGGTAACCATCGTAAGGTTACGAACCCCCCAGAAGTCAAGTGTCACTTGCCTATTTACAAGAAGTTCTTAAAGTTCAATAATACTGTGGTTTTGACATTCTCTGCCATCACTTTTAATATGTGATATATAACGTATCATGCGAGTATAAAGATACATAAGGAAATTGTTATTATATTGCTATGCTCCATAAGACTTAACACTATACCAGTGGCGCCACCTGCGGCCCACCTTACCTCCACTGGATATGGACAAGTGTCATTCGCATCGGAGGATTTATATATTGTTTGTTTGTTGTTTTACTTCCTAGCAACATCTAAAGGACATATCAGGCTTGTACCGACTTGTGACAGTGTGCACTCATGGCGACTTTTATGGTGCTGCCTCAGTGGGAGATCAGGCCGCCGGCACCACAACCCAATATCCTACACAGTCACATTATCCTGATACTGTGTGAACCGGTCCTTTCTTGTCCTATTAATGCCGAGTTAATATCGAGGCTTGGTTGCGACAAGTATCTATTTTATAAGTCATTTATTTGACTCGGTTGGGATTCGAACTCTCGACCTTCCGCAGAGGAAGCCTGCGCTCTACCGATTTAGGCCACTGCGTCCGGTGGGGTGGCGGTAGTTGGGAGTTGGGAAAAGTTGAGTTGCAGTGTCAATTCTTGTTTGTTTATGGGGAGATTTCAGTCACGTTGGCACACTGAAGGCGGCAAATTTGCAGCACTATATGGGCACCACCAAAGGTGGTCCCATGTGGCTGGGAGTTGGCTTCTGGTAGGTTTGTTTGTTGTTGTTGTTTTACGTCCTAGCAACATCTAAGTTCATATCAGGACGCGCACCGACTTGTGACAGTACGCACTCATGGCGACTTTATAGTGCTTCCCCACTGGGAGACCAGGCTGCCAGCACCGTGACCTGATATCCCACACAGTCACATTATCCTGACACTGAGCCAACCAGTCCTTGCCCTATCCTAGTAATGCTGAGCACCAGGCTAGGAAGCAACAAGTATCAATTTTTAAGTCATTGGTTTGACTCGACCAGGGTTCAAACCCACGACCCCACGATCTACCAACAGGGGAGACGGGTGCTCTAACTCATTTGGCCATCCCGTCTGGTCGGCTTCTGGTAGGCAGTGGTCAGAGAAATCAGGGGAGTGGGCAAGGGGGGCGGGTCAGTGGAGGAGCATGGGCGGGGGGGGGGTGAGGGGAGGGGGGGGGGGTGAGAGAAAAAGGTAATCTAGGAGCCCAACCCCAATCCTCTAAGAGGGCTGGGTTGGGGGGGGGGGGGGGGAGGTTGGTTGGTTGGTGTA
Organism: Branchipolynoe longqiensis; assembly: GCA_030323885.1. Lineage (NCBI taxonomy): Eukaryota > Metazoa > Annelida > Polychaeta > Phyllodocida > Polynoidae > Branchipolynoe > Branchipolynoe longqiensis. The sequence goes on along the minus strand of CM059196.1, from coordinate 7,152,844 downwards.
GTTTTACGCCCCAGCAAGACCTTAGGCCGGCCATACCCGGACAGGCACCGACTTGTGACAGTGCGCACTCATGGCGACTTTATAGTGCTGCCTCACAGGGAGATCAGGCCACATCATCCTGACACATTGTGCAACAGTATCAGGATAATGTGACTGTGTGGAACATCAGGTCATGGTGCCGGTTGCCTGGTCTCCCAGCAGTGTGAGGTAGGGAGTTAAACATGGTACAGTTGGGGGTGTTGTCAGGGTGTGGTGGCGGTGTTGTGTGTGTGTGGGGGGGGGGGGGGTAGTTTGGGGTTGACGGGCGCGGTGTAAACTCGAGGGTTGGCTTCCGGATCGGGTCAGGAGGCGGGTCGACAGGTCACGTGCTTCCCGCTGTTTCCCGAACACCCAGGTCTGGCCGTGAGAATGGCGGCCCTCGACACAAGCCATGCCCTCGGCGCGTGGCCTCGGCGCGTGCCCTCGACCCGCGTGTGCCGCGTCGGGACGCATTCTTGGTTCCTGTATCTACCACCAGGGTGCGAGTGGCGCTCACCTGGGTCGGTGTCACGCAATAGAATCGCCCCCTCAAAAAACGCGGAAATCAAACCGAGATTAATACACCGACGGCGAATTTCCGCGATAATTGCCGATTTTCCCAATCGCGGGAAAATGCCGGAAGTCAGGTCTCAACAGTCGTTGTTCTCTTTGGGGGTACATTAGTTGTTTAAAGTTGCATAGTCCGATGGTTTTGAATTTCTGTATTTTTTCTGAGATACATATATATTAGATCGATCACTAGTATCTACTTTACATTAGTTCAAAGTTACTTTTATTTTAATGGTAACCGTTTGAGATATTTTGAGTGCAAACATGGGAAATTAGTTTTGGCAAGCTTGCAAAACTCTGACACCATAGACTTCTGCAGAAACAGGTTCTGTTAAATTGACTCAGTATTGCCTTCTATGCAGAAACAAATGCTTAATAAGTGCATCAGTATCTAAGTTACATATGTAAAATCAAATCTATATAATTGGCTTGGTTTTGAAAATTTGATATTTTATCGGACTATGCAGCTTTAAGCAGGGGAAATTTCAGTCGCAGATGACTGGTCTTCCTCATTCCACTGCTCCTTGTCCTATCCTAGTAATGCCTAGCGTCTGGCTAGGAAGTGACAAGTATCAATTTTTAAGTCATTGGTTTGACTCGACCAGGATTCAAACCCACGATCCCACGATCTACCAACACAGACTGATGCTCTAACTATTTCGGCCATCCTTGTGGTGACTGTATTATCACCCATATGTAACTATTTCTTGTGTGGATTATGGGCCTGTCACACCACGACGCTTCTCGCCGGCGACCCGTCAATGTGTGGTGTTTTTGGGCGATATTTGGTGAAATATGGAGACGCGCTGGTGGCGCGTTATCGGCGCGTCGGTACACGTCGGTACACTATTTTGGACGTTGACGGTCGGCGGACAACGTCGGCGCGCGTTATTGGTCGCCGATCGTTTTGAACATGTCCAAAACCAACAGCGACCGCCAGCGCGCGCAAATATATGGGTAAGGAGGTTCGGCGCGCGTCGCGCTGCGTTGGACGCGCCGGAATAACGTTATGGGAACGCTAGGAAGACGGCGCGCGCACGGGAGGGTCGTTGCTCACGCGTTGCGCAAACTGGGCCGTTTTTGTTTTAGGCCCTAGCAACATTTAAGGTTAAATGAAGACGTCGCGCCAAACTTTTTTTTTTTTTTCGCCAGCGCGTCGACACACGTTGGCCGCGCGCGCATAACGCGCCGCGCTGACGCCGATCTTTTCCCCCCAAACCGCCGAAAAGTTTGACGTTTCTCGACGCGCAAGATTTCATTTTCAACGCTGACGGGTCGCCGAGAGAAGCGTCGTAGTGTGACAGGGCCATTACATCTCACCTGCTCAGGTGATATAAGAACAGGATTCAAACGAACCAATTGTTGTCATATACGACTGATTCCATCGCATTTTGTTTAAAGCTGCCTAGTCCGATGAAAACATCAAATTTTGAAAACCTAAATAATTATCTAGATTTGATTCTAAATTTAGGTAATGGTGCACTTATTAAACATTTGTCACCACCTTGAAGGTCATTATTAAACACTTGTCACCACATTGAAGGGCATTATTAAACACTTGTCACCACATTGAAGGGCATTATTAAACACTTGTCACCACATTGAATGGCATTATTAAACACTTGTCACCACATTGAAGGGCATAATTAAACACTTGTCACCGCATTGACTGGCATTATTAAACACTTGTCACCACATTGAAGGGCATTATTAAACACTTGTCACCACATTGAAGGGCATTATTAAACACTTGTCACCACATTGAAGGGCATTATTAAACACTTGTCACCACATTGAAGGGCATTATTAAACACTAGTCACCACATTGAAGGGCATTATTAAACACTTGTCACCGCATTGAATGGCATTATTAAACACTTGTCACCACATTGAAGGCCATTATTAAACACTTGTCACCACATTGAAGGGCATTATTAAACACTTGTCACCACATTGAAGGGCATTATTAAACACTTGTCACCACATTGAATGGCATACTGAAGCACCTTAATATAATCTGTTACTGCAGAAACCTATGGCGTCAGAGTTTTGGCGTGCTTGCCAAAATTAATTTAGCACGTGTGCACTTTAGATATCTAAAAGGTTATCCATTTAAAATCAAAGTTATTCAAAACTAAAGTAAGGTAGATTATAATGACGAACCTAATATATTTATCTCAGAAAATTATAGAAACTCAAAACCATCGAACTATGCAACTTTAACGTTATTCAGTCAACATAAAAAATCGCGGAAATCCTTGAAATCGCGGAGATCTTTCATCCCCGATATATATAAAAAATAAATTCCCCCTGTGTGTTCAGCGCAAGGGGTGGGGGGGCACCTACATACATTCACTCATCTACAGAAGAGAGGGGCGCGGGGGGGGGGGGGGGTCACTGCACCGAAGAGCAGAGCGTAAGGTGATGCAAATTGGAAATATTACAGATAGAGCAGATTATGAACCTACACGTTCAAGGTGGTTTTTGGGGGGGGGGGGGGGGGGGGCATCTGGTCAATTTTCAAGGCATTTTCAAGATTGTGCGAACCCTGATAGTGATACATACAGGCACATTTGACCACTCACGCGCCCGAGTGCCAGTCATGGTGCTGGCGACCTGGTCTCCTACTCTCAATGGGGCAGCACTAAAAGGTCGCCATGAGTGCACACTGTCCTGATATGACCTTAGATGTTGCCAGGACGTAAAACTCCGACAACCAACCAATATCTGTACAACACAAGACATAACAGCCAGCCAGTGCCCTGGTTTTGTAAGGGGCCTATAATTTGTAGTGATTTTTGTGTCTCTTAAACATCGGTAATCTAGAACAGCGACAAGATCAACAAAATGCCGATCGAAACAAATCGAATATGCCCGATGCAGGCACAGACGCCGAAAGAAGCTTCAACACCGCCCAGTAGAGGGCGCCATGATGGGGATGGGGGGGGGGGGCGGGGGCGGGAGGGGAAACAGACGTCCGAAAGGAAGCTTCAACAACGCCCAGTAGAGGGTGCCATGAGGGATGGGGGGGGGGGGGTGTTGGAAACAGACGCCGAAAGAAGCTTCTACACGCCCAGTAGAGGGCGCCATGATGGGATTGGGGGGGGGGGGGTGGGGGGGGGGGGGGGGGGGGGGGGGGTGTTGGGAAACAGACGGCGAAAGAAGACTCAACAACGCCCAGTAGAGGGTGCCATGATGGGATGGGGGAGGTGGGTGTGTGTTGGGAAATCAGACGCCAAAAGAAGCTCTCAACAACGCCCAGTAGAGGGCACCATGATCGGATGGGGGGGTGTGGGTGGGAAACAGACGCCGAAAGAAGCTTCAACAACGCCCAGTAGAGGATGCCATGATGGAATGGGGGGGGGTGTTGGAAACAGACACCGAAAGAAGCTTCAACAACGCCCAGTGAGGGCGCCATGATGGATGGGGGGGGGGGGTTGGGAAACAGACGCCAAAAGAAGCTTCAACAACGCCCAGTAGAGGGCACCATGATCGGATGGGGGGGTGTTGGGAAACAGACGCCGAAAGAAGCTTCAACAACGCCCAGTAGAGGGCGCCATGATGGGATTGGGGGGGGGGGGGGGGGGGGGGGGTGTTGGGAAACAGATGCCGAAAGAAGTTTCAACAACACCCAGTAGAGGGCGCCATGATGGGATGGGGGGGGGGGGGGGGGGGGGAACCAGTGGGCGCCATTATGGGGGATGGGGAAGGCGGGGGGGGTTACTGGTTACTGGCGACAATGGTCCCCTAGTCACATCGCATCGATGGGAACCAGTGGGCACCATTCATTAGGAGGAGGACGGGAGGGGGAGTTGTTGTCCCGTTGGTATTCACAAGCCGAGTGCATCAGCAGGAGACAGGAAGTATGGTCATCCTGATGGTTACCGACAAGGTGTTCACAAGCCGAGTGTATCAGACAGGAAGTGTGGTCAACCTGCTGGTTACTGACAAGGTGTTCACAAGCCAAGTGTATCAGACAGGAAGTGTGGTCGCTGACAAGGTGTTCACAAGAGACAGGAAGTGTGGTCATCCCGCTGGTTACCAACCAGACGCTCCTAATCAGAGAGCGCCGCCCGGTACCGACGGGGGACCGGACCGCTGACTGCCCCGACCGACCCCGGGTATCAACTGAGGGCCTGAGTTATTGCGCTCGGTCGGGGCGGGCTGCAGTGTGTGTGTGTGTGGGGGGGGGGGGGGAGGGGGGGAGGGGAGGGAGGAGGGAGGGGAGGGTGGGAGGGGAGGGGAGGGGAGGGGAGGGAGAGGAGGGGAGGGGAGGGGAGGGGAGGGGAGGGGAGGGGAGGGAGGGGACGGAGGGAGGGGATGGGAGGGGAGGGCGGGGAGCGGAGGGCATGGCAGGGCAGGGCAGGGCAGGGCAGGGCAGGGCAGGGCAGGGGTTACTTCAAACTAAAGCAAGGTACATTATAATGGTCAACCTAATATATTTATTTCAGAAAGGACATGAATTCAAAATCATCAATAAGGGGGAGATCTCAGGGAGAGAGAGTGGGAAGGAGGAGGAGAGAAAGAGAGGGAGGAGGAAAGGTGGAGAGGAAAGGTGGAGAGGAGAGGGAGAGGGAGAGGGCGAGGTAGAGGAGGAGAAGGAGAGAGAGTGGGAGAGGGAGAGTAGGAGAGGGAGAGGAGGAGAGGGAAAGGGAGAGGAGAGGGAGAGAGGGAGAGGAAGAGAAGGAGAGAGCGAAAGGGGGAAAGTGTGGGACAGGGAGAGGGACAGAGACAGGGAGGGAGAGAGAGAGATGGAAGCCAGCCACGCCACCTTGCCTAAAGAAGGACTACCTTGATTGGATGAGAGACAATCCACTTTCCTGTAAGCCACACAAAAACTAGCTTCCAAGACAAAACCCGGCAGCCTAATGCGGCTTGTGAGCCTAATCTTCCAGCCGATAATGGTAATCCCATCGAATACCATGCACAAGGAAAAGGCTTTACCAGAAAAGAAGGCCTGACCTGACATAACAAACATTAACAAGAGTTATTTATGCCCGCAAGACACCAACCATAAGCTAGGTGATTACTGGCCATGGTGTGCCCGCATGCCTGCCAGAATCAAAACATTTTGCAAAGCGCAATAAACTTGCAAAAAGTTGCATAGTCCGATGAAAAATATCAAATTTCCAAAAACCGAAGCAATTATCTAAATTTCATTCTAAATATCTAACTTAGATACTGGCGCACATATTAAACATTTGTTGCCATACAAAAGGGAATAGTGAGGCAATTGAATAGAACCTGTTAGGGTATAATGTTATGGTGTCAAAATTACTTTTGCATGGTTGCACTTCAAATATCGCAAAAGTTAGGCATTTGAGATAAGAGTGTCTTCAAGCTAAAGTAAGGTACATTATAACGATCAACCTACTGTATTTATCTCAGAAAATGTCAGAATCTCAAAACAGTCGGACTATGCAACTTTATGTTTAAAGGATATGAGCTACTGATTTGTGGATCATTAAGGTTTCTGACATTCAAATGCCTGGGCTTGTGATGTTTTATAGCATTTGAAGGCAGGGGGCGACACAATTAACCCGGTTGCATAATATTAATAGATGAACAATCGAATAACAGATCAGTATAGTATGCAGGTATAGCAGGTATAGCAATACCTCAGGGAGTTTGACGCCCCTGCCTTGCAGAGTTCTAAACCACTGCCTTGTGGTACAGGTCCTTGACAGAACCGAAGGCTAAGGGAGCAAACCCTAAACAGAAAACCATGTCACTGTGGCAGCATTAAGGGCGGTTGATGTATGGAACTCCCAACATCTCCCGACCAGCCACTGCAGGGACAAATAGTTTTGCGCCTGTCTTGACATGTTCTTGCCGGTGTGAAACCTCTATTTGCTCCCCGAGAGAGTGCCGCTGGTAACTTGCAAAAGCCAGCAGCACTTCAACACTTTTGCAGGCAGCTTTCATGAAATGTACAACCGCACAAAACACCATACCGGTCGCCCGGGTTATCAAGGACCGCGCTGCTCGAGCTCATCTTCCGTCGACAGCGGAAAATCAGCTAGGAGGAACACAACGCAACACAACACAACTACTGACAATTGCCCAATGGAACGTCAGGACTCTTCTCGACCGAGAAGCAGCTGACCGACCAGAAAGACGTACGGCACTAGTAGCAATGGAACTGGCAAAATACAACATCGACATTGCCGCCCTATGCGAAACAAGGTTCTCAGAGTCTGGTAGTCTCAATGACCTGGAATACTCTTTCTTCTGGAGTGGCAAACCCGAAGGAGAGAGAAGGGAGGCAGGAGTGGGCTTTGCTATCAAAAAGGACATCGTCACAAAGCTGACAGAAATGCCACGGCCAGTAAGTGACAGAATCATGACGATGAGACTACCTTTGAGCAAGGACAACTTTGCTACAATTATCAGTGTGTACGCTCCAACAATGACAAACCCAGATGATAACAAGGAGGCCTTCTACAACCAGCTGGCAAGTACGCTCAGTGACATCCCTCACACTGATAAGCTACTGCTGATAGGAGACTTCAATGCAAGGATAGGAAGAGACAATGACAAGTGGCCCTTGGTCATGGGCAAACATGGAATCGGGAAATGCAACTCCAATGGTGAGCTCCTACTGGCTTTGTGCTCTGAGTTCGAACTGATAGTAACAAACACCATGTTCAAGCAGAAGGATGAACGCAAGACCACTTGGATGCATCCTCGTTCCAGGCACTGGCATATGATCGACTTCATCATCACAAGGTGCCGGGATAAGATGGACATCCACAGTACTCGAGCCATGCGTGGAGCTAACTGCTGGACCGATCACCAGATGCTAAGGTCAAAAGTGGCATTCAGAATACGAGAAAAACACAACAGGCAAGGGACAAATAAACCGACAAAGCTCAACACAGCAAAATTAAGTACCATCAGTCACAGGGAGAGCTTCAAGCGGGAGATGGACAGCGCTCTCGCACAATGGGAGGAGAAGGAAAGCCCAACACCAGATGAGGAATGGGCAGCGTTGCAGCAGGTTGTATACAACACAGCTAAAACTTATCTCGGCAAGCCAGACAGAAAACATCAGGACTGGTTCGACCCCAACAATCAGGAGCTACAGAATCTTATGAGCAGAAGAGACCAAGCCCACCAGAGAGTGTTGCAGACCAGGAACACTAGATCCACCACTGCAGCATACAAAGATGCCTGCAGATTGCTACAAAAATGCACCCGTGCATTGAAGTCAGACTGGTGGGAAATGAAGGCAGAGGAGCTGCAGAGAGCTGCAGACAGAAACAACATGAAGGGCTTCTACAGCGGACTGAAGGAAGTGTGGGGACCCGTGAAGAAGGGAGCTGTTCACCTGAAATCAACAGATGGAACGGAGACCTTTTCCGACAGCAAGAGAGTTGTGGCAAGATGGAGCGAACACTTCCAGAAGCTACTCAACGTCCCTGGTGACATAGATCACGAAGCTCTGAACAACATCCAGCAGCGCATTACCAAAACATGCCTCGATGAGATTCCAACCATGGATGAAATGGCTAGAGCAATCGCCAGCCTGAAAGATGGCAAAGCACCTGGGGTGATGGAATTCCTGCCGAGGTATGGAAGCATGGAGGAGACAATCTGCTCAAAAGACTGCACCAACTAATCACCAATGCCTGGGAGGAGGGTTCTGTACCCCAAGCATGGAAGGATGCCAGCATTGTAACCATCTACAAGAAAGGTG
>CM059196.1:7107071-7144058 GCA_030323885.1 Branchipolynoe longqiensis | reverse complement strand
GACCTTAGATATTGCTAGAACATAAAACCGAAGCAAGAAAGGGTTAGGTATGGGCGATAATATAGCCGCAACAAGGACAGTTGAAACATGACTTCCAGCATTTTCCCGTGATTCACCTACCCTTGTGACAGTGCTAATCCTTCAGCTGGGGGGGGGGGGGGGGGGGGGGGGGGGGGGGGGGGGGGCGGGTGTGTGGTCGAAATCCGCGTTTCCACAGAAATTTGCCATTGGTGCAAAGGTCTTGGCCTGATTTCCATGATTTTTGTCAGAGACCACTTTCATCCCTGTATATATATATTTTATAATTAAAAAAAAAAAAAGGTGTTAAAGATACAACAGATTTTTCAGGTTATCAATCCCAAATGTATGCGCCCCCCCCCCCCCTTCCCCTCCTATCCCCTCTCTTTCTCTCTGCCCATCAGGGTGCTATGTCATGCGCACAGAGAGGCTTGTCTCGGCTGGCTGGGCACAGTCACCCCTTGGCGTGCTGGTCACCCAGTGGAAAGAGCAATTCACAGCCACCGGCTCCCAGCACACAACGCCACAAAAAGCCGCTTTGAACTGACCGCCCATGTGGACAGCAGCAGCCTGTGTGTGAATCCGACTGGATCCCTCACTGGAGCGTGCTGGTCACTGCCTCACAGTGACATCCTACCACTGTCACGTTGTTTAACTGCCTCACAGTCACAGCCTACCACTGTTATGTTGTTTAACTGCCTCACAGTCACAGCCTACCACTGTCACATTGTTTAACTGCCTCAATGTCACATCCTACCGATGTTACATTGTTTAACTGCCTCACAGTCACCGCCTACTACTGTCATGTTGTTTAACTGCCTCACAGTCACAGCCTACCACTGTCACGTTGTTTAACTGCCTCACAGTCACAGCCTACCACTGTCATGTTGTTTAACTACCTCACAGTCACATCCTACCGATGTCACATTGTTTAACTGCCTCACAGTCACAGCCTATCACTGTCATGTTGTTTAACTGCCTCACAGTCACAGTCTACCACTGTCATGTTGTTTAACTGCCTCACCGTCACATCTGTCACATTGTTTAACTGCCTCACAGTCACAGCCTACCACTGTCATGGTGTTAAACTGCCTCACAGTCACATCCTACCACTGTCATGTTGTTTAACTGCATCGCATTCACATGCTACCACTGTCATGTTGTTTAACTGCCTCACAGTCACATCCTACCACAGTCATGTTGTTTAACTGGCTCACAGTTACAGCCTACCACTGTCATGTTGTTAAACTGCCTCACAGTCACAGCCTACCACTGTCATTTTGTTTAACTGCCTCACAGTCACATCCTACCACTGTCACCTTGTTAAACTGCCTCACAGTCACATCCTACCACTGTCATGTTGTTTAACTGCCTCACAGTCACATCCTACCACTGTCATGTTGTTTAACTGCCTCACAGTCACATCCTACCACTGTCATGTTGTTTAACTGCCTCACAGTCACAGCCTACCAATGTCATGTTCTTTAACTGCCCCACAGTCACAGCCTACCACTGTCACATTGTTTAACTGTCACAGTCACATCCTACCACTGTCACATTGTTTAATTGCCTCACAGACACAACCTACCACTGTCATGTTGTTTAACTGCCTAACAGTCCCGGCCTACAACTGTCATGTTGTTTAACTGCCTCTCAGTCACAGCCTACCATTGTCATGTTGTTTAACTGCCTCACAGTCACAGCATACCAATGTCATGTTGTTAAACTGCCTCACAGTCACAGCCTACCACTGTCACATTGTTTAACTGCCTCACAGTCACAGCCTACCACTGTCACATTGTTTAACTGCCTCACAGTCACAGCCTACCACTGTCACGTTGTTTAACTGCCTCACAGTCACAGCCTACCACTGTCACGTTGTTTAACTGCCTCACAGTCACAGCCTACCACTGTCATGTTGTTTAACTGCCTCACAGTCACAGCCTACCAATGTCATGTTGTTTAACTGCCCCACAGTCACAGCCCACCACTGTTTTTTTTTGGTAAAGTATTTATTCATCTGAATATGACATTTGTCAGCGCCGGAGCACTGGTCTTCCAGCCATCTTACTATTGGAATTGACATTCTAAATAATCTAAGTTTGGTCAGTGCTGTATTAGTCACAGCACCGATCCTGTAGAATTAAGGGAGTGGCTCCTGCTGTATAATGTACAGCACCAGTCACTGCGGTTCATGTTGTTTAACCGCCTCACAGTCACAACCTACCACTGTCACATTGTTTAACTGCCTCACAGTCACAACCTACCACTGTCACATTGTTTAACTGCCTCACAGTCACAGCCTACCACTGTCATGTTGTTTAACTGCCTCACAGTCACAACCTACCACTGTCACATTGTTTAACTGCCTCACAGTCACAACCTACCACTGTCACGTTGTTTAACTGCCTCACAGTCCCGGCCTACCACTGTCTCGTTGTTTAACTGTCTCAACCTTACGCATTGGAAACATGTGTTCTTATTGATTCGGCCACCACGTCCGGTAAATGTGTAATGACTGCATCTGTGTCTAATTTGGATACGTAGGATCGAATCCAGGTTAGTGTTATAGTTGGATGCTTTTTTGCAGACTGTACCGCTTAGAGTGACTGTGTGCTATAAATAGGTCATTCTCAGAAACTGCACTTAATGACATGGAAACGAAAAGTGAAAACATTCCAAATAATAGCAGAAAACTTAAAAAATATTAGTAGAATCAATATAGGTATCAAGGTATAAAAATTAAATGTTGTGCATATGTCAGACTTGAACATTTTTATTTTCACATTTTGATGTTGATCTTATAAAAACTGAGAAAGCTGTTGAAATTAACCGCGTAACATCCATCCATAACATCATTTTAACACACATCCATAACATCTTAAGACAAGCGAATTGTTTCTTACAAGAAAAAAAGTTGAAAAAATGTTTGTGTAGATGTATGGTGTCAATATGCAAATTTTCTTATTTTTACTTCAGCACAAAATCATATAAGCATATTTTGGATGCAATTTGTGGGATAGATTAAATACATGTAGTATTGCTAAAATAATTCAAACACAGAGTCAACAATAACTATTTGACTTACTATCCCCAAAAAGAAGGCAAAATCATTAACAATGTAACGTGGAAATAGAAAATGTGGTACACAGTTTCTGAGAATGACCCATATAGCTTGCACCGACCTAGACTACGGTAGATGATGACCTCCTTCTCACACGACCCCTACCCACTGAACCATAAACTGCCCTCACCAACAGCTAAACAAAGAAAATAGCAAGACAGCTTCCATAACTTTGTGTAACTGTGCATTTATTAGATTAGATTAGAGTGTTTGAGCTGTATGTTCCGGCCAAGTCGGAGACTCCACCATCAGGGCCCACTACATGTGGTGAGGATGCTCTGTTCAGTTTTGTCATGTGCAGTAATGAGTTTGAATCTGCTGGCGTCAGCTGGGTGTATCCTGGAATCTGTGGTTCATCTGGTAATATCGTTAACACCTTGTCAAGCTGCCTGTTGTATGATTGTACTCTGCAGTTGGATTGGTTTCTTATGTTGTTGCTTTTTTAAATATTTTTTTATTGAGGCTGTATTTATACTGTCCATAGCATATAAGCCTGGGATTCAGGCTTGTTTTCAATGCTGGCCAGCTGTAGTTTGGTGTTATCTTATCACACAGTAGCTGCTGATAAGGTATTTGATTGTCTGCATTTCAGTAGCAGATAGATAGTTGGTTGGTATGGTTAGTAGCCTATGTTAATTCTTTTTTGATTTTCTTGGCATATATGTGTTTTATTTTTTCTACTCTTACTACTAGACTAGCCTACTCCTATTTACACATCATAGGCTTGTATGTAGCTGTGTGGTGTGCTATCTGGCTACTTTTGGCATGGTTACCTTCCATTGGGCGTCTCGCTGTAGGCTGGCATTGTATTGAAGAGCTGGACTCCTCGAACAGAAAGACTTCCTTGAACCTTCCCGCAGGGTTTTTGTTGACTGTGAGGCTTTTGTATTTATAGCTGATACCGTATCAAGTTTACCATATCGTTTTGAATGATACCTTGTTATTCCATAGTTAGGTACTTTGCCTTCAATCATTTTCCAGGTGTATATAATTTCATATCTCTCAACAGACATGCAGCACTTCTCAGGGATGGTAAATATTTCCGATTTTTACCCGATTCCCGATTTGTAGTCATGCCAGTTAAAGCCAGGCATGAATCCATGACCCTGTGGCATAGGGTGTCTGTATTAACGGAAGGCACACGCATAGCCGGCTTTATGCAACTGTCTGCTAAACTCAATCGGCTAGTTGGATTCAGCGTGGGTCGGATGCAGTCATGCCGGTTAAAGTCAGGCATGGAACCATGACGCTGTGCCACAGTGTGTGTGTCTGTGTGTGTGTCTCTGTGTGTCTCTGTGTCTCTGGGAGTGTGTGTGTTTCTCTGTGAGTGTGTGTGGATGTGTGGGTGAGTGTGTGTGTCTCTGAGTGTACGTGTGAGTGCGTGTGAGAGTGTGAGTGAGTATGTGTGTGTCTGTGTCTCTGTGAGTGTGTGTGTGCCTGTGAGTGTGTGTATGTGTGTGTGAGTCTGTGTGTGTGTGTGTCTGAGTGTGTGTGTGTCTCTGAGTGTTTGTTGTTTGTTTGTTGTTTTATGTCCTAGCAACATCTAAGGTCATATCAGGACGGGTACCGACTTGTGACAGTGCGCAATCATGGTGACTTTATAGTGCTGTCCCACTGGGAAACCAGGCCATCAGCACCATGACCTGGTATCCCACTCAGTCACATTATCCTGACACTGAGCACACCAGTCCTTGCCCTGTCCAAATAATGCCGAGCGCCTGGCTAGGAAGCTACAAGTATCAATTCTTAAGTCATTGGTTTGACTCGACCAGGGTTCGAAACCACGATCTACCAACCAGCACGGGAGACGGATGCTCTAACTCATTCGGCCATCCCGTCTGGTCTCTCTGTGAGTGTGTGTTTGTGTGTGTTTGTGTGTGTGTGTGTGTGTGTGTGTGTGTGTGTGTGTGTGTGTGTGTGTGTGTGTGTGTGTGTGTGTGTATGAATGGAAGGCTGCGTACCCAGTCAGGCCTGGTCCAGACACAGTTAAGCATGGGATAAATGGCATAAGCATGTTGCGCTTGGGTCTGCTCGCTGATCCACGACTGATGCCTTTTGCTCAGTTGGCCATGTATACATTATGCTCAATAAAGGAGGGAGCGGGCGTGGTGACCGAATCGGTAGAGCACGGGCCTCGCGTGCGGAAGATCGGGAGTTCACGGGTTCGGTTCCCGGTCGAGTCAAACCAATGACTTAAAAATTGATACTTGTCGCTTCCTAGCCTGGTGCTCGGCAGTATTAGGATAGGGCAAGCGCTGGTTAGCTCAGTGTCAGGATAATGTGACTGAGTGGGATATTGGGTCATGGTGCCGGCAGCCTGATTTCCAAGTGGGACAGCACTATAATATCGCCATGAGTGCATACTGTCACAAGTCGGTACCCGTCCTGATATGACCTTAGATGTTTCTAGGATGTAAAACAACAACAAACAAACAATAAAGGAGGGAACAGAGGCCCAGCTTGCGATTTTCAGGAGTTACGCGGATGGAGTAAAGCGCTATGGGAATAAAACACGGATGAATGAAATGTTATAAAATATCATATATTTGAATAAAGTGCATATGATCACAGTGTAACTAACGTGAGCGCCAATATTTGGAATAAACTGCCAGCTGCAGCACGGAATGCTGAAAAGATATCAAGGTTTAAGAAACTACTAAAAAATAATGTACGCTAGAAAGATATATGATGTTTAAAGATTAAATGGGTTAACACAAAGTGTGGTGAAAGCTTGATCTAGGAAAGCCATAAACAAGAAGCAAGCAAACCGAAATTATTACTAAGACAAAATTCAAAAGATTTGAATCAAATTGGACTAATGCTACCCAGCGGTAAAAATAAGTGTTAACACACTTATCCGTTATGAACAGGGTAAATAATTTCAGCACCAAGAAAGATCCTCCAGTGCGACTGACACTGGTCAACATCAGGGGGAGGCAATGTGGGCGAGATGGCGCCACCGGTACAGTGTTGTATCTTACGGAGGATAACAATAATAATAATAAGTAATATTACCTTGCGAATCTTTAGACTCGCATAATACGTTATACTTCACATATATGTAATCTCAGGTGGTACGCAGCTGCGTACCTGCGTATATGGAAGCTAAGCGCCTGAGATTATGTTCAATAAAGGAATGACGCTGTGGGTTTGGACATTTATGGCTAACTTTGAAGATATTTGAAGTGACAATATGCCAAATTAATTTTGGCAAGCACGCCAAAACTCTGATGCCATAGGCTTATGCAGTAACAGGTTCTATTAAATTGACCCCCCATGCCCTTCTATGTGACAACAAATGCTTAATAACTGTACCAGTATCGAAGATAAATATGTAGAATCAAATCTAGGTCAGTGTTTTGGTTTTGAAAATTTGATGGTTCATCGGACTATGCAACTTTAAGTTGATCATTATAATTTACTTTCCTTCAGTCTGGCGTCATTTATAATTTTAAAGGGTTAGCTGGTGAGATATTTGAGGTAGGAAAAAATGGAAAATTAATGTTGGCGCTAATGCCGAAATGCTAGTCATGGGTTTTATCGATTTGTGACCAGACGGGATGGCCCAATGAGTTGAGTGTCCATCTCCCGTGTTGGTAGGTTGTGAGATTCGGACCCACTTAAACATTAATACTTGTCGCTTCCCAGCCAGGTGCTCGGAATTATTAGGATAGGGCATCGACTGGTTGGCCCAGTGTCAGGATAATGTGACTGAGTGGGATATCGCGTCATGGGGCTGTCGGCCTGTTCTCCCAGTGGGACACAGCACAATAAAGTCGCCATGAGTGCGCACTGTCACAAGTCGATATCCATCCTGCTATGACCTTAGATGTTGTCAGGACGTAAAACTCCAACAACCAGCCATCTTGTTGACTTGTTCTTCAGAATGGCAGTGTAGGACATGAGGATCAAACTGCAATGAGGGCGCTAGTGTAAAACAGGAAGTTGGAGATGTAAGTCCCCCCCCCGCCCTTGGCTCAACTGGTGCAGATTGAATGGTCGGCTACGACTAGAATCTAGAATAGCGCGGGTCTGATGTGATTGGCTACATTATACCCAAGTCACACTAGGCTTACGACCCCTTTGCGACCGACCGGGCACGGTGGCCGGGCACGGTGGCCGAATCGGGAGAGGGTGGGCCTGGCGTGTGGGAGATCGCGAGCTTGTTTCCTGGTCGTGTCAAACCAATGACTTATAAAATTGATACTTGTCACTTCCTAGCCTGGAGCTCGGCATTAATAGGATAGGGCAAGGACTGGTTAGCTCAGTGTCAGGATAATGTAACTGAGTGGGATATTGCATCATGGTGCTGGCAGCCTGATTTCCTAGTAGGGCAGCGCTGTAACGTTGCCATGAGTGCGCTCTGTCACAAGTCAGTACCCGTCCTGATATGACCTTAGATGTTGCCAGGACATAAAACCAACCAACCCCCTTTGTGACCTCTTGTGAACAAAGCAAAACTGAGTGGTCCAAAAATGGTTGCAATTGGTCACAAAAAAGTCTTCAGTGGTGGCTGATGTCCTGGTGACTATTTTGGAAAAAGTTTGTTTTATTTAATGACGCCTCTAGAGCACATTGATTTTTATTATCGGCTATTGGACGTCAAACATATGGTCATTCTGACATATTTCTTTGGAGGAAACACGCTGCTGCCACATAGGCTACTCTTTCCGATAAACAGCAAGGGGTCTTTTATATGCACTTTCCCACCGACAGGACAGCACATACCACAGCCTGTGATGAACCAGTTATGGACCACTGGTTCGGTGACTATTTTGGTCGCAAGGGGGCTGCAGGTGTTGCACACCTCCTTGCGACCAGAGGTCGCCGATCATTTTCATAGGACGCCTATCAAACGCTGACTGGTTGCTTACTGATCAGTGATTATGGCACTGCTTCAACCACTTGAGACCACTTGGCGATTGGTCAGCGATTTGTTGGGAATCGATTGGTGACCGATTGGTGAGTGGTTAGGGACTGGTCGGGGACTAATTTGTGACTGATGTGCAATCGAACGCTAATTAGTCACAAACCAGTCGCAAATCGGCCCCCGATCAGATCCTGACCACTGACTAACTGATCGCCCACCAATCGACAACCAATCGACAACCTGTCTTCCCTGCAGTTGCCAACCCTTTTTTCCCCTTGTTTTTGTTGTTGTTGTTGTTGTTGTTTTTTGTTTGTTTTTTGCTTTGGTCGTACAGCGTTAGGCCGACTTAGATAAAGCGAACTAGATGAGTCGAACTAGCAGCGCATTCACACATACAGAGTTTTCAAAGTGTGTCTTGTTCAGACACGCGCGTTAAACCGGCTCAGATTGATGTTTGTTTGTTGTTGTTTTACATCCTAGCAACATCTAAGGTCATATCAGGATGGGTATCCACACATACATACATCCACATGTACATCCACATACCACATATACATCCACATACCACATATACATCCACAAGTAAATACATACAAACAACATACCTAACAAGAGATGGGAAGAGTAGGACGGTCCAAACATGTGCTCCAACCACTATCAAAAGCAACTACCTGTTAGGAAGCAGTCTCCATATGATATATGAAAAAATGGGATGGTCCAAACATGTAGGACGGTCCAAACATGTGTTCTAACCAATATGAAAGCAACTACCTGTTAGGAAGCAGTCTCCATCCATGTGCTTAAGCCGCCTCAACTAAACCAATTACGTTCACACATGCCACTTAGGCCGACTCAAGCTAGTTCGCCTCATCTAAACTACCTCACGACGCGGTTTACTTGAGGCAAACTAGTTGAGTCGACTCAGCCCTAATTCGCCTCAGAGGACCGTTCACACCCACGATCCGAGTCGACTTAGATGAGGCGAACTACTTGAGGCGACTTAAGGCTCGTGTGTGAACGGGGGCTTTAGTGTGACTGGAGCCTTATTAGCGTCGGACATAAGACTGTCTGAGTGTTGGCCACCAGTGGTGCGCACTCGGCACCCTGCGCACACATCGGGTCCTCCTCACCAGAGGGCGCCACGAGACTGGCCTGCACCATGAGGACCAAGCCTCCTCAGTTGGAGGCAACTTAAAGCTGCACAGGCCGATGCTTTTCAGTTTCCGCCATATTTGTTCGATAAATACAAAGATACCAACTGCTCTGATTTTGTAGGAAGATTTCCGATTTTGACTACTCTCTTCTGATATTATGATTCCATGTGTGCAAATATTCCGGTTTTCACTCACACCGAACTAAAAAAAAGAAAATCAGCTATTACGAAAGGTAATATCAGTGACTTATAGTAGCTTAAAGAGATTAGCAGCTCAAGGTGGCAAGCAGAGCCTAGAAAATAACACATGGTGGGTCTTGTATGAAAAAGTACATAATATAAATATATATGCATATAGTATATTGTAGGATTATACTATGTCATGATATATGCCCGATTGTCGTGCCGCGTGTTTCCACACAAAAGCGTATCTTTCTAATAAAATGTTAAAATCTTCCTATTTGGTCACACAATGTTGGCGTCTCTGTACATGAGCCCGTCTCAAAAGGTGATAACTCTTCTTTTTTTTGTCCATTGTAACGATTGACACAAAACAGCACAGAAACGGTTACACTGAAAGCATAAGGACATTTGCTTCAAATCAGTATGTATTCTATTGGGATTATGAAACACCATGTAAAAAACAAATCAGTTTATCCTGAGCAAATGCATAAGCAGATAGTATGTTGATCGTTACAATGGACAATGTTTTGTCCCATATTGCTTAGCACCTTTAGAGACAGTCTCATCTATTCTTTGACGCCAATTTTATTTTAGATTGTCAGCTTTTGCATTCTGTGTGAAAGTGATGGGTTAAGTAATATGACCGAAAACTTCTTTCTGTGATACAGTGTGAAACCACGATCAACACGGCTTGCCTGATTTACAGTTCTCTAGATATGAATATATTGGCTAAAATGGAATATTTTGGTGGCCATGTTTGATTTCAAGATGGCAGCCATATGGGGGCACTATTTTTTGGGGTCCATTATTTTTTTTTTAATGATCATTAGGTATCATTAAATTGGAAGTTTCATGCTTTCCTGAAGAAGTGCGTGATTCTAACCAAAATCTAACGCTAGCAGCTACATCGTCCCCAGCATCTGTGGCAGTCTAGCGTTGGGGTCTGAGAACAACATAGTTCGGATTAACGAGGGTTGACAAGGATGATATTTTTCTTTTTTGAAGCAGATTTCTGGGGTTTTTCACAGCCTGGGGGTATTTTCTATATATGATGGGGGTGCGGTAGCTAGCCTCTCAGACAGAAATTTGCTGTCAGGATAATAATCTTGGCTTGATTTCCACTTTTTATGGGGCCTGAAACCACTATCATCCCTGGTTGACTGTTTGTTACGTAGTGCTGCAAGAGCAAATCGCCTCAGGACAGTTGAACTTGAAATGCAGTCAGAATGGTAGATTTGTGTCAGGTGAATTTATCTTTTATGGTAACCGGTTATAAACCATAATGCATGTGTAGCGGGTTATAAAGCGTATATATATATATGAGACTGTCTCAAAAGGTGCTAAGCAATATGGGACAAAACTTTGTCCATTGTAACGATCAACATACTATCTGCTTATGCATTTGCTCAGGATAAACTGATTTACTTTTTACATGGTATTTCATAATCTCAATAGAAAACATATTGATTTGAAGCAAATGTCCTTGTGTTTTCAGTGTAACCGTTTCTGTGCTATTTTGTGTCAATTGTTACAATGGACAACAACAAAATTAATTATCACCTTTTGAGACAGACTCATATCTAAAACTGTATGCTGTGGTCCAATTGGCAGAGCATAGGCTTCCTGTGTGGCAGGTCGGGAGTTTGGATCCCCGTTGAGTTAAACCAATAACTTATCAAACTGCTGCTTATCGCTACCTAGCCAGGCACTCAGCATTAATATGGTAAGATAGGACAAAGACTGGTTCGCTCAGTATCAGGATAATGTGACTGTGTGGGATATCGGCACATGGTGGCAGTGGCCTGATCTCCCAGTGGGGCAGCACTGTAAAGTTACCATGAGTGCGCACTGTCACAATTTGGTACACCTCCTGATATGACCTTAGATGTTGCTAGGATGTAAAACAACAAACAAACAAAAGACTAACTTATTATATAGCCTCACAATCTACACTTAAGCCTACATTCCTTACACGCGGTATGCGGTATGCGAATGCGGCAAAAAATCGAAAAGCATCTAAGTCAATGGGGGTGATTCCTTACACGCGGTATGCGGCATGTGGCATGCGGCATGTGAATACTGAATCGGTCCATGTAGCGATCGGTGCAGCATGCGAATGTGAATGCCCATAGACAACAGTGTTAGAGAAACCTGACACTATGTGTGTGGGTGTGGGTGAAAGGACCCAACCCGTTCGCATACCGCATGCCGCATACCGCGTGTAAGGAATCTAAGCTTTATGCAGATCATTCTACCATCACGGGATCATTATGTCTGCGTCCATTTAAAGGTGTATATCCTGAGGGTTTTGACTTTGAGTTTCTGTAATTTTTCTGAGATAAAGATATTAAATTGATTGTTATAATTTACCTTACATTATTTTAACTTTCATATTAAATTACCAACTTTTGAGATATTTGAAGTTCAAACATGCAAATTTAATTTTGGCAAGCATGTCAAAAGTCCAGACAACATAAACTTCGGCAGTAACAGGTTATATTAAATTGACTCAGTATTCCCTTCGATGTGGCAACAAACACTTAATAAGTTCATCAGTATCTAAGTTAGATATGTAAACTCAAATCCCGATAATTGTTTTGGTTTTGGAAATTTGACGCTTCATCGGACTATGCAGCTTTAAGTTTAACCTCAGCTTTCCCCCCTACTTCAGTATGTGGTAGTGACTAAAGCTAAAACCTATGTCCTCTCCACTTATGCCTAGTACACACCTCCCGTATAGGATTCGCGCACTAAAACTCGCGACTCGACCCGACCCGCTTAAAACTGAAAACGGGCCGATTCGTTTTTCGAATCGCGAATCGCAATCGTAAACATCCGCTTTTACCACTCAAAACTGAGTTTAATGCGCGAATCGCAATCGCTAGGTGTGCGCGGGGGGCGCACACCTAGAGATTTTTGTGTGCGAAACGGGCAGTTTTCGATCGTAAACGGGAGGTGTGCGCGCACAAACGGTAGGTGTGTACCAGGCATTAGGCTTCAATTCCACATACTGCAGTCGTGGTACAATACAAGCAAGACCCCCCCCCCCCACACACACACACACACCCAATTAGTGCGTCCTGCTCCAGTTCTCTGCCTAATTGGAGACCGGAAGTGGCTGGTGTTTCGCATACGATTATTACCTATTGGAGTTAAAGCTGCATAGTCCGATGAAATATCAAATTTTCAAAACCAAACCAATTATCTAGATTTGATTTTACATATCTAACTTAGATACTGATGCACTTATTAAGCATTTGTTTCTGTGTAGAAGGCAATAACGAGTCAATTTAACAGAACCTGTTACTGCAGAAGTCTATGCTGTCAGAGTTTTGGCAAGCTTGCCAAAACTAATTTTCCATGTTTGCACTCAAAATATCTAAAAGGTTTACCATTTAAAATAAAAGTAACTTTGAACTAATGTAAAGTAGATCCTATTGATCAATCTAATATGTTTATCTCAGAAAAAATACAGAAATTCAAAACCATCGGACTATGCAACTTTAAGTATACGGTTTTGTAATGTTTCTGCATTTGCTTGTGTACTTGTATTCTTGTGTACTAATGGCATTATTTCTGTTTTCTTTTAGGTAAGTTTGGTTGCTGAGTGCCTCATCTCAAGTAACACTCGTGTGTAAGATAAGTCCTATTTTTCTCCAAAACAAAGACGGTAGCATCCTATCGGTAAGAACAAACACTCACCAGTGATGATGATGACGGCGATGATGATGATAATAATAATAAAACATTTATATAGCGCCCAATCCAGCAAGCCGTTCTCAGGCGCTTTACATAACAAACAAATATAGGCGGAACAGCAGCTGGCATAGTAATTCCAGCAGAAACAGCAGCTGGTGCCGGCTGTGTTACTTTGGCGGCAATTGCTGCTTGCAATAGACCTTATGCAGCAGATGTCTTTGGCATCTTAACATTAACAATAACTGCTAATGGCTCAGTTCTCAGTACCACAGTTCCCTTCCTTGTGGTATCTAGTAGAGGCTTAGGAAATTGTTCTCCAGTCCCACTGCATGGTATTCTATCACCAGAGAGGATTCCTCTATGGATAAAAAATGGACGTATTCGACTGGGACCTTTCCTTGTGCAAAATTTAGGCTCCGCCCACCTGCTCAGTAAACTTGGGCCGTAATCATGATCATCATTGTCATCATCATCATCAATCCCGTAACCATGGCTTACCCCATCCTGACATGACCCCAGACATTGGCAGGTTGTAAAACTGCTACAAACAAACAAACCTTAAAGCCCCTGTCACACCTCGCTGGAAGAGACCAGACGGGATGGCCGAATGAGTTGGAGCGTCCGTCTCCCGTGCTGCTAGATCGTGGGGTTGTGGGTTCGAACCATGGTCGAGTCAAACCAATGACTTGAAAATTGGTGCTTGGCACTTCCTAGCCAGGCGCTCGGCATTATTAGGACAGGGCAAGGACTGGTGTGCTCAGTGTCAGGATAATGTGACTGAGTGGGATACCAGGTCATGGTGCCGGCGGCCTGGTTTCCCAGTGAGACAGCACTATAAAGTCGCCATGAGTGCGCACTGTCACAAGTCGGTACCCGTCCTGATATGACCTTAGATGTTGCTAGGACGTAAAACAACAACAAACAAACAAACAACAAACCACCTCGCTGGATTGAGGAAATTGAAAGAAACCGAACAAAGTCTGTTGATATCCGGCAAAGTCCGGTTTGTGTCCGTTGCATATCCGTTGATATCCGGCCCGATCCGTTAAAAGTTTTGAACATGCACACACACACACACACACACACACACACACACACCACACACCACACACACACACACACACACACACACACACACTCACCCCCCCCCCCACACACACACAATGTTAATGGAGGCATAGTGACATCCTAACTCTGCTTCCTGTATGTCAGGTGGGGTGGCTGAGTTGTTAGGGCACTCGCTTCATGTTTGGGAGAACACAGAATAAATCTCTGACCGACTCAAACCAATGACCCACCAAATTGATTATTGTCGCTACCTTTCCTGATGCTAGGTATAAAAACTAGGATACGGAAAGGCTGGTTGATTGTTGGAGTTTGACGTCCTGGTCCTGTAAGGTCATATCCGGGCGGGTACTGACTTGTGACAGTGCGCACTAATGTTGACTTTATAGTGCTGCCCCCTCTGAAATCAAGCTGCCAGCACCATGACTCGATATCCCACTCAGTCACATTATCCTGACAGAGCTAACCTATCCCTATCCTATTAATGCCGAGCGCCAAGCTCGGAAGCGACAAGTATCATATTTGTAAGTCATTGGTTTGACGTGACCGGGAATTAAACTCCCGATCTCCCGCATGGTCGATACGGCTAGGACTGGTTAGCGCTTTGTGAAGATGATGTAGGACTCCAGCATGGTATCCCACTGGGGCAGCACTATAAAGCCAACATGAGTGGCGCCTTGTCACAAGTCGGTGCCCGTCCTGATATGTTGCTAGAATATAATCCCCCACCAAAAAGGCAGTAATGATCCAAATTCCCGTCTACCCCGCCAACACTTGCTAGATTTGGTTAAAATACTGTGTGGAATTCGTGACGTCACTGCTGATGACACTGTCGTCACGTCTAACGGGGCCGCGGCTTTATAAGGGAGAATCTGAATCATTGCCACGTCTCATATATATGCCTTTCAAATGCCCCTCGACAAGAGAAGCATGTGCTTGAATGAGATGTCTTTACAGATGCACAATGCCCAGAGAAACTTGAAGTTTTCAAGGTCAAAAGGTCAAAGTACAGGAAAACCTCTCGAAATAGACCGATCATGGGACCGACGTTAAATTGTCCATTTAGGGAGGTGGTCGGTTTAGGGAGTTTTGTTTTATCATTACAATGATATTGTATGGGCGATCTTTTGGGACCCAGGTGGGTGGGGGGTCATGAAAATGGGGAGTATTACACCTAGAGCCGGACTCAAACCAGCACATCCTGTCATTCCAGTTCTAGATGTGAAGTATTACACATAGAGCAGGATTCAAACCAGCACGTCTTGTCATTCCAGTTCTAGATGTGAAGTATTACACCTATAGCAGGATTCAAACCAGCACGTCTTGTCATTCCAGTTGTAGATGGGAAGTATTACACATAGAGCAGGATTCAAACCTGCACGTCTTGTCATTCCAGTTCTAGATGGGAAGTATTACACATAGAGCAGGATTCAAACCAGCACGTCTTGTCATTCCAGTTGTAGATGGGAAGTATTACACATAGAGCAGGATTCAAACCAGCACGTCTTGTCATTCCAGTTGTAGATGGGAAGTATTACACATAGAG
Organism: Branchipolynoe longqiensis; assembly: GCA_030323885.1. Classification (NCBI taxonomy): domain Eukaryota; kingdom Metazoa; phylum Annelida; class Polychaeta; order Phyllodocida; family Polynoidae; genus Branchipolynoe; species Branchipolynoe longqiensis. Next base: position 7,128,400 of record CM059196.1, on the reverse strand, counting down.
CAGGATTCAAACCAGCACGTCTTGTCATTCCAGTTCTAGATGGGGAGTATTACACATAGAGCAGGATTCAAACCAGCACGTCTTGTCATTCCAGTTGTAGATGGGAAGTATTACACATAGAGCAGGATTCAAACCAGCACGTCTTGTCATTCCAGTTCTAGATGGGAAGTATTACACATAGAGCAGGATTCAAACCAGCACGTCTTGTCATTCCAGTTCTAGATGGGAAGTATTACACATAGAGCAGGATTCAAACCAGCACGTCTTGTCATTCCAGTTGTAGATGGGAAGTATTACACATAGAGCAGGATTCAAACCAGCACGTCTTGTCATTCCAGTTGTAGATGGGAAGTATTACACATAGAGCAGGATTCAAACCAGCACGTCTTGTCATTCCAGTTGTAGATGGGAAGTATTACACATAGAGCAGGATTCAAACCAGCACGTCTTGTCATTCCAGTTGTAGATGGGAAGTATTACACATAGAGCAGGATTCAAACCAGCACGTCTTGTCATTCCAGTTGTAGATGGGAAGTATTACACATAGAGCAGGATTCAAACCTGCACGTCTTGTCATTCCAGTTGTAGATGGGAAGTATTACACATAGAGCAGGATTCAAACCAGCACGTCTTGTCATTCCAGTTGTAGATGGGAAGTATTACACATAGAGCAGGATTCAAACCAGCACGTCTTGTCATTCCAGTTGTAGATGGAAGTATTACACATAGAGCAGGATTCAAACCAGCACGTCTTGTCATTCCAGTTCTAGATGGGAAGTATTACACATAGAGCAGGATTCAAACCAGCACGTCTTGTCATTCCAGTTGTAGATGGGAAGTATTACACATAGAGCAGGATTCAAACCAGCACGTCTTGTCATTCCAGTTGTAGATGGGTATAGAGCAGGATTCAAACCAGCACGTCTTGTCATTCCAGTTGTAGATGGGAAGTATTACACATAGAGCAGGATTCAAACCAGCACGTCTTGTCATTCCAGTTGTAGATGTGAAGTATTACACATAGAGCAGGATTCAAACCAGCACGTCTTGTCATTCCAGTTGTAGATGGGAAGTATTACACATAGAGCAGGGTTCAAACCTGCGAACCTTGCCATTCCAGAACTATCGTGCTAACCATTACGTCACCTAGGCTGCCTGATGCAATCACCCATATCCACGCCTACCTGTTCTATGCTGTTACTTACCTGAGAGGTCAGTGCAGACTACTAGACTATTGATGATAATAATTTTGTATTTGTTTTATTATTGCAGTTGTTTATGTAATATTATTACAAATGTGAGCGAGTTTCACATCCTGAAGTATTTATTTTCATAACCAAGGTCTACAACGTGGTTAGAGAAGAGGATGCACCACAGGGGAGTGGTGGAGAAGGGAGGGAGGGGGGAAGGGATGAGTGGGTAGGGATGGAGGGGTGGTAGAGAAGGGAGTTGGTAGAAGGGAGGGGTGGAAGGGAGGAAGAGGGAGGGGATGGGTGGGAATGGAGGGGGTGTTGGAAAGGAGGACAGGGGAGGGAAGGGTGGTGGAAGGGAGGGGGAGAGAAGGGATGGGTGGAAAGGGGGGGAAAGGAGGGAGGGGAGGAGGGGTGGAAAGGAGGGAGGGGAGGAGGGGTGGAAAGGAGGGAGGGGAGGAGGGGTGGAAAGGAGGGAGGGAAAGAGGGGGAGGAGGGAGGGGAGGAGGGGGTGGAAAGGAGGGAGGGAATATGTCCTTACCTGGGTCGTGTGGCGGGCCTAGCTGAGTAGCTGACCTCTGACCTCTGACCTCTGACCTGCACGCCCCCGACACCTGGCTTACATCGCGCACCGACTTAATGCCAATGTAATTGGATCTTCTCCCGCGGCTACCCCCCACAAACCGGACGTGGTGGCCGAATTGGTAGAGCGCAGGCTTCCTGTGCAGAAGGTCGGGAGTTGGAATCGCAGCTGAGTCAAGCCAATGAATTATGAAATTTGATACTTGTCTCTACCTAGCCTGGCGCTCGGCATTAATACGATAGGATGAGGACTGGTTATTCGGCGGATAATGTGACTGTGTGGGGTATCGGGTCATGGTGTCGGTCGCCTGTCTCCCAGTGGGGGGGGGGGGGGGGGGGGGGGGCGGGCAGCACAAGTGCGCACTGTCACAGTCGGTACCCGCCCTGATATGACCATCAATGTTCCTAGGACATAAAACAACAAACAAACAAAACAAACGGACCACACGCCTTACCCCCCCCCCCCCCCCCCTCCCGGCCCAGTCAACCACCTGCATCAGGTTGTATAGTAATGGTGCGGCGGCATGTTAACGCATGCATGCTGTCATACACACACATGGCTGTCACACACACATACATACACACATACATACATACTTACATACATACATACATACATACATACATACATACATACATACACACATACATACATACATACATACATACATACAACTAACATACATACAGACGACAGACAGACAGACAACAGACAGACAGCAGCAGGAAGGCAAGGCAGGCAGCAGGCAGGCAGGCAGCAGGCAGGCAGGCAGGCACGGCCAGGCAGGCAGCAGGCAGGCAGGCAGGCAGCAGGCAGGCAGGCAGGCAGCAGGCAGCAGGCAGGCAGGCCAGGCAGGCAGGCAGCAGGCAGGCAGGCAGGCAGGCAGGCAGGCAGGCAGGCAGGCAGGCAGGCAGGCAGGCAGGCAGGCAGGCAGGCAGGCAGGCAGGCATGCATGCATGCAGCGCGGCGTTTGGAGATAAAATAATTCTCCTCCCGGAGACCCAATTGTTGTACTGTCAGCTGACGTTATCAGTCTGACCCCGTTTATTTCAGTGTGGGGGGGGGGGGGATCTCGCTACCCGACCCCTCAGCCGATACATACATATATATATATATACACTGTATATAAATGTTCTTAAATGCACTACACATCCCTGCACGTTGATCCCCTTCCCACCCCGACCCCACCCCTACTACACCTTCTTTCAAAACCTATCATTTTCCTTGAAATTGACATAAAACCGGTCTGATGTAAGTCCCACTGCAATCTCAGACTGGCGATCTCAGATATTTGTTGCTGTACCTCTCTTATTTCCAGTCAACCATATACAATGACAGAGACAGTCCAAATAAAAATGTAAAATTTAAGACCTAAATGCACTGGGATTGGTCCCGCTGCTTCACGGGTCACAGCTGGTCCAGTGTATTATTAACAACCCCATCCCAACAACATAATTCATAAACTCACATAACTAACTACACTAGAGTTACACTACAATATTTCTAACAAACTGACATTTATCCACCGCTTGCCTAACTGCAACTGAACATTGAAACTTACTACAACTTTACCAACTGAATACAGAAGATAACTTCTGCTTACATTCTAAATACTATGTAAATACTCACATTGATTATGGTATGCAGGTATTGCAGGTATAGCAATACCTCAGGGAGTTTGACGCCCATGCCTTGCAGAGTTGTAAACCACTGCCTTGTGGTACAGGTTCTTGACAGAACCGAAGGCTAAGGGAGCAAACCCTAAACAGAAAACCATGTCACTGTGGCAGCATTAAGGGCGGTTGATGTATGGAACTCCCAACATCTCCCGACCAGCCACTGCAGGGACAAATAGTTTTGCGCCTGTCTTGACACGTTCTTGCCGGTGTGAAACTTCTATTTGCTCCCCGGGAGAGTGCTGCTGGTAACTTGCAAAAGCCAGCAGCACTTCAACACTTTTGCAGGCAGCTTTCATGAAATGTACAACCGGACAAAGGAGAGTGGCAGCCAAGTAATGAAAGCAGTCTTTGTCGCATTGCGACTGACAGCATGATGATGATGACTCACATTGATCTGACTAATATTGATCTAGTTATATGACACTACTACTGTTACCATATTGCTATGGAACTTTTGGGTTACAGAATTTCATTGTGTTACATGCTGAAAATTGTGTATTCAACAGTTATTGTATACCTTATTCTATATACCTAACCAGACGGGATGGCCGAATGGGTTAGAGCGTCCGTCTCCTGTGTTGGTAGGTCGTGGGTTCGAACCCTGGTCGAGTCAAACCAATGACTTAAAAATTGATACTTGTTGCTTCCTAGTCTGGCGCTCGGCATTATTAGGATAGGGCAAGGACTGGTTGGCTCAGTGTCAGGATAATGTGACTGAGTGGGATATCAGGTCATGGTGCTGGTGGCCTGGTCTTCCAGTGGGGCAGCACTATAAAGTCGCCATGAGTGCGCACTGTCACAAGTCGGTACCTGTCCCGATATGACCTTAGATGTTGCTAGGATGTAAAACAACAAACAAACAAACAAACATCTATATACCTTTTGTGTAAATAACCCTGAAATGGCCAGAAGACATCCATCGAATATATTTCCACTGTTAATTTCATCCGTGTGATCTTTAAACAAGTGTGTCTGTGTATGTATGTTTGTGTGTATGTACGTGTGTATGTATGTATGTATGTATGTATGTATGTATGTATGTATGTATGTATGTATGTATGTATGTTTGTGTAGTAGTCTGCACTGACCTCTCAGGCAAGTAACCACATAGACAGGTAGGTGTGGGTAGTATGGTGATATCAGGGAGCCTAGGTGGTGTAATGGTTAGCACACTGGCCCGGAATGCAAAGAGATGTGGGTTCGAGTCCCGCTCTAGGCACAATATCCCCCATTTTCATCACCCCCACGACATTTGTATACATGTTTGTATACATGTTACAAGTATGTAAGTATGTAATGTAATCATTGTATGCAGGGCTGCCAACCATTATGATTTCTGCAGAATCGTTACGATATTCTGTCTCTCATTACGCCATGTATGTATGTATGTATGTATGTATGTATGTATGTATGTATGTATGTATGTATGTATGTATGAGAGAATGTGTGTATAACATGTATGTATGTGTATGTATGTATGTATATGTATGTATGTATGTATGTATGTATGAGAGAATGTGTATGTATGTTTATATGTATGTATATATATGTATGTACGTATGAGAGAGTGTGTGTTTGTGATGTTGGGCAGGTAAATAAATGCTTCTACAGTACCACTTGTAATCGTGGGTGTGGGTTACAATGTTCATTTATGTGGGACACCCCATTTCTAACATGTAATCTGAGAAGTAGTGAAGTGAAATAGTTGACTGAGAAGGAAGGTAAGAGCCTGAAATCTTGCGTTTGATTCTTGGACCTGTACCCATCTTAAATCGGTTATCTCTGATTCAGCAGTGGAGCGTGACGTAGCTCAGGTGGTAGAGTGTCCACCTGTGAAGGATTCGATCATCCGATCGATCCTGCTCAGTGGGCACATTTGTAGTTTGGGCTATTTTCCATTCTAACCAGTGGTCCACAACTGGTTCATCAAAGGCTGTGGTATGTGCTGTCCTGTCTGTGAGAAAGACGCTTCACTCCTCCACCCCTCACCTCAACAAGGGGTCTTTTATATGCACTTTCCCACAGACAGGACATCACATACCACAGACTTTTGTAATAATGACGGAACTCGGCCGTCTGAGCCCCACACATCACTTGTCTCCACAGGTGTGCTCTGACAATTGTCTTGTCAGTTCCCACCTGTCGTTACTCTCAACAACTCATAAGGAAGAAAGGAAGACAAGTGATGCAAGATTGACAGTGAAGAAGTTGTGCTTTATTGACATCAACCTCTGTTCACCTACTGGCGACCTATCACCCTCACTCCTTACCAACTGCTCACACAAATCCTCATGACTCTTGCTGGTGTATATAGGAATCAGTGCCGACAGCCCATTGAACCTGAGTCCAATGGTTGTTGCACACAGCTCAGTGTCTTTTGAATAGATGCTGCTAGTTTGAGTGTAGAAAGTGGAGTTGTCTCTTGCTAGAGAGCCTAGCCAAGAGAGTCTCCCAAGAGTGCTTCTCCCAGCATTCTAGAGTGGGGTCTGTGTGTCAGGTATAAGGAATACAGGTGACTGGGCTCCCACAGCCAGCCAATCAGACACCCTCAACAGCCTGGGTGGGCGAAGCCCTAATAGAGGGCAGCTGTCACTCAACCCCCAGCTGCAGGTGGTGTCCATAATGTATGCAGGATGGTTGGGTGTGCTTGCCCATCGGCCCCGTGGTAACAGGTAGTTGCAGACAGTTACAATAAACATATATTAAAAATGCCCTTTCCCTCCACTTGCATTCTTTCTGGTGCACGGAGGGAACATTAAATAATTATTAACCGTCTCTTAAGTATGAACATCACATCACAATCTCGGTCGCTATGTGTTATCACATTTCCACATAGGCTCTTATGCCACAAAGCGAGTGGGGCATCCATTGCTTCTCTGTTAACATAATCCTGGTCCCCACTCCGTCGCCCGAGAATAGTCATGTTCTTTGCCAATATATAAATCCGAACCGAAAATCCATATATTTTTACACTTCGATGAACCAGTTGTGGACGGAAAATAGCCCAAACTGCAAATGGGTCCACTGAGCAGGATCGATCGGATGACAGGTGGAGACAGACAGAGAGGCAAGCAGACAGGACGCAGCAGCTGCCGTAACTCACCCAGGTAACTCTCAACCATGATGCAAATTACATTCAGATAACAGTTTGATTGGAAGATAGCAGTAATAATATATATATATATATATAACGGGCTTGGGTTCTTTCAGGCGCTCGTATTGCCGGCGGAGATAGTCCGCTATCTCCCCCGTATCTCCCCTCCACCCCCCCCCCCCCAATCATATATATACCACCACAACCCCTATATATATATAGGGATGGTGGTTGTTATGGGTGGTGGTTGTATATATATATAGGGGTATATATGGTTGTATGGGGTATATATGCCTACTTTGAGAGTTCTTAGGCGGGAAATAATCAAGCCTGTGTAATTTCAATCACGTATTTTTTACACATAGCATCAGCACTGGGCTCGATTTCCCCCCCTTTCAAATGACTTAACTTTTTTTTTGTTAAATTAATTTATTCATTTTGTCAAATTTGGGGGCATTTTAAAATACTTATTTTTGATTATTATTGATGAACCTAATATGTATTCATAAAGTATGGGGGCTATGTTACTTAAATATTGTTAGCGTTCTTGGTATGAATTTTGCTATATAAAATAATAATAATATTATTATTATTATCATTATTGTTATTATTATTTATTTAATTATTTCTTGCTCTCGCCCCAAGTCATTTGTTATATGTTCAGTTTTTGTCATTCCAGTTGTATTCCCACATGCAATCAGTCCTACAACACACACACAGACACACAGACGCACACACACAGACACACACACACACAAACACACACACACACACAGACACACACACGCGCGCACACACACACACAGACACACACACAGACCGCCACACAAGACACACACCACACACACATACCACACACACTCACACACACACACACACACACACACACACACATGTCACGACTGGTGTAATCCCAGGCGACATTACGTGGTAAAACCTGTGTAGGCATTTTTGTTTGTCAGTTTTTTTTGCTCTGCTCCGATGATGCTTGTCGCTGTTCTTTTGGAAGTGAGTGTGGGTGTGGGTGTGGGTGTGGGTGTGGGTGGGGGTGTTGTGAAGTGGGGTGTGGGGGAGATTGTGAAGTTAGGGCGTGGCTGGGGGTAGAGGGGGGGAGTGTGTATGTGGTGAGGGGAGATTGTGAAGTGTGGGGTGGGGGGGTGGGGGGGGGGGGGCAAATGCCCTATTATAAGTATAATACTAAGATGGCTCACTCAGCCTGTACTGTGTAATCAAAATGATCAAACCGACCTCTTGGTGCGCTGGCTGTTCTCTTGGTTAAACAGGTGCTATATTATATGTATAAATGTGAAAGATGTGTGATGATGGTGGTGATGATGATGATGATGCTGATGATGATGTGTATTTGTTCATAGCAATTTCATATTGATGTGTATTCATACTTACCTATCTCATGTATAATATAATTGTATGTGTTTACATGTGAAACACCAACCAGCAGTTGGGCTGATCAAACCCACCACAAGGTGGCACTGCGAAGTGTGGGAGGGGGGGAGATTTTGAAGTGTGTGGGGGGAGAGTGGCTAGTGGGGGGGGGGAGATTCTGAAATGGGTGTGTGGGTGGTGGAGATGGGGGAGTGTGTGTGTGTGTGCAAGGGGGTGAGAGAGTCAGATGAGGTGAGGTGTGTGTGTGTGTAGGGGTGAATGAATGAGGTGAGGGGGGGTGTGTGAGTGAAGTGTGGCTGGATCCCGACACTCTGTGTACGTTTCTTACAAATCCATGTTGCCTGCCTTCTGGCACTGCGTATTTATGTGCTGTTGTGGTGTGTGGCGGTGGGGGGGTGTTTTAGCTGCGTGACGTCTGCCCAGTGAGATGGCAGTATTTTTGGCGCTAACTGGCTGGTATTTACTATACTGGTCCCCGTGCATTTCGCTTTTACCTGTTTTAATGGCGGTTTAATCATGTTATTCGCATGCGTTCTACAGGTCTTATTTGCCTACCGTATCTTGCTATATATAATTGACTTTCGGCTGGTTGCTGGTTGTCGTTGTTTTCAGCTACTTTAAAAATGTGTATTGTTGTCGAGTTTGGCTTTTTTTATCATTCTGTTTATTGTCTGTATGTATCTTTCTACCTGTCCATTGCTTTGTGGGTACATTGGGTTCGAGAAACAGTACTTGAAATTGTATTCTTTCGCAAATTCTTTATATTCTCCGCTTGAGAATTGCGGACCATTGTCTGATACTACCGTGTGTGGTATGCCGTAACGGCCGAATACAGACTTCAATTCTTTAATAGTATTCTTACTTGACGTGTTTGTCATTTCAATGACTTCAGGGAATTTTGAATAATAGTCTACAATTAATAAGAATATTTTATCCTTTATCTGGAAGAAATCAATGCCAAATTTGTAAAATGGTATGTCAGGTATTTCGTGATTGATTAGTGGTTCAGATTGCTGTAGATTTCTGAAACTTTGGCATATTTGGCCACTTTATCTGTTTGTCCATTCCGGGCCAAAAAATATAATCTGTTTGGTTTTGACTATCCCTAAATGGGCTTCATGCAGTTTGTTTAACATCTCTTTTTGTAATGTTTTTGGTATTATTATTCTATCGCCTTTCAGTGGAATCTTGTTGTGTATTGTGATTTTGTGTCTGTGTGTGAAATATGGTTTTATGTCATTTGATGCTGGTGTCTACCATGTTGATTGCGATCGACATTTCGACATCGAACAGGTTATTCGGTTCTGTGTTGTTTACATACGCTCTGGAAAGGGTGTCTGCAAAATACATTTTTGATTCTTTTACATGTGTAATACGTAAGTCATAATTTTGCAGTCTCATTCTCATGCGCTGCATTCGTGCTGAGAGTTTATGTAACGGTTTAATCATAATGGCCACTAGTGGTTTGTGGACAGTCTCTACTGTGACGTCTTTACCATAGATCTATTCATGGAATTTGGTGTATCCAAGACAAATTGCTAACAATTCTTTCTCATTTACTGCATAATTACTTTGTGTATCATCCAAAGCTTTCGATGCCATCGCGATCGGTTTTCCGTCTTGGAATAGAGTGGCCCCCAGCCCCAATTTTGATGCATCTACTTGCAATGTTGAGTTTTTTCTTACGTCATAGAATGCTAGAACCGGTGCGTCCGTCAATAGTGTTTTTAATTCGCCAAATGCTTTTTTCTGCGCATCTTCCCAGTGCCATGCTGTGTCTTTGTTAAGCAAAATTTGTAGATGCTTTGCAACTTCTGCCATGTTTGGAGTGAATTTACTTATGTATCCCATCATCCCCAAGAATCTTTGAATGGCTGGCTTATCATTTGGTGTGGGCATGTTAATAATTGCCTCGACCCGTTGTTTGTTCGGCTTAAGGCTGGTTTGCGTTAGGATGTGACCTACGTAGTTGACTTGCGTTGCACATATTATGGATTTATTTGGATTCAGTCGTAGATTTACCTCTCTAGCTCTGTCTAGCGCACGTAATAATTTCTTGTTATGTTCCTCTACTGTATTTCCATATATACTAAAATGTCATATGTGATAACATTGACCCCTGGTAGGTCTTTTTGAATTTAATTCATTTCATTTATGCCGAATGGCAGCCTGGTGTAGCTGTATCTACCCCAGGGTGTGTTAATCCAACGAAGAGCTCGTCCTCCTCGTCCGACACATCGTCTGTTGAGGTTTCTTCTTCGCTTTCAGGGATGTTGTTCTGGTCTACCGTGATTTCGTTGACAGGTCTTGGTTTTGCAGCTTTCGATCTGCATACTTTTATGAAGTGGCCTATCTTTTTGCATCCTGCGCACTCTTTTCCTTTTGCAGGACACACTCCCATTGCGTGTATATATCCACATTTTCCGCATTGTGTCGACTGTCTGTTTTATGTGTTGTGTTGTGTCCAATTTCTTGTGTTTCTCCACTCGGGCTTTACTCTGTGGTCTACTCGGGCTTCTAATCCTTCTTCTTTGTCTTTGTTTAGCTGTTTGGTGGTGAGTTCGCTCAGTCGGCATGTTATGATGCAGCTATCGAGTGTAAGCTTTGGTGTCTGTAGTAGTAGATCCCGTAGCTTGTTATTTTTCACTCCGCACGCAATTCTATCGCAAAGCATAGACTCTTCCTTGTCGCCGTAGTCACAATATGTGATTCTGATCTTCAGTTCGCATATAAATGTGTTCATGTTCTCATCACTTTGAGTGTACAAATTGAACTGATACCAGACTACTGTAATGTTTGTCTTGCCCTCACAGTATATTTCAAATGCCTTTTTGAGGGGCGCTATCTTATCCTGTTCCGGTACCTGGATTTTCATTGTTTGGTATACTTTTTGGGCCTCAAGGCCCACCACATTTAGAAATATGGAGCACTGTACCTTCTTAGCTTTGTTGATCACTCCTGCGGCTGTTGCATATATTTGTTATGCGCTTAGCCAGGTTTTCCAGCTCATGGCCATGTTCTCCTGCAAGTTTAGTGGCGCTGGCGGCTTCAGCCCCGATAATGCCATGTTGCGTTGTTAGGCGGCTGACATCTGACACCATGTAATGATGTGGACATGTTGGAGTCTGGTTAACAAGTGTTTATTAGGTTTTGATATTAGCCTCAGGCTGCCTCAGTGGGGGCTTAGTGTACACCAGACAAGCTGCTGTCACCGTGTGTAACAGGCCGCCTCGGTGGGGTCTTAGTGTGCACCAGACAAGCCGCTGTCACAGTGTGTAACAGGCTGTCTCAGTGGGGCTTAGTGTACACCAGACAAGCCGCTGTCACCGTGTGTAACAGGCTGCCTCAGTGGGGGCTTAGTGTGCACCAGACAAGCCGCTGTCACCGTGTGTAACAGGCTGCCTCAGTGGGGGCTTAGTGTGCACCAGACAAGCTGCTGTCACCGTGTGTAACAGGCTGCCTCACTGGCTGCTTAGTGTACACCAGACAAGCCGCTGTCACCGTGTGGAACAGGATGCCTCAGTGGGGTCTTAGTGTGCACCAGACAAGCCGCTGTCACCGTGTGTAACAGGCTGCCTCAGTGGCGTCTTAGTGTGCACCAGACAAGCCGCTGTCACCGTGTGTAACAGGCTGTCTCAGTGGGGCTTAGTGTACACCAGACAAGCTGCTGTCACCGTGTGTAACAGGCTGCCTCAGTGGGGGCTTAGTGTGCACCAGACAAGCTGCTGTCACCGTGTGTAACAGGCTGCCTCAGTGGGGGCTTAGAGTGCACCAGACAAGCCGCTGTCACCGTGTGTAACAGGCTGCCTCAGTGGGGGCTTAGTGTGCACCAGACAAGCTGCTGTCACCGTGTTTAACAGGCTGCCTCAGTGGGGGCTTAGTGTACACCAGACAAGCTGCTGTCACCGTGTGTAACAGGCTGCCTCAGTGGGGGCTTAGTGTACACCAGACAAGCCGCTGTCACCGTGTGTAACAGGCTGCCTCGGTGGGGGCTTAGTGTGCACCAGACAAGCTGCTGTCACCGTGTGTAACAGGCTGCCTCAGTGGGGGCTTTGTGTCCACCAGACAAGCCGCTGTCACCGTGTGTAACAGGCTGTCTCAGTGGGGGCTTAGTGTGCACCAGACAAGCCGCTGTCACCTTGTGTAACAGGCTGCCTCAGTGGGGGCTTAGTGTGCACCAGACAAACCGTGTTCCCCTTTCTCTGTTTTTAAGGTTATTTTTAGGTTTATTTATATATTGATAGAAATTAGGGTTTAAAATAATTATTTTTTCATTAAAAAATTTAAAAAATGAAATATTTATTTTTCAAATAGAATATTGCGAATAGAAGTAGTAATGGAATTTATTTATTTTTCCTTGATCTTCCAGCCTCTCTGAAAACTAGCATCAGCTTAAATAATATAATGCCTGGTACACACCTACCGTTTGTGCACACCCACCTACCGTATACGATCTAAAACTGCCCGTTTCGCACACAAAAATCGCTAGGTGTGCGCTCCCTGCGCACACCTAGCGATTGCGATTCGCGCATAAAACCTCAGTTTTAGGCCTAAAACCAGCCGATTACGATTGCGATTCGCGATTCGAAAAATGAATCGGCCCGTTTTCAGTTTTAAGCTGGTCGGGTCGAGTCGCGGGTTTTAGTGCGCGAATCATATACGGTAGGTGTGTACTAGGCATTACAAACACAGAGTGAGTACCTAGACGTGCCAATACATCACACCAACTCAGTTTCAGCATTCGCCCACTCCACACCATCCGCCCTAATTTATATCCATTATAAAGTTAGCGGCATTTACAAACCCCCTTTTCGCTGGATATTATTTATGTTGGGCGGTAAGTACTGGAAGACCTCCACTGCAAGTTGCGGCTTATTGTGGAGAAAGGATTAAAGTTGCAAGTCCGAAGGTTTTGCGTTTCTGTCACTTTGTGAGATACTATATATTAGGTTGATCGGTATCAATCAATCAATCAATAGTTCCGTCCTCTAGTCGAGGGTTGGATGCAATGGTTCTCCACTTGTCCCGATGTTGTGCTGTTCTGATAGACTGTGAATAATTCAAGCCTGTCCACTGTGAAATATTTGTAAACCATGATGTTCTTGGTCTCCCTCTCCCTCTGCTGCCATTCACCTTCCCTTCCAACAATGTACGGTATATTGAACTCTGACGAATGACGGTATCATCTACCTTATTTTAGTTTGAAATTACAGGGCTTTAAAGTGACTAAGTTAGGAGATATTTGAAGTGTAAACATGAAGAAATTAACTTTGGCATACTTGTCAAAACGCTGATCTGATAGGCTTTTAGCAGAAACAGGTTCTGTTCTATTACAGTGTTGGTTGGTTGTTGGAGTTTTACATCCTGGCAACATCTAAGGTCATATCAGGATGGGCACCGACTTGTGACAGTGTGCACTCATGGCGACTTTATAGTGCTGCCCCACTGGGAAATCAGGCCACTGGCATCATGACCCAACATCACACTGAGTTAACGAGTCCTTTCCCTATCCTATTATATTAATGTCGAGTGCCAAGCTAGGAAGCGACAAGTATCCATTTTGTAACTCATTGGTTTGACTCAAGCTGGAATTGAACTCGCTCCTCTCCTGCAAGGTAGGCCTTGTTCTCTCCCGATTCAGCCACCGCGTTCGGTGCCTGATATGTTGCTAGAGCTTAAACCCCAGAGAAACCACACCTTTGTATGCAGGTCTTGATTTGATATGTGCTTGGATGCGGGTATGTAAGCACCACATATCGGTCCACCATAGCTACACATGAAGTGTTTGTCAACATTTGTCAACATTTGTCAACATTTGTCGACATTTGAAATGGTTCGCAGCACCATTGTGTGCTCACAACTGTTTACTTAAGGCCCTGTCACATTACGGCGTATGGCGGGAGCGTATTGAAAACCTACGTATGCCGTGCTTGTGCCAGCCTATGATGACCTTCGGTGAACTTTCGGGTGGGTTTGAACGTATGGGGGACGTACGAGGAGCGTATGAGGAGCGTATGGGAGCGTGCTGTGACATTTTTTGACAGTATGGGCCATACGCCCTCATAGGTCGAGTTTTTTTGAGCATGCACAAAAAAATTTGGACGGACGGATTTATGAAAGCGTATGGCGGCGTATGCCTCATACGCTTCACATAAGCCGGCATCTGGCGGCGTATGAGTAGCGTATGAGTAGCGTATGAGTAGCGTATGAGTAGCGTATGCCGACGTATATGACGTAAAGCGGCTACGCCGCCATACGCTCCCGCCATACGCCGTAATGTGACAGGGCCTTTACAAGTATGTCAACATTTGATTATTTGAATCTGTCCTCTTACACGCTTCCCCTCTCCCCACCATGATTGGTTGTTTGGTAGCTTTACATCCTGGCAACGTCTAAAGTCATATCAGGACGGGTACCGACTTGTGGCAGTGCGCACTTGTGGTGACTTTATAGTGCTGCCTCACTGGGAGACCAGGTCAGCATCACCATGACCTGATATCCCACACTCAGTCACATTATCTTGACATTGAGCCAACCAGTCCTTGCCCTATCCTAATAATGGTGAGCGCCAGGCTAGGAAGCGACAGGTATCAATTTTTAAGTCATTGGTTTGACTCGACCATCAGCTTGTGCATTGATTTACGCATTGATTGCTGTGTTGGAATTCACTTTTACGCATGCATTAACCCGCTTTCTGAGGCGCATTCTCATTCGTCAACAGCCACTTCCTTCGTTTTTCACATGATGCATTACGCTGACATATGCAAATGTGAATTTTAGCTTAATGCCTGTGAGACATTTATTTTTAAAAAGACGCGACATGCACACGCATGCACACACACACACACACACACACGCATGCACACAGAAACACACATTATTTAGCAAACAAATCCTGCTATTTGACTATCAGGAACCAGAAATTGGAGAGAGAGAGAAGAAAAAAAAGCTCCCCAAAAACAGCATCTTTACTTTGAGCAAGTCTTGAGTTCACTAAGTGTTGCTCCTTTGCTTTGGCTTATTGGGGTTTTGCATCCTAGCAATATGTGGGGTTAAATTAGGGCGGTTATCAACCTGTAACAGTGAACACTAATGGCAACTATAGCGTTACCACATGTAATACCGTGTTTCTGGCACCGTAACTGATATCCCACTGAGTGACGTTATCCTTGTCCTATCCTAAAAATGTCAAGCACCAGGCAAGGTAGCGACAGGTATAAATTTCGTTCAGCTTTCCATTTGACTCAGCTAGAGATTGATTCTGCGACATCCCTCACAGGAAGCTGGGTGCCCTACTCACTAGCAGGGTTTTTGTCAGAGAGTAAAATGGCTGAAATTCTGTACCCTTCAATTTTCTGAGGGTACGACTATGTAAACTTAAATTGTTGGGATAATATCTTTTTAATGGTTCTTCAAGGAGCCAGAGGCAACAAAGCCTCCAGACCCCCAGATGTCCCCCACCCCCACATTCTGCGTACCCTCAAATTATTTTCTGGTGAAAGCCCTGACTAGGCCATTTTTTTGGACAGTGTGTAAGAGCATGCAAATACCATGCATGGTCACACGAATGTCGAGAGGTGTGCAGCGGGCATAGCAATACAAGTGTATTTCATGCACAGCTAGAGTGTTACATGTGGAACTGCACTCATGCCAAGCAATGCGGCATCTGAGCCGCACCCAATAGTTCATCCCTGAAGTCCTGTTGAGCCCAGATGAATAAAGTGTGAGTTGCAATACGGGTATTCCCTGTTCTGCTGATCCCTAAGGACGTGTATCCATAGACTGTTCCCTTGTGGCATGTTCCTTTGTTCCGTGTTCGCTTGTGACCATGTGATGTGCCACACAGACAATGAGCATGTTCATTCTCTATGTTCCCAGTGAGTACATCACATGTGCCGTGCACAAAGCCATACAGTCCCTGGGTCCAACCTATGGGAACAGCCATCAGTTCATTGTCTGTGTGGTGCGTCACAAGGTCACAAGCAAACACGGAACAAGGGAACATGCCACAAGGGAACAGTCATGGTTTCTACTATGGCCTAGTAACATATACAGTCCGTTGTACTGTATTATTATTATTATTATTATTATTATATAACGCCTCCTCCAACCTCCACTGTGTAAGCTCGAGCTGTGCTCCGGCGTCCGGGCTCCCCTGGCACTTGGCATAAACGGGACCACTCGGACTGGTTAGCTCAGTGTCAGGATAATGTGACTGAGTGGGATATCGGGTCAGGGTGCCGGTGGCCTGATTTCCCATTGGCACAGTACTATCAAGTTGCAATGAGTGTGCACTGTCACAAGTCGGTACCTGTCATGATATGACCGTAGGTGTTGCCAGGGCGTAAAACCCCACCAACCAACCAACTTGCCAAGTGTGGGTGGGTTGGATTGTGCAATTACCACAGACCTCCCTTGTGTGTGTGGGTGGGTGTGGGTGTGTGGGTGTATGTGGGGGGGGGGGTGTATGTGGGGGGTGGGGGTACCGTGGGAAAGTAACACCTGATGACTAGGTTAGATCTGTCCGGGAAGCATAATTAGAGAATGCCAACTGGTTGCTGGCATCATGGTGGGAAGTGAAGGTTTTGTTTGTTTAAAGCTGGATACTCCGATGAAGCATCAAATTTGTTAAATCAAACCAATTACAGTATAACCCCGTTAAACCAAGCTCGGTTAAACCAAGCTCGGTTAAACCAAACAATCGGTTAATCCAAACTTTTTTCGGCGGCCCGGCAAAATACTACCATTTATGAAATAAAATTCCAAAGTCGCTTAATCCAAATTATCGGTTAATCAAAACAAAATTTTCAGACCCCAGGCCACTTCCGGTACAGTTAAACCAAACTTTCATGTGGTTATAAGGTCATCTGAGACCCCACCGACTTTTTAATACGATAAATGGCCGTATTTTGCCGGGCCACCGAAAAAAAAGTTAGGATTAACCGATCATTTGGTTTAACCGAGCTTGGTTTAATGGGGTTATACTGTATATACATTACAAAAAACAACTATCAAAGTGTCCACATACATTGTATATTACATGTGCAATACATGCTTACTCAAAGTCGAAGCCAAAGCTCAGTTAAACCAATGATCGGTGTTATATATATTATATATATATATATAGTACTATATAATTTATTATGTGGATATAAATAACGGCAGCCCCTTAATGTTTCTCTCTAACCACCTTAACTTCCATGTTATTTACTGCGGAACGGGCATTCTCTCCTCCCCGCCTCCTCTACACCGTGAGTCAACTGGCACTACTCACCTATCATATATATGCTGTTGTGCAGTAAATTCATATAACCACATATATAATGTAATTATATATATATATATATATATATATATATATATATATATACAGATATATATACAGATATATATCTGTAAATATATAGATATTTACTTTATTGGTATATTATGTCTTTTTAAATGTATTGTCCAACTACAAGTACAACTTTAAACCATTTATCATTTTGTTAAATAGGAAGACTAGGTAATGTCGCAAACTTTGATTTTATGGCGATGCTTTTTTAAAGTCTATGAATAAAATTTCATTTGCCAAACACATATACACCACACTGACACACACACACACGCGTGCGCGCGCGCGCACGCACACACACACACACACACACACACACACACACACACACACACACACACACACATATATATATATATATCAGCCTCTCGAAAATGGGGCAATTGGTGGTTTATTTACGATGTCAGCGTCGCAATTCTTAAAGTGTAGTGCATTTCTTTGTTTTATATTAAATTATCCTAGAAACAAATAAGGTGGTTGTATTTTCTCTACCTTTACATTCAGGATAAATTTAAGGACTTTCCAATACCTCTGTCAATGCTAAACTATAATTATATTGTTCGACCCCGACATCCAATGATCGATGCCGACAACTTACCCCAATTGGCCTATTTTCGTGATCCTGACTCATATATATCTTTATTTATATATTTTTTTAATTTGTCGATGTAAGGTTTTAATTGACTCACGAATCAAAATTCAGAAGCTCCTAGATAATTTGTAGAGGATAGCACATTTCAAGATTTGGTATAGCCTACTACTACTAGGTCCTCCTCCCCTCCCCTCCCCTCCCCTCCCCTCCCTTCCCCTCCCTTCCCCTCCCTTCCCCTTCCCTCCCCTCCCCTCCCCTCCCCTCCACTCCCCTCCCCTCCCCTCCCTCCCCTCCCCTCCCTTCCCCTCCCCTCCCCTCCACTCTCCTCCCGTTCCCTCCCCATCCCTCCCGCACCCCTCCACACCCACCCCATCCCTCCCGCCTCCCCTCCCCTCCCCATCCCTCCATACCCTCATCCCCCCTCCCCTCCCCTCCCCTTCCCCCATCCATCCCTTCCCCTCCCCTCCCCCCCCTCCCCTACCCCTCCCCTCCCCTCCCCTCCCCTCCCCTCCCTCCCCTCCCCTCCCCTCCCTCCCATCCTCTCCCGTCCCTCCCCTCCCCCCGTCCCGTCGAGGCCCTGCCATCTCCGTGCCAACACGAGGCTGCTTTCTGTAATGACCTAATTAACATTCAGCTGTGCTATGTCTGGGTGTTCTTTTAGTTCAGGAAAAGCTAAATCTGAAATGACGCAGATACCAAGCTTATTACTTATTGATCTGTTCGCGACTTGAAAAAAACCCACACACAATCGGAAGAGCAATACGCAATATCACACAGTAAAACCTCCTTAACTCGACCGACTTTAAATGGTCCATTTAAGGAAGTGGTCGGTCTAGGGAGTTTTTTTTTATCGTTGCAATGGTATTGTATGGGCGATCGTTTGGGACCCAAATAAAGCGATTGATATATGGGAGTGGTCGTCCTGTGGAGGTGGTTAGTTTGAGAGGTTTTAATGTATGCTGTTTCTGTTATGTCAGATTCTTGCTGACGTAGTTTTAACTCCCTTGTCTGTTAAATGCACCTTTCTACTTCCACACTGTTTGTTTGTTGTTTCACGTCCTAGCAACATCTAAGGTCATATCAGGACGGGTACCGACTTGTGACAGTGCACACTCATAGCAACTTTATAGTGCTGCCCCAATGAGAAACCAGGCTGCCAGCACCATAACCTGATATCCCATTCAGTCACATTATCCTGGCACTGAACCAACCAGTCCTTGCCTTATCCTAATAATGCCGAGCGTGAGGTTAGGAAGCGACAAGTATAAGTTTTTAAGTCATTGGTTTGACTTGACCAGGATTCGAGCCCATGAACTCATGTGTTCGGATCTCCCGATCTCCCAAAACAGGAGACGGACGCTCTACTCATTCGGCCACCCTGTCTGCTGCTTCCACACTGGATCATCGCATTATTTTATTAGGTTATATCAAGGAATTCAGGGGGAAAAAACTAAAAATCTATTTTAGTTGTTCTCTCTAAAAATAGAATGTGTTGTTGCGCTTTACAGGTAAAGTCTATCAATTTCATATCGGGGAATGCATTATTTAGGCGACATGTTGGTTTCTGTGGGGGAAAAAACTGATTTGATCAACGGAATGATGGCAGCTTCAGCTCAAATCTGGTAGTCATGGTTTCAGTTCAGCCCGAATGGCGTTTGTCGGTTTTGTGCCTGAACTCTTCATGTCTTAATGTACAGCGATGAAAGATCTCCACGACGTTTTATATTTACCGAATGATGTTAAACAAGATGCCCAGGAGTCAGTGGTATATGACAACAATTGGTTAGTTTAAATCACATTCTTTTTAAATGGGGTGGGGTGAGGGGGTGTATTTTTTTTAAGTTGCATGGTCCGATAGCGTTTGAATTTTTATTTTATTTTTTAGATAAATATATCAAATTGATCGTTATAACCTACTAATCATTAGTCCGGAGTAATTTTGATGAAAAGTGGCTAGTTTTGAAGCAATTTGAGCTGAAAGAACCCAAAATACTTTTGACAAGCTTTCCAAAAGTCTTCTAGCTATGAGGCGTATTGATGTCTCGCGATGACCATGTGATGTGGTATGACCTAATTCAAATGTAGCATGGTCTCCTGGTATTTTCACTGATGGTGCCATTGCACATAATTTGTTTCTTGGCATGTGATCTGATGTGGGCTGACCTAATGATTATCAAATTATGTATTGTTCCCAGATAATAATATACATAATTATTACATCACCCTTATTTAGATCTGTAACAATTATTTAATACAAAATTCCATGCAACTTTATATCAAACCAGGCTATGGTGCCAGCAATACTACCACTGGACATCCTGGAACCTGACTAGGTAGTTGGAATGAGGGTCAAGGCTACTGAGGCCATGAGATTGACCTAGTTGATTAATGGCTTCCTTGTGTGATGGGTTTCTCAAAGTAGGATGAGGTAGTAAATTCACTGATTATTCTATATATGCTGTCCCAAATCACTTGTTGATGCACCAATATCTAAGATGGATATATATAATTAAATTAAGATACATTTTTTGGTTTTGACAAATATATATTTCATCGGACCATGCAACTTTAATGGGGCAGGGTGAGGGGTATATTTTAAATGGGGCTCGGTGGTGGGATTTATTTTACATGGGGCGGGGTGAGGGGTGTATTTTTAATGGGGTGGGTGAGGGGTGTATTTTTAATGGGGCGGGGTGAGGTTTATTTTACATGGGGCAGGGTGAGGGTGTATTTACATGGCGGGGTGAGGGGTATATTTTACATGGGGTGGTGTGTGAGGGGTGTATTTACATGCGGCGGGGTTAGGGGTGTATTTTACATGGATGGGGTGAGGGTGTATTTTTATGGGGCGGGGTGAGGGTGTATTTTTAATGGGGCAGGCTGAGGGGTGTATTTTACATGGGATGAGGGGTTTATTTTTAATGGGGCGGGGTGAAGGGTGTATTTTACATGGGGTGAGGGGTTTATTTTTAATGGGGCGGGGTGAGGGGTGTATTTTACATGGGGTGAGGGGTTTTATTTTTAATGGGCGGGGTGAGGGGTGTATTTTACATGGGGTGAGGGGTTTATTTTTAATGGGGCGGTGTGAAGGGTGTATTTTACATGGGGTGAGGGGTGTATTTTTAATGGGGCAGGCTGAGGGGTGTATTTTACATGGGATGAGGGGTTTATTTTTAATGGGGCGGGGTGAAGGGTGTATTTTACATGGGGTGAGGGGTTTATTTTTAATGGGGCGGGGTGAGGGGTGTATTTTACATGCGGCGGGGTGAGTGGTGTATTTCTAATGGGGTGGGGTGAGGGGTGTATTTTTAATGGGGCGAGATGACACCTGCTTTTAATTATCCTCATGTTGTCACCTCTTAATTACGTAGGCCATTGATTAACTGCAACTGACGTCCAGGAACTGTCTGTCAGCACCCACACCCCTCCCACCCCACCGACACCACCACCACC
>CM059196.1:7050688-7106573 GCA_030323885.1 Branchipolynoe longqiensis | reverse complement strand
AATCTACATACACAAACCACATTTCCTCTTCTGAGTCAATATATCTTACATATTTAAAGTTGCATAGTCCGATGGTTTTGAGTTTCTGACATTTTTCTGAGATAAGTATATTAAATTGATCATTATAATCTACCTTACTTTAGTTTGAAGTAACTTTTAATTGAAATGGCTCTAACACTAGTCTGAGTGCCCAGATTTGTCTAAATCTAAATGCACATGGCATAAGATGTGCTGATTATATTGATGTAAATGCAATGCTCGATAAAAGATTAATATCTGAATTTATAATATATATTTTTAGTTGGTATTCTATGTTTCAAACAAGAGCTGAGATGAGCTGAAACTAGCACATTTCATAGCTGCACCCAGTGTATTAGCATGTGCCATGTGCTTCTCGTCGGTTTGTTTTTCTTCCATGCTTCCAAACAACGCCATTCTAGCGGTGCATTGTGGGATGCATGGAAGATAAACTACATCAGTTTGACTTGTTTTATTCATGTTTTTATTGATATCCTATGATTAAGGACATATGTAGAACTAGAAAATGAGTAGGGTTAATAAGATATTGGTTATATATTTCTTTGAAACAAGTTTATATTGACACATTTGACATTTTAATATTTAGAACAAGAATTACTTATGTCTAGTCAATGGTGATGTAAACATTAGCCTGTAAAGTGACTGAAATTGTATGTTTCTTATCGCAAAATGCTTAATTATGGAGAGTTGTGTTTTAAACTTATTCATTATATTATTATATTGCATCCATCCATCCATGTTTGTGGCAAATTGTTATGTATTTTTTCAAATTAATTTGGAATAAAATCGAAGTTTTGCCCTACGCATAACGTCAAACTCAGTGGGTACGCCTTTGCTTTGCTGCCAGCGCCGTTTTCAGCGTATGCGCAGCCGGAACGGTGATCTAGTCTTGTGCTATGTTTGTTTGTTTGTTGTTGTTTTATGTCCTAGCAACATCTAAGGTCATATCAGGACGGGTACCGCCTTGTCACAGTGCGCACTCATGCTGACTTTATAATGCTGCCCCACTAGAATCCCAGGCCACCAGCACCATGACCTGATATCCCACTCAGTCACAGTGTCCTGACACTGAGCCAACCAGTCCTTGTCCTATCCTAATAATGCCGAGCGCCAGCCTAGGAAGCAACACGTATCAATTTTAAAGTCAATTGCTTTGACTCGACCAGGATTCGAACCCACGACCCCACGATCTACCAACACGGGAGACGGACGCTCTAACTCATTCGGCCGTCCCGTCTGGTCACCTATAGTGTTACGTGTCGGCCATGTGGGCCCCAGATGTCGGCCTCGGGGGATCTCCCTGATAGCAGCCGCTCACTGTCTCAGTCGACGGCTTTAAAGAGCCGCTGGAGCTATTTCAACTAGTCATGCAAGATCCTAGGCCATGCCAGGACGGGCACCGACTTGTGACAGTGCGCACCAACTTGTGACATGTTTGTTGTTTTACGTCCTAGTAACATCTAAGGTCATATCAGGACGGGTACTGACTTTTGACAGTGCGCACTCATGGTGACTTTATAGTGCTGCCTCACTGGGAGACCAGGCCGCCAGCAGCATGACCTGATATCCCACTCAGTCAGATTATCCTGACACTGAGCCAACCAGTCCTTGCCCTATCCTAATAATGCCGAGCACCTGGCTAGGAATCGACAAGTATCAATGTTTTGTCACTTCCTAGTATCAATTTTTAAGTCACTGGTTTGACTCGACCAGGGGGAGGTGAGGGGAGCGGAGAGGGAAGCGAGGGCGAGGGGAGCAGGGGAGGGGATGGGAAAGGGAGGGAGGGGGAGGGGAGGGGAGAGGAAGGGAGGGACAAAAGGAGGGGAAAGAGGAGGGGAAGGGAGGGGGAATGGAGGGGGGAAGGAGGGGAGGGGAGGGGAAGGGAGAAGAAGGGAGAGAGGGAGGAGAGGGGGGAGGAGGGAGGGGATGGGAGGAGGGGAGGGGAGGGGAAGGGGATGGGAGGTGAGGGGATGGGAGGTGAGGGGAAGGGGATGGGAGGTGAGGCAGGGGAGGTGAGCGGATGGGAGGGGAAGGGAGGGGAAGGGAGGTAGGGGAGGGGAGGGGGAGGAGGGTGACCTCAGCGGGTGACAGCGGGAGCCTGATTGGCTCCCGCTGTCACGTGACCTGTGACCAGTGGAAGGGTGAATGGTGACCAACCCCAAGTTGGTATTGACCAGACTGTGTGTGGAGGTTCAGCGTTAAATTAAAATATTCACCCCGAATCAGTCAACTTAAAAACTAATACTTGTCGCTACCTAGCTGGGTGTTCGGCATTAGTAGGACAGAGTAAATACCAGTGGAATGAGGAAGACCAATTGCCTGCGATTGAAATTTCTCTTGCCTAATCAACTAATGTACCGGCGGGGGCGGAGGGGGGGGGGGGGGGGCAGGACAGATTCTATTGTAGTCGCACGTGTCCTCTGAGCATTCGCGTTCAAGACCCTGGAGTCAGTATAACCCCCCCCCCCCCCCCCGCGGGCCCAGACATGATGGCAAAATGAGTTCAGCGCCCCTCTAGCGTTTTGATAGATCGTGGGATTCGAATCCATAGATTCAAACCCATGTCGAGTCAAACCAATGACCTATAAATTGATACTTGTCACTTCCTAGCCAGGTGCTCGGCATTATTAGGATAGATCAAGGACTGGTTGGCTCAGTGTCGGGATAATGTGACTGAGTGGAATATCAGGTTATGGTGCTGGTGAGTTATGGTGCTGGTGAGCTGGTCTCCCAGTGGGGCAGCCCTATAAAGTCATGATGAGTGTGCAGTCACAAGTTTGTACCCCTGTCATGATATGACTTTAGATGTTGCCAGGACATAAAACTCCAACAACCATCCAGCACACATCACCTGGTAGTGTGCCCACTGTGTCCCTTTCAATGTTTATAACCATTGTGTATGCGCACGCAGCTTGGCTGCAGAACGAATGCACACTGCCATTGAGTTTACCGGTATGCGCAGTGCAAAACGTCTATTTTATTCAAAATTAATAATAATTCAGAACCCTAACCGTACAAATTTATTATAATCTGTGTGTGAAACGTGTTTTCTATACGTATTCCAAGCAGTTTGTTTCTCAGTGGTGTGGTTTTAGAGATATTTCACTTTTTCTGTATGAAGATTGCTCACGGCCATTGACAATGCATTGAGTTTGCCGATACGCGCAGTTCAAAATGTCAATTTTATTCTAAATTAATTGAAATGCAGAACCCTAACCTTATAAATTTAATATAATCTCATAGTTGAATATGTTTTCTATATGTGTTCCAAGCAGTTTGTTTCTAGGTGGTGTGGTTTTAAAGATATTTCACCTTTTCTCTATGAAGATTGCTCACTGCCATTGGATTTGCAGTGTGACTGTGTCGTCCTGCAGCCAAACAGCGCGCGCACTGACCTAAATACCTATACTGACGTCATATGAAATAGGTCTATACAAGGCGACCGGACGCGGTGGCCGAATCGGTAGAGTGAAGGCCACCGGTGCGGAAGGTCAGCAGTTCAATTCCCGGTCGAGTCAAACCAATGACATACAAAATTGATACTAAGTCTTGTCGGGATATCAGGTCATGGTGCCGGCGGCCTGGTCTCCCAGTGGGGCAGCACTATAAAGTTGCCATGAGTGCGCACTGTCGCAAGTCGGTACCCGTCCTGATACGCCCTTAGATGTTGCCAGGACATAAAACTGCAACAACCAACAAACCCGTTCTCACCAGACGGGATGGCCGAATGAGTTAGAGCGTCCGTCTCCCGTGTTGGTAGATCATGAGTTCGAACCCTGGTCGAGTCAAACCAATGACTTAAAAATTTATACTTGTCGCTTCCTAACCTGGCGCTCGGCATGAATAGGATAGGACAAGGACTGGTCGGCTCAGTGTCAGTATAATGTGACTGAGTGGGATATCAGGTCATGGTGCTGGTGGCCTGATGTTCCAATGGGGCAGCACTATAAAGTTGCCATGAGTGCGCACTGTCACAAGTCGGTACCCGTCCTGATATGACCTTAGATGTTGCTAAGACGTAAAACAACAACAAACAAAACCGTTCAAGAGGTGAGGTGAGGGGAGGTGAGGGGAGGTGAGGGGAGGTGAGGTGAGGGGAGATGAGGGGAGGGGAGGTGAGGGGAGGTGAGGTGAGGGGAGGTGAGGGGAGGTGAGGGGAGGTGAGGGAGGTGAGGGAGGTGAGGGGAGGTGAGGGGAGGTGAGGGGAGGTGAGGGGAGGTGAGGGGAGGTGAGGAGGTGAGGGGAGGTGAGGGGAGGTGAGGGGAGGTGAGGGGGTGAGGGCACACATGCCGTAGGTTTAAGCGGAACCTAATTCAATTTGCCACTTCAAACAGAACCACCCCTGATCCGCCGAATCTCATCTGGACGCGTCCACTTCAAAGAATAAATAATTTGCGGATGGAAGTAGGGTTACTATGCTGAGGTTTTGTAAGGAAACAAGAACCCCCAACTACCCCCCCCCCCCCCCCCCCCCCCGCGAGCCTCCGCCCAAAATTCCTCCCACTTCCTGCTCAAATGCTATGTTTATATTCACCGTAAAAAAAACCCCACTTCACTTGATTGTTTGTTGGGGCTTTACGTCCTAGCACCATCTAAGGTCAGAGCAGATCAGGATAGCTACCGATTTCTGACAGTGCACACCCAGGGCAAATTTATATTGCTGCCCCATTGGAAGACCAGGTTTATGGCACCATGACTCGATATCGCATTTAGTCATCTCATCCTGATACGGAGCAGGCCTGTCTTTGCTCTATCCTAAGTGTCGAGCGCCAGTCTGTGTAGCGACAGATATGTGTATACATACATACATACATACATACATACATACATACATACATACATACATACATTGATTGATGGTTGCTTCACGCCGTGTCGGCATACATAAATACATAAATACATACATACATACATACATACATACATTGATGGTTGCTTCACGCCGTGTCGGCATACATAAATACATACACACATACATACATACATACATACAAACATACATACATACACACATACATACATAAATACACACATACATGAATACACATACACACATAAAAGGAAAGTTTGTTTTATTTAATGACGCCTCTAGAGCACATTGATTTTTATCATCGGCTATTGGACGTCAAATATATGGTCTTTCTGACATGTTTCTTTGGAGGAAACCAGCTGCCGCCACATAGGCTACTCTTTCCGATAAGTAGCAAGGAGTCTTTTATATATGCACTTTCCCACAGACAGGTTCGCACATACCACAGCCTCTGATGAACCAGTTGTAGACCACTGGTTCACATACATGTACATACACACATACATGTACATACACATATATAGATACATACACACATGCACGTACATACACATCAACATACACACATAAATATGTACACCCATACATGTACATACACATACATACACACACATTAATACATACACATAAACACATACATGTACATACACACATAAATACATGTACAAAAGTATACACACATATACATACACATAAATGTATGTAAATACATACACACATATACATACATACACATACATGTATACACACATGTATATATGTACACACATACATACACACATAAAACACAAATATATGTACATACACATACACACACACGTGCATGCATGCATGCATACATACATACATACTTACATACATACATACATACATACATACACACATACATACATACATACATACACACATACATATACACATACATACATACATACAGACACATACACACACACAATGTCTACTGTGTGAGAAGACCGGAAGAGGGTGGTGGTCAGAGAATTGTTGCTAACAAAAACAAACTGTGCTTTTTGTTGGTGAGTTTAGTTTTGGAGGTCGGCCCACCACATAACGCGTTAATCAATACCAGGCGACAACCTACTTACAGCAGACAAGAAAGCAGCGTGTACATTCTGATTGGTGAGGCGAAGCGGGACGGGGCGGGACGGGGCGGGACGGGGCGAGGGGGCGGGGTGGCGGCAGCAGGCCGAGCAGTGTAATGGGCTGGGGGCAGCCCCCCCTTCCCCAACCCTCACCCACGCCCGACGCGATCTGGACATACTGTCCCGACCCGGTATCGGTATCTGGGGCCTTCCTGAGACAGAAATGTACAAGGGTGAGATGGTCATGTAGAGACCGTAACCAGCGTGAAATGTACATGAAACATACCGGGGGGGGGGGGGGGTGAAACAGGCCAGTATACAGGGTTCAAGGTTCAAAGATTGAGTCTTAGTAAGACGGTAGTGTACAGACCGTAACCAGCGTGAAATGTACATGAAACATAAAGGGGAAAACAGGGTTCAAGGTTCAAAGAATGAGTCTTAGTAAAACGGTAATGTACAAGGGTGAGATGGTCGTGTACAGACCCATAACCACGGTGAAATGTACATGAAACATACCGGGGGAAAACAGGCCAGTAGACAGGGTTCAAGGTTCAAAGAATGAGTCTTAGTAAGACGGTAATGTACAAGGGTGAGATGGTGGTGTACAGACATGTAACCATGGTGAAATGTACATGAAACCTACCGGGGAAAACAGGCCAGTAGACAGGGTTCAAGGTTCAAAGCATGAGTCTTAGTAAAACGGTAATGCACTAGGGTGAGATGGTCGTGTACAGATCCGTAACCAGGGTCAAATGTACATGAAACATACCAGGAAAAACAGGCAGGTAGACAGGGTTTAAGGGTCAAAGAATGAGTCTTAGTAAAACGGTAATGCACAAGGGTGAGATGGTCGTGTACAGACCCGTAATCACGGTGAAAGTTACATGAAACATACCAGGAAAAACAGGCCAGTAGACAGGGTTCAAGGTTCAAAGACTTAGACAGGGTTCAAGGTTCAACCATTGAGTCTTACTAAGCGGTAATTTATACGGGTTAAATGATCATGTACAGACCTATAATGACGAGTAAATGTACATCAAACATACTGGGGGAAACAGGCCAGTGGACAGGGTTCAAGGTTAAACTATCGAGTCTTACTAAGACAGTAATGTACGAGGGTGAGATGGTTGTGTACAGACAGACCCATAACCACAGTGAAATGTACATGAAACATACCAGGGAAAACAGGCAAGTAGACAGGGTTCATGGTTCAACCATTGAGTCTTACTAAGACGGTAATGCACAAGGGTGAGATGGTCGTGTACAGACCCGTAACCAGGCCAGTAGACAGGGTGCAGGGTTCAACCATTGAGTCTTACTAAGACGGTAATGCACAAGGGTGAGATGGTCGTGTACAGACCCGTAACCAGGCCAGTAGACAGGGTTCAGGGTTCAACCATTGAGTCTTACTAAGACGGTAATGCACAAGGGTGAGATGGTCGTGTACAGACCCGTAACCAGGCCAGTAGACAGGGTGCAGGGTTCAATATAGCTGCTTGTCATAAGACAATTTCCCGTTTGCTTAAAATCATCTGCATCCTGACATATCCATTTCAACGTAACTGGATCGGACAGCCAAATGAGTAGAACCGTTCTTTCCCATGTGGGCGGTTGTGGGTTTTAACCCCGACCAAGTTAAACCAAACACTTGGAAAATTTATATTTGTCGCTACATTGTGTACATGAGCCTGTCTCAAAAGGTGATCACTAGTTGTTTTTTTGTCCGGTGTAGCGATTGACACAAAACAGCATAGAAACGGTTACACTGAAAACATTCCCAGAAGTCAGGTTTCATGCATACATACGTCTGAAGCATGTATTAGAGCCTGTCTCAAAAGGTGATAAATCTTTTTTTGTCCATTGTACCGCTTGACACAAAACAGCACAGAAATGGTTACACTGAAAACACAAGGACATTTGCTTCAAATCAATATGTATTCTATTGGGATTATGAAACACCATGTAAAAAAACAAATCAGTTTATCCTGAGCAAATGCATATGTTGATCATTACAATGGACAAAGTTTTGTCCCATATTACTTATCACATTTTGAGACAAGCTCACCTGGTGCTCGGCATTAAAAGGATAGAGAATGGCAGACCAATCATACATCACTGACATTATCCTGCTTGATCGACTAATGTAATACTAATAATCAAATTTAAATCATGTAGAGGAAGACTAGCAAAATAAGCCTAAAATGTTTCACTAGCTAGTACAGTATTAATGCAGACCAGTATTCCAAAATGACAATCTAGTTGACACAGTGGAAAAGGGAGGTCAAGGCCAAGGCCAAGGCCAAGGCCAAGGTCAGAATGCCCAGTGCACTGCACTCAGTATGTCTGCTAAAAGCAATCTCTTGCAACGGACTTCTTTTGTCAACAACATCGATTCAAAATGGGTGTTCTTTTATGTGCTGTTTTCAAACATAAAACCTATTATGTACCAACAACAACAAATTCGAAGTAGACGAATAAATGTATACATCGTGACATCTGACAAGTTACTGCTAGTAGGTTCAGAATGAGAATTCAATTTTTTTAAACATAGCGGTAAAATTCAGAGTGGGAAAATTATGATCTGGTTTATTTATTGTGGTATTGGTAGGTTCTATCCGCCAAAGACGGGAGCAATTGTTTCAGAGTGGATTCTTTGCTTTACAAGCAGGTAGTCAGCACCAATGCACTATATGCTCAGCACCTGCTCGCTATGTGCTCACTATGTACTCACCACCTGCTCACTATGTGCTCACTATGTACTCACAACCTGCTCACTATGTACTCACCACCTACTCACTATGTACTCACCACCTGCTCACCACCTGCTCACTATGTATCCCCACCGGCTCACTATGTGCTCACCACCTCCTGCTCACTATGTGGTCACTATGTACTCACTACCTGCTCACCATGTGCTCATCGCCTGCACACTATGTGCTCACTATGTACTCACCACCTGCTCACTATGTGCTCACTATGTACTCAACACCTGATTACTATGTGTTCACCACCTTCTCACCATGTACTCAGCACCTGGTCACTATGTGCTCACCACCTGCTCACTATTTGCTCACCACCTGCTCACTATGTGCTCACCACCTGGTTACTATGTACTCACCACCTGGTTACTATGTACTCACCACCTGCTCACTATGTGCTCACCACCTGCTCACTATGTGCTCACTATGTACTCAGCATTGGCTCACTATGTGCTCACCACCTGCTCACTATGTACTCACCACCTGGTTACGATGTACTCACCACCTGGTTACTATGTACTCACCACCTGCTCACTATGTGCTCACCACCTGCTCACCACCTGCTCACTATGTACTCCCCACCTGATCACTATGTGCTCACAATGTACTCACCACCTGGTCACTATGTACTCACCACCTGGTCACTATGTGCTCACCACCTGGTTACTATGTACTCACCACCTGCTCACCACCTGCTCTCTATGTACTCCCCACCTGATCACTATGTGCTCACAATGTACTCACCACCTGGTCACTATGTACTCACCACCTGGTCACTATGTGCTCACCACCTGGTCATTATGTGCTCACCACCTGCTCACCACCTGCTCACTATGTACTCCCCACCTGATCACTATGTGCTCACAATGTACTCACCACCTGGTCACTATGTACTCACCACCTGGTCACTATGTGCTCACCACCTGGTCATTATGTGCTCACCACCTGGTTACTATGTACTCACCACCTGACTACTATGTACTCACCACCTGCTCACTATGTACTCACCACCTGCTCACTATGTGCTCACTATGTACTCACCACCTGCTCACTATGTGCTCACTATGTATTCACAACCTGCTCACTATGTATTCACTACCTGCTGACTATGTATTCACCACCTGCTCACTATGTGCTCACTATGTACTCACCACCTGCTCACCACGTGCTCACGGCCACAGGCACCATGTACATGTGCCCCCGTATCACTTCACCCAACTGCCACCACCAAAGTACTGCTTAGAATACTACGCAGTGCCCTCGTCACCCACCACCACCACCACCCAGCTGTCCTATTTTAATGTGTCAGATCTAGTTTTAAACTTCAGCCGTCCTAGGGCGCAGCACCCGGCGCCCACTGGTGACTGGGCGCTAATCCGATTCTCCCCACGGGGCGGGGCGGGGCGGGGCGGGGCGGGGCGGGGGGGGGGCATTAGGCCACGCCCTTCACTGAGTAGAACTAGTGGCTGCCTGGTGGTTTGGGGCTTGACTGGGACAGGATTAGTCACTTTAGCACGTGGAGGTGGGGTTTGTGTGTGTATCATGTATTGTGTGTATAATTGCATGCATTGTGTGTATTATGTGTATTGTGCGTGTAGTGTGAATTGTGTAGTGAGTCTAGTTTTTTTTTTTTGCATTTCACGCTTTTTCCTAAACACAACTGATAATGATTGATAGCCAGAAGCCAATTCTAGCAACAATTCTCAAGTCTGTTCCAAAGACGGGTATTCAAAGTTTTGCAGGTCCCTCAAGAAACACTGAATCTGTAATGCAGCATGCCGGGTCACATCTTCACTGCTCTTCCCTACCCACCATTTGGTGGTGTTTGGTGGTGTTTGGTGGCGTTTGGTGGTGCTTGATGATGTTTGGTGGTCTTTGATGTCTTGTGGTGTTTATAGTGGTTTGGTGTTTGGTGGTGTTTTGTGATGTATTGTGGTGTTTATGGTGGTTTGGTGTTTGATGGTACTTTGTGATGTATTGTGGTGTTTAGTGGTTTGGTGTTTTATGGTGCTTTGTGATGTTCTGTGATGTATTGTGGTGTTTCTAGTGGTTTGGTGTTTATGGTGTTTTATAGTGCTTTGTGATGTATGGTGGTGTTTATGGTGGTATGGTGTTTTGTGGCACTTTGTGATGTTCTGTGATGTATTGTGATGTTTATGGTGGTTTGGTGTTTTATGTTTTATGATGTTTTATGGTGCTTTGTGATGTTTGTGTGTTTAGGGTTGGTGTTTTGGTCTGTGGTTTCTGTGATTATGTGTTAAAGTGTGTTTTATTATGTTGTATGGTGCTTTGTGATGTTTTACCTAGTCCCAGCTAATTGCTTCCATTCCAGCTTCCTTCAGCCCACTTCCGGAAGAGCCTGCAATCGGCTCACCTACCACTTCCGGCTCAACCTGCTCCCACAGCACTTCCGGTCGAAGCAGTGGCTTTTTTCTTCTTCGGAAATAGATCAAATCTGGCGCGGTCTGTCAGCAGGTGGCTTGGTTAATGTGGGTTTAAGGGCAAGGGGATTTAGCCTTATTGGATTGGGTGCGACCAGCGACTGTTGCTGAGTGATCACATCGTGTTAGCGTAACTAACTAAAAGCCGCCTAAAATTTAACTGAGCTGCTTAAAGCTGCAAAGTCCGATGAAATATCAAATTTTCAAAACCAAAACAATGATCTAGATTTGATTTTACATATCTAACTTAGATACTGATGCACTTATTAAGCATTTGTTTCTGCGTAGAAGGCAATGCTGGGTCAATTTAACAGAACCTGTTACTGCAGAAGTCTATGGTGTCATAGTTTTGGCAAGCTTGCCAAAACTAATTTTCCATGTTTGCATTCAAAATATCTCAAACATTTACCATTTTAAATAAAAGTAACTGAACTAATGTAAAGTAGATACTAGTGATCGATCTAATATATTTATCTCAGAAAAAATACAGAAATTCAAAACCATCTGACTATGCAACTTAAAAATAACCACCACACACCTGCGGTAATTTTGAAAAGAGAATAAATTGGCCGGACACTGCTTGTAGGAAGTTTACGTCAAATGTTAAGGGATCTTTTACGGGGTTCTGTGTAACGCTGTAGAAATAGTGAACAAATTGTTTACAAAACTGGTTCTGACTGAGCCAGTGACACTAAGGTTACTCTATAGCGCCTGTGTTGGCTTGAAAGGGTGGTTGGTTGGCTCAGCATTGAACGGTTCAACTCACTACTAAAGCATATGGTACTGCAGCAAGCGTGGACAAAGATATAGGATGATATAGTACACATCAGTGGCAGTCGTGATGCCGGCATTTGGTTTAGTTGCGTATATTCAAAGTATCAACATCATTCAGGATTGTATTGCATAT
Source organism: Branchipolynoe longqiensis (assembly GCA_030323885.1). Classification (NCBI taxonomy): domain Eukaryota; kingdom Metazoa; phylum Annelida; class Polychaeta; order Phyllodocida; family Polynoidae; genus Branchipolynoe; species Branchipolynoe longqiensis. Next base: position 7,094,517 of record CM059196.1, on the reverse strand, counting down.
GGTATTGCAGCAAGTGTGGAAAAAGATAGGATGATACGGTACACATCAGTGGCAGTTGTGATGCTGCATTTAGTTTAGTTGCATATATTTGAAGTATCGACATCGTTCAGGATTGTATTGCATATGGTATTGCAGCAAGTGTGGAAAAAGATAGGATGATACGGCACACATCAGTGGCAGTCATGATGCTGGCATTTGGTTTAGTTGCATATATTCGAAGTATCGACATCGTTCAGGTTTGTATTGCATATGGTATTGCAGCAAGGATGGAAAAATATAGGATGATACGGTACACGTAAGTGGCAGTCATGATGCTGCATTTGATTTAGTTGCATATATTTGAAGTATCGACATCATTCAGGTTTGAGTTGCACATGGTATTGCATATGGTATTGCAGCAAGGGTGGGAAAAGATAGGATGGTAAGGTAAACATCAATGGCAGTCGTGATGCCAGCATTTGGGTTAAGTGTATATTCGAAGTATCGACATCCCCAGGTTTGTATAGCGAATAGCAGGAAATATACTCCGAAAAGGGCAATAATGTACTGCAGTGTCATGAAAATAACTACTGCTGGAGACCACTGCTGAGCACCAACCCCTCCTCAGCCTATGTGCAATGCCTCATAGTCATACCTTACAAAAAAGGTTGTGTGGACCTGTTGCAGGCAAACCAAAAAAGTAGGACCAAAATAATTTTGACAAGCTTTCCAAAACTGCTGTAGTTCTGTTACAGCTTTTGATATCGCGATGAGGGCTGACCTACTAATGTAGGTAGCCTTGTCTCCTAGCATTTTGTTGCCACTACAGTATCATCAGGCATGCCTATCCATACGGTCTTTGCATATTTTGTACATTGTTTTAAGCCGGAGTATGCCAGTACGCAAAAATAACAAATTTCCTACACCGAATATGGAATTTACACAATTGAATTTTTTGGAATTTACACAATTGAATTTTTTTTTATTTCAGTGGACAATTTTTGTCACTGGAGTACCCTAATAGGAAATTTGGGGTAGGGAAGACCTGCCTACACATACAATACCCGACTAAAGCTAAGATTGCATACATGCGGTATGTCACATACCGCGTATATATGGAATCTTACCTTTAGCTATACACAATACTTAGAATTCAGGCCACAAAATTGACCTAATTGGTTAGTGGAGTCCCTACTTAATAGCTTTCTCAAAGTAGGTGTCCAAAGTCTTTGGCAAAGAGACGGTATCATAAATTCACTGAGTATTCTTTCTATATATGCATCCCACGTCACTAGTTAATGCACCAGTATCGCTTGTTTGTTGGAATTTGTACGTCCTGGCAACATCTAAGGTCATATCAGGATGGGTACCAACTTGTGGCAGTGCACACTCATGGCGACTTTATAGTGCTGCCTACTTGGAGACCAGGCCACCAGCAACATGACCTGATATCACACTCAGTCACATTATCCTCAGACTTGAGCCAACCAGTCCTTGTCCTATCCTAATAATGCCGGTCACCTGGCTAGGAAGTGACAAATATACATTTTTAAGTCATTGGTTTCAATCGATCAGGGTTTGAACCCGTGGGTTCGAAACCCACGATCTACCAAAACGGGAGACGGACGCTCAACTCGTTCTGCCATCCCGTCTGGTCTAAATACAAAGGTAAAATTGTTCAAAAGCTACAAGGTGATAGAGTTAAGGTACCCTCACAAATGCTAAAATTTGTTCGGACTTTATATTATAAAAGGTATTGATATAAAACCGGGCACGATGGCCTAATCGGTAGAGCGCGGGCTTCGCGTGTAGAAGTTTGGGCGTTCGGTTCCCGGTCCGGTTCCCGGTCGAGCCAAACCAACGACTTTAAAATTGATAATTGTCGCTTCCTAGCCTGGGACTCTACATTAATATGATATGGCAAGGACTGGTTAGCTCAGTGTCAGGATAATGTGACTGAGTGGGCAATCGGGTCATGGTCCCAGCGACCTGATTTCCCAGTGGGGCAGCACTATAAAGTCACCATGAATGAGCACTGCCACAAGTAGGTACCCGTCCTGAAATGACCTTAGATGTTGCCAGGATGTCAAACTTAAACAACCAACCTATTGATATAAAACAAAAATTCCTAGAGTGGTACAGTTTTTTTTTTACGCAGCATCCTCTGAGATGTTGCTCAGCAAAGTTTCCGGAAGTCAGGTTGGTGATGGAGGAGAAAGAAACCGATGGCTGACTCTGTCTATGCGACAAGACAAAACCAATATTTCATAAGAATACAAGTAAATGCATCGCATCGCAACAGAACCAATATCTGTCTAGATCATATCTCAGTGAGCAGTTGGCTTTCGGTTATTTTCAGAATCAGTTTTTCTCTTCAGGTTTGCGAGACGCATTACAAACACTACTAGCAGGGTTTTTGCCAGAGGGTAAAATGGGTCAAATTCTGTACCCTAATGCCTAGTACACACCTCCTGTTTACGATTCGCGCACTAAAACTCGCGACTCGACCCGACCCGCTTAAAACTGAAAACGGGCCGATTCATTTTTCGAATCGCGAATCGCAATCGGACCGCTTTAGCCCTAAAAACTGAGTTTTATACGAGAATCGCAATCGCTAGGTGTGCGCACACCTAGCGATTTTTATGCGCGAAACGGGCAGTTTTCGATCGTATACGGGAGGTGTGTGCGCACAAACGGTAGGTGTGTACCAGGCATTAAATGTTCTGAGGGTACGACTCTGTACTCTTAAATTGTTGGGATAATATCTTTTTTTAAAGGTTCTTCAAGGAGCCAGAGACAACAAAGCCCCCAGACCCCAAGACGTCCCCCCCCCCCGCCATTAACGTTGATATGATGATAATTTCACTGCAATCTACATTTTATTAAGAAGATAAGTTTTTGTGTGGCATCACGTGGAACGACAATCGGACATATATATCATGATATAGTATAATCATACAATATATAATATGTATATATATATATATATATATATATATATAATTATTTTATACAGTAAAACCTCTCTAAATCGACCGACCATGGGACCGACTTTATACCCCTGTCACACTACGCCGTAACGAGCAAACGTAAGCCTGACGTGATCATGTTGACGTGTGTTGGGTTACGTTATGATAATGTCAGAATGACGTTAGACTGACGTCGAGCTATGTCACGTTACATCGTGTTACGTCGGCGCGCATCAAAGTTTTGAACCTGTTTAAAACTTTCTACATAACTCGAACGTAAGGGTTTACATTCGCTGTACGTTCTGTACACGTTCGGCGAATGCCAATGACGTAAAACGGGCGTTAGTCAAACGCTGCTCACTACGTTCAACTACATTCCACTACGTTGACCCACATTAAACCCGGTGGAAACGTCCACACGGCGTAATGAGAACATCAGGAGAACGTCAGGAGAATGTATGTTCAACGTACGTTCAACATTTCGCCACCGTGTCATGACGTATGTAACGTCACGTAACGTAGTTCTGGCGATGGAATAACGTTCATAACGTTCCGTGAGCGTAATGACGTTGTCCTCTCTCGTTGAATGACGGTATCACTATGCTTTACCAACGTTATGCTCTCGTCAACTACGCTGCATCCACTTTCAACTTGTGCCCAAATTTGCATACTATGCCAAGAAGTTCAACGTTCTTCACGTTCTCCCTACGCTGACGTCGTTACATTGTACTCTAACAGGGCCTTTAAGTGGTCAATTTAGGGAGGTGGTCGGTTTAGAGAGTTAGAATATCCTCACAATTGTATTGTTGGTAAACAAATAAAGCGATCCATATAGGGAAGTGGTCGATCTGTGGAGGGCTCGGTATAGAGAGGTTTTACTATATATACCATGCATCCCACCATGTGTCTATGTGTCATTTTCTAGGCTCTGCTTGCCACCATGAGCTGCTGATGTCTTTACTCTGCTGTAATTAGCTGATTTTGGCTTTCGTTTTAGCTGCGTTTTTTTTTTGTTTTTTTTTGGGTGGGTGAGAGTGAAAATCGGAAGGTTTGCACATGGAATCATAATATCGGAAGAGAGTAGCCAAAACCGAACGCCTTCCTACAAAATCGGAGCAGTTGGCATCTTTGGAAATGGGTCGTTCTCCGAAGCTGGGTACCACTTTTGTGACATAGAAGCGAAAACTGAAAGCATGCCAAATAATAGAAAACATTCCGAATAATATCAAAATTGATATTCATATGAAGCTTTACATGCTGTGCATGTGTCAGAGTTGAAAAATAGCCATTCCACTTTTTGGTTTTGATCTTATAATTAATAGCAGTAAGAAAATATACCCTGTGTAAAGGCTACATTCCTTACACATGGTATGCGGCATGCGAATGCGAAAAAGAATTGAAAAGCATCTAAGTGAATGGGGGTGCTTCCATGCCTCCGAATGCGAATGCGAATCCGGCAACTGAATCGGTCCCTGTAGCCATCGGTGCGGCATGCGAATGCGAATGCTGCTGCCATTCCTTCACAAATTGGGAGGAAAAACCCCAACAAATGTTGGGGGTTGGCATATATCTATGCCGCATATACGACATTCGCATGCCGCATACCGTGTGTAAGGAATCCTAGCTTAACATGGAAATTAAACACACAAAAGCGACACATCCATGAAATCATTTTAAACATACACAACACATTCAAACTAGATTTCTTTGATTACAATTAAAGTTGCACAGTTCGATGGTTTTTGTATTTTGGTAATTTTTCTGAGATAAATATATTAAATTGATCGTTATAATCTACCTTATTTCCGGTTAAAGTAACTTTGATTCTAAGTGGATAAGTTTTGAGATATTTGAAATTCAAACATGCAAACTTAGTGTTGGCAAGCACGCCAAAACTCTGACACCATAGGCTTCAACAGTAACAGGTTCTATCAAATTGTCTCAGTGTTCCCTTCTATGTGGCAATAAATGCTTCATATGTGCATCAATATCTAAGTTAGATATGTAGAGTCAAATCTATATCATTATTTTGGTTAAAAAAATTTGATGCTTCATCGGACTATGCAGCTTTAAACAAACAAAATGTCTTACAAGAAAAAAGCTTAAACAAAGTTGAAAAAAAAGTTTGTGTAAATTTTAGTGTAAATGTTTAAAATGTCACATTTTCACTTTAGCACAAAATTAAATAGACATACTTTTGATTCGTTCTGCGGTATAGATTAAATAGATATAAGTATTGCTAACATGCTTAATAACAAAAGGCAACAATAATTATTTCACTTGCTAATAAAAATAAAAGAAAGATTTCATTATGTCCAACGTAACATGGATACCAAATATGTGGTACCCAGTTTCAAGGCCCGGTCACATAGCCAGCCGCGAGTGGACGTAGTGATCCATAGGCTAGATTAACGTGTGTCAAACGTGGTGTAAGTATGTTAAACTACGTTGAAATACGTTAAGGTACAGCAGGTTTTGGTACGGATAAATACGTTATGGCACAGATAAATACGTTACGGTACGGATAAATACGTTACAGCACAGATGCCGGTAGGTTCAACTACGTTAGCCTCCACTACGTTCACCTACTTCTACTAACGGCTATGTGACCAGGGCTTCGTCCAAGTACGCTAGAGTATGCTAGAGTACGTTAGTATCACGGATGCAAATTCAGCCTCTAACGTACCACTCTTTTGAACATGTCCAAAAATTAAATCGGAGATCGCGGCTTACCCACGTTATTACCAAGTTAACATCACGGAAAAGTGTGGATGCTGGTACGTTCAATTACGTTCAACTACGTTCAACTACGTTAGCCTCCACTACGTTCAACTACGGCCACTAACGGCTATGTGACCGGAGCTCTAGAGAACGACCCATCTAGTGTAGGTAAGCTCGTGTTGTGATGTGTGTGGATGTGTTTATGTAGGACACCACATAGCGGTAATGCGCAGTGACGTTGACTGATTGACGCAGGCTGCGCGCGCACCTCACTGATGTCCGGCCGCGTCTCAGAACGAGGCTGCACAATGGAGCCTGCGCCGCCCACCTCGCGCATGCGCAACACTGATCCCATCTGCCGGTCCGATCATCTCATCAGGATCAAGGGATCCATGCCGTGTTACCAACACCGAACCCGCAAGCCGCCTGCCAATTTTAATACATGTATGCGGTGTTCCCAGTTCAGCTGGTTCCTCAAGATCAGGGATAAAAGCGGTGTCCGGCTAAAATCATGGAAATCAAGCTGAGATTATTACGCTGATGGTGAATTTCCACGAAAAAGCAGATCTTCTCCCATAGAGTTAGCAGTGTCAGGGAATCGCGGGGGGAAATGCCGGAAGTCAGGTTTCAGCTATCCTTGTTTTGCCTGTATTAAGTTTGTTTGTTGTTGTTTTACGTCCTAGCAACATCTCAGGTCATATCAGGATGGGTACCGACTTGTGACAGTGAGCACTCAAGGTGACTTTATAGTGCTCTCCCACTGGGAAACCAGGCCGCAGCTTCAGTGACCGACACCGGTCACAGTTTCTGTGACCGACCCCGGTCACAGCTTCTGTGACCCACCCCGGTCACAGCTTCAGTGACCGACCCCAGTCACAGCTTCAGTGACCGACCCGGTCACAGCTTCAGTGACCGACCCTAGTCACAGCTTCAGTGACCGACCACGGTCACAGCTTCAGTGACCGACCCCGGTCACAGCTTCAGTGACCGACCCCGGTCACAGCTTCCCCCGGTTACATGGTGGATGTTTTGTTTGTTTGTTGTTTGTTTATTTTGTTTTATGTCCTAGTAACACCTAAGGTCATATCAGAAGGGGTACAGACTTGTGACAGTGCACACTCATGGCAACTTTATAGTGCTGCCCCACTGGAATACCAGGCCACCAGCACCATGACCTGATATCCCACTCAAGTCACATTATCCTTACACTGAGCAAACCAGTCCTTTCCCTATCCTATTAATGCCGAGCGCCTGGCTAGGAAGCGACAGGTATCAATTATCACTTCGCAATCTTTAGCATTTTTTTCTCTAAAAATATTATGAAAAAATAAACACGCCTACAAATTCATAGCAAGGCTAGGAATTGTACGTAGGTAGGACGTACCCTCCCATCAATTTTCAAATGGGTCCAAACTTTACAATTATAATTTCACTGGAAGCTCCAATTTATTTCATATTCCAAAATTTGAGTGATGTAATGAGATTTGTCTTATCTAATGTAGGTACCCTCCTTAAATTTTAAAAGAGGTCCAAACAGTTCAAATTATATCATTCGGCCATTCCGTTCAGATGGGATGGCCGAATGAGTTAGAGCGTCCGTCTCCCATGTTGGTAGATCATGGGTTCGAATCCTGGTCGAGTCAAACCAATGACTTAAAAATTGATACTTGTCGCTTCCTAGCCAGGCGCTCTGCATTATTAAGATAGGGCAAGGAGCAGTGGAATGAGGAAGGCCAGTCGCCTCCGACTGAAATTTCCCCATCTTAAACAACTAATGTACGCAAAAATAAAAATAAAATGGAAACTCCACAGAATCAAGAGCAAAATGCTTTTAGAACTTTTTTAAATATTCCAAAATTTGAGTGAGATATCGCGCCCGGTGAGTTATCGAAGAAAATGACATGAACTCAAAACCATCGGACTAGGCACGCAGTTTTAACACATCGCCAGGTCAAAGGTCATTAAGGGCACACCACTGAGTCATTCAGCACTTACCGCCAACTGGACAACCGGGCGCCGGTACACAACACGCTGACTCACCTACAATAAACACAAAGGGAACATTGGCGTGAGACAACGATGGGCTAGGTAAGAGCAGTGATGTTTTTTGGGGATTTTTTAATTTAAAAAAAAAAAAATCTAAATTAATAATTTTTTAAATGATGCTTTATTTACTCTGTCCATGAAGCGGTTGTCACACATCACCGGATTGGGGAAACGGAAAGAAACCGAACAAAGTCAGTTGATATCTGGCAAAGTCCGGTTTGTGTCCGTTGATATCCGGCTTTTTCGATCCCGTACAAGTTTTGAACATGCACAAAACTTGGAACGGATGCCGCCGGATTGACGTCTATGGTTCTTGTCCGGTCTGAGTTTGTTTAGTCCGCTTATTGTCCGTTGGCTATCCGTTCATGTCTGTTTCATGCCCGTTTCATGTCCTTTCATGTCCATTCGTCCACCTGCCTTTGACCCGATATCGCAACATTTTGACACATTTTAATACATTTTGATACTTATCACACCCGACTAGACTAGAAAATTCTGTCCATTGCTCAGTCCGGTGATGTGTGACCACCACTTAACATATAAGTTCATGATAGATCTTGTTTTCAATGCTGAACAGCTTTACTTGTTAGTTTGTGGTTTATTGTCTCGTATGGTTTGCAAGCGTATTTATCTCGGGAGCTTCCTGGTCCACAATAACCATTCTTGGTGGGTGATATGTCAACATACCGAAAACCTCTAATGAATGGCTATGCTCTTCATTTGTTGCTGGGGAACGTAGCTTCGTCTTAACTTTTATGTATATGTTTTTTGTATGCTTGTTGCCAACCTGAAGGTACAACCAGACGGGATGGCCGGATGAGTTAGAGCGTCCGTCTCCTGTGTTGGTAGATCATGGGTTCGAACCCTGGTCGAGGCAAACCAATGGCACTTGTCGCTTCCTAGCCCGGCACTCGGCATTATTAGGATAGGGCAAGGACTGGTTGGCTCAGTGCCAGGACAATGTGACTGAGTGGGATATCAGGTCATGGTGCTGGCAGCCTGGTCTTCCAGTGGGCAGCACTATAAAGTTGCCATGAGTGCACACTGTCACATGTCGGTACCCGTCCTGATATGACCTTAGATGTTGCTAGGACGTAAAACAACAACAAACAAACAAACCTGGAGGTACTGACACTCCTTGAGGTGTTCCATTGCGGGCATAGAACCTGAGTGGTGGCAGCCGTGAGCTTGCTAGGAGGGTCTGGGGGTAATTTAATTTTTAATAGCTTTAACATGAGCTATTTGAGGGCACTTCCAAGAGCTTACAGGCTGATATTTTAGTATATATGCATAGCATATTTACTTGAGTTTAATCACAAGTACAGAAATGCATGCAAAAGTACAGAAATACATGGGATTTTCAGGTTGATCAGCGACTTGTGTGTTGGTAAATCGTGGGTTCAAACCCTGGTCGAGTCAAACCGATGACTTAAAAATTGATACTTGTTGCTTCCTAGCCTGGTGCTTAGCATTATTAGGATAGGGCAAGGACTGGTTGGCTCAGTGTCAGGATAATGTGACTGGGTGGGATATCAGGTTATGGTGTTGGCCTAAAGTCACCATGAGTGCGCACTGTCACAAGTCGGTACCCATCCTGATATGACCTTAGATGTTGCTAGGATGTAAAACAACAACAACAAACAAACAAACAAAGCGACTTGTGAGGTGACTGATCAGAACCTTCAATCTCCATGACTCCCACAGGAATATCATGAGAGTTGGCAACACTGGGGTTTCACATTCCAGCAACATGTAAGGTTATATCAGGATGGGTACTGACTTTTCACAGTGCACACTCATGGCAACTTTTGTAGTGCTGACCGACTGGAAGACCAGGCCGCTACCACCATGACTTGATTGTTATCCCCCCACCCCCAGTCAATCCCACTATCCTGATACTGCGGTAACCAGTCCTTGCCCTATCCTAGTAAAGCCGAGTGCCAGGCTAGAAGGACGGACAATTGGCACATTCACACCGCAGTGCAATGAAAAGACTTACAGCTTAAGTTAAGATTCAATATACGCTGTATGCGGCATGTAAATGCAAATGTGGCATGTGGTATAGATATCGATGCGATTTCCGGTGTTTCTGTCTACAAATTTGTGAAGGAAAGTCAAAGTTACTGTTGTTGTCTATCGCAAATGGGGCTGCATTCGCATTTGCACCTATCGGTCCATTGAGCGATCCACTTGCTACATTCGCATTCGGATGTATATGGAAGCACTACTGTGCCGTTACAGGCTTTTCCATTTTTTTGCCGCATTCGCATACCGCGTATATGGAATCTTAGCTTTAGAGTTAGAGACACACTTTAACACATCACAGAGATGACAGTCACCTGGAACAATAAAGGGGACAAAGTGGAAATCTGACATTCCAATATTTTTTTCTGAGATCCTCTGCTGACACTTTGGCTTAGCTAGAGATATTCGATCACTTTCAAACTTAGAGTTAGACGTGCCCTTGCAAATAGAAGAAAAAAAAATGTATATATATATATATATATAAATATATACATATATTATATATAATATATACAAAAATCCGGCGGTACAGTGAGTGTATGATGGTGAGTGTGACTAGGATGGAAGTTTTTAGGTTAAGAAGGCTCCTCCAGTAGATGACTGAGAGAGGAGATAGGGCTGAGGAGCAGATGGAAGCTTCCGCCCTTATTATACTCATATAATGGCTTATACAGCATATATTTATGTGGTACATAACGCACTTTACAAGTATAATTGCAAGGGGAACATATGCCGTAGATATCTATTCCTCCATGGCGCATTGAGGGAGTGTCCCCCCCCCCCACTCCCTAGCTGTCGGGATAATTGGTGGACGGGGCTCCGCTCGCGCCACACACACTGGAGGATTTTTTAAAAGTTTTTTGTTATGGCCTACGTCACACTACAAACCTCAACGCTCTGCCAGCAGACTCCTGATATTGCCGATTAATGGGACCTATATTGACAAACTGCTATCAAACATATTGGTAGTACAGTGTACGCTGCAGACATTACAGGGCAACACACCTAAAGCGACCAGACGGGATGGCCGAATGAGTTAGAGCGTTCGTCTCCCGTGTTGGTAGATCGTAGGTTCAAACCCTGGTCGAGTCAAACCAATGACTTAAAAATTGATACTTGTCGCTTCCTAGCCTGGCGCTCTGCATTATTAGGATAGGACAAGGACTCGTCAGCTCAGTGTCAGGATAATGTGACTGAGTGGGATATCAGGTCATGGTGCTGGTGACCTGATCTTCCAGTAGGGCAGCAATATAAAGTTGCCATGAGTGCGCACTGTCACAAGTCAGTACCCGTCCTGATATGACCTTAGGACATAAAACAACAACAAACAAACAACAAACACATAAAGCAGGGTTCAAACGCACACGTCTGCGTGTTCCAACAATTAGATCAACTAGGCTCCCTGATGCAATCAGTCTACCTGTGTAGGGGGTGGACCCCTTGCCTGGTGAGGCGAGTGCAACCTACTGCAATATTGAGCTACCTCGGATTAACACCTGGTTTGTTTGTTTGTTTGTTGTTGTTTTACGTCCTAGCAACATCTAAGGTCATATCAGGATGGGTACCGACTTGTGACAGTGCAGACTCATGGCGACTTTATCGTGCTGCCCCACTGGAAGACCAGGCCTCCAGCACCATGACCTGATATCCCACTCAGACACATTATCCTGACACTGAGCCAACCAGTCCCTGCCATATCCTAATAATGCCGAGCGCCAGGCTAGGAAGCAACAAGTATCAATTTTTAAGTCATTGGTTTGACTCGAGCAGAGTTTGAACCAACAATCCCATGGTCTACCAACACGGGAGACGGACGTTCTAATGCATTCGGCCATCCCGTCTGGTTGACTAACTTTTTTTAAGAACTGCATGGACGGGCAAGGACGGAAGGGTGCTCTAGAACTTTGAGCATGTTCAAAATTTTCGGCGGTCGCGTTCTACCCTGTTTTAGAATTGGGTCAGACGTTTTGCGAACTAGTTTGGTGTGATGGGGGTGTAAGTAGTGGAGGCACTACAGGTAGAGGTACTAACACTCGACTGCAGCAGAAGGGGAAGAGTGGGAGGGTTACGCGTAATGTGTCTGATGTAGGGGGGGGGGGGGTGATGAAAATGGAAAATATTGCGCCTAGAGTGGGACTCGAACCCACATCTCTTTGCATTCCGGGTTGGTTGGATAATCCATTACACCACCTAGGCTCCCTGATGTCATCACACTAGCCACGCCTACCTGTCTATGCGGCTCCTTGTCTGAGGGGTCAGTGCAGACTACTACTAGTACTAGTATTACACGTGTATATGTGTTTGTTTGTTTGCTGTTTTACGTCCTAGCAACATCTACTGGCTGACTTCCCGTTTGAGAGGTCATGGGTTCGAACCATAACCGAGTTAAACCAATGACTTACACAATGTATATTTGTTGCTGCCTAGGCTGGTGCTTGGCATTAATAGGATAGGATAAGGAGACCGGTGTAGCAGGAAATCGCAAACCCCTGGAAATCACAAACCCCCATTGGAGATCCCCATGCTTTGTAGCATTTTTCACCCCAAGCATGGCAGCTATATATTTGATTTTGAACTTCTACCAGATCTGGGGGGATAAAATGGATTCAAGGAGGATCAAGATGGATTAATCCTAATGAAAACATCTTTGCCATAGTCCAGTTCGATTTACAGGGTTTGCGATTTCCTGCTACACCGGTTTGTTCGGTTATCAAGGATAATGATATTGGGTCATACTATAGTGCCAACGGCTTGGTCTCCCAGTAAGGAAACACTACAGAGTTACCATGAGTGTCCACTGTCACAAGTCGATACCAGGCCATGATATGACCTTAGATGTTACTAGGATGTAAAGCTCCAACATTACAAGTCAGTACATGTTCTGATATATGACCTGACCTTGGATGCTGCCAGGACATAAACCTCCAACAAAGAAACAAGCAAAACAAACATTACAAATAAAGTCATTAATTGCAAGGATAACATGATTTCGAAATGCAATTGCTTTACAGATCATAGGCCGAATCTTGGAAGGGATCCAGATAGATCTACGTAATTTGTACGTGACCGACTATGCTGGCCAACAATGGCGTCTGCACTTGTTCTATTCATTTTCATCTATTCGAGCGTATTACAATATTGCGCACTTGATCAAGCTTTGCCTGGGTGCAGTTGGTAAAGACTTCGAATTAAACTGACAGCCGGGTATAGAACTCAACCAGGTGGCTTCAGTGCAGTGTACTTACCTATTGATTCACCAGTTGAATGCAGTGCACTTTGATAGTATCATAGAGTTCACAATTGTCTCATTGTGTGTACTTATTACTTCGACGGCATCAGGTATAGGGTTGGTTGTTGGAGTTTCACATCCTGTCAACATCTAAGGTCATATCAGGATGGGTACCGACTTGTGACAGTGCAAACTCATGGCAATTCTATAGCGCTGCCCCACTGGGAAATCACGACTCGATGTCCCACTCGGTCACATTATCCTGACACTGAGCTAACCAGTCCTTGCCAAGGACTGGTTAGCTCAGTGTCAGGACAATGTGACTGAGTGGGATATCGAGTCATGGTGCCGGCGACCTGGCTGATTTCCCAGTGGGGCAGCACTATTATAGTCGCTATGAGTGTGCACTGTCACAAGTTAGTACCCGTCCTGATATGACCTCAAATGTTGCCAGGACGTAAAACTCCAACAACCAACCCACCCACCATCACCAACATAAGTGATTTGACCAGAATCTGTTCAACAACTCGGGCTATGGATAGGTGGGTGGTCCCACCTGTGTGGCCTTGTTAACTAACCTTATTTACAGCGGGGCAGGAGTCTGCCAGAGGGGATGGTTTTGTTTCTTTGTTGTTTTACATGATAACAACATCTAAGGTCATATCAGGACGGGTAGCGACTTGTGACAGTGCGCACCCATGGCAACTGTTATAGTGCTGCCGCCCCACTGTCCCACTCAGTCACATTATCCTGACACTGAACCAACCAGTCCTTGCCCTTTCCTAATAATGCCGAGCGCCTGGCTAGGAAGCGACAAGTATCAATTTATAAGTCATTGGTTTGACTTGACCAGGGTTCTAAACCCACGACCCCATGGTCTTCAAACACGGGAGACGGAGGCTCTAACTCATTCGGCCATCCTGTCTGGTTCCAAAGGGAGGGGGGGTGGGGGGGGGGGGGGGGGGGCCAGGCAGATCGTGATGGGGCATCACGCAATGTTGCTCGGACTTTCAGTGCTCGACAGTATTAATGTACTAACAGTCCAGGACACGATGGCACATGTTATTTGAATCAGAAGTCTGCCCATCGGACAAGTGAATCAGTTCAATGATACTTTACGATGTTCCATATATACCGTATTCTCGCGGATTGAATTAATGCCCATGGCGTTTAAATGGGCAAATCACTGAAGTGTGTGTGTGGGGGGGGGGGGGGGCTTTTACCCACACATGGGCGTTTAAATGGTGTTTTTTTAACGAATTATTGGCCAAGTGGGGGGCGGGCGTTAACCGACACATGGGTGTTAACCCATGAGGATACAGTAATTCAGCCATTGATTTGACTCGGCTGGATTTAGAACTCCCGACCTTCCGCACGCGAAACCTGCACGCTACTGATTCAGCCGCCGTGTCCAGTGTTGTTTTAAGTCCACTAACGGCTATGTGACCATGGCATGCGTGCTGTGGAACGGCCATGGTTTTGTTCGGGTCAAAGTACACTAGAGTACATTAAGTGGTAAGTTCTATTACTAACTAATCCAGGGAGATGAAATCCCGCAACGGGGTAAGAAGGAGGCGGAGGAACGCTCAATGAATGTATAGGAGGGTGCCTGTGCACCACGGATCCATTTACCCCCCCCCCCCCCCCCCCCCCCCCCCCCCCCGACGACAACTAACTAATCCAGGGAGCTGAAATCCCGCAACGGGGCAAGAAGGAGGCAGAGGAATGCTCAATGAATGTATAGGGTCCTGTGCACCACGGATCCATTTACCCCCCGGTGGCAACTAACTAATCCAGGGCGAGACAAAATCTCACAACGGGGCAAGAAGGAGGCGGAGGAACGCTCAATGAATGTATAGGATGCTTGTTCACCACGGATCCATTTAACCCCCGGTGGCAACTAATTAATCCAGGGCGAGACGAAATCCCACAAGGGGGCAAGAAGGAGGCGAAGGAACGCTCAATGAATGTATAGGATGCTTGTTCACCACGGATCCATTTAACCCCCGATGGCAACTAATTAATCAAGGGCGAGACAAAATCCCACAACGGGGCAAGAAGGAGGCGGAGGAACGCTCAATGAATGTATAGGATGCTTGTTCACCACGGATCCATTTAACCCCCGATGGCAACTAACTAATCCAGTAAGAGACGATTATGGATCGGAACAGAGGAGCACAAATCCAGGTCAGTGAGTGTGTGTGTGAGTGTGTGTGTGTGAGTGAGTGTGTGTGTGTGTGTGTGTGTGTGGTGTGTGGTGTGTGTGTGTGTGTGTGTGTGTGTGTGTGTGTGTGTGTGTGTGGACGTGTGTGTGTGTGTGTGTGTGTGTGTGAGGGGGGGTCGAAGCAACAAGTCAACCAGGGCAACAAGACAGTCCCGGCCTGCTGGCTGATTTGGGCCACCTGTCCATGTGTGATTGTGTGAGTGTGATTGTGTGTGTGAGTCTGAGTGCCTGAGTATGAGTGTGGGTGAGTCTGAGTGTCTGAGCGCGTGAGTGAGTGTGAATGTGAGTGTGAGTGTGAGTGTGAGTGTGATTGTGTGTGTGTGAGTCTGAGTGCCTGATTATCATTATGAGTGTGTGAGTGAGTGTCTGAGTGCGTTAGTGAGTGTGAATATGAGTGTGAATATGGGTATGAATGTGAGTGTGAGGGTGAGTGTGACTGTGAGTGTGAGGACACCCAACTCACCTGTGGCGTGCCCGCCGGGCCCGGGCTGGTCTCCCCGGGGGCGGGGCCTGCCCGGTGCCGGCGGCAGGGGCACATGGCCCCGGTGAGGTAGTGCAGCCACGCCCCGCCTATCCCGCCCGCCGGGCACCAGCTCAGCAGGCCCGCCAACATGATCCGCCGGGGGCGCGCAGGCATCTGCCGGGAGACGTGCAGGGGCGGGCCGGGCCGGTGGGCGTGTGTGTGTCTGCCGAAATGTGCCTACTCCTACAACGCCAGTAGGTCTCTAGGTTTGTGTGTGGTTGTGTTGGTGTTGTTGTTGGTGTTGTTGTTGGTGGTGTTGTTGGTGGTGTTGTTGGTGGGGGGAAGGCGGGGGTTCCTCAGGTGGGGCGAACTGTACCTGTAGCTACAATGCCTGGAGGTCTCTATGTTTGTGTTGGTTGTTGGTGGGAGGGGGGAGGGGAGGGGAGGGAAGGGAAGGGAAGGAAGGGAGGGAGGGAGGGAGGGAGGGAGGGAAGGGGGGGAAGGGGGGGAGGGAATGGGAGGGGAGGGAAGGGGAGGGAAGGAGGGGGAAGGAGAGGGGAGGGAGAGGGGAGGGAGGGGAGGGGAGGGGGAGGGAGGGCGGGAGGGGAGGGGGGAGGGGAGTGGGAGGGGGAGGGAGTGGAGGGGAGGGGAGGGGAGGGAGGAGAGGGGAGGGGGAGGGGAGGGGAGGGGAGGGGAGGGGAGGGAATAGGAGGGGAGGGCAGGGGAGGGAGAGCCGGGCGATGCCACCCACTTTAAATTGCCTGCAATGCAAGCAATGCCTGCAGTGCCTGCAGTGCCCCCCACCCCCACCACCTCCCGCTCCCTACCCACCCACACCACACACAATGCTGTGGGATCCAATCTGGTGCAGGCCGACTACCTGGTAGTCAGCTTTACCAACACAACTGGCTGCAACTTCATTTGTCATCAAAACCCGGAAAAAAAACACTTTATAAACTTTTAAAAAACCAACCATATAGAGGAGAATTAGGTAGAGTAAGAAGGTGGATTAGTGAGGGGCGCACGAAAATGACAACGGGTCCAGTGCGGCGGACAGAGCCGTGAATATTAATTTTGACCTATATATGACGTATGAACACTCCCCCGGCGTCATTAGCTGCTTTCATAGTCATGTGACATTTGCATTCTCCCCAGCTTTCAGCAATAGCCACACAAAACGTAGCGAAAATGTATATAACCAACATGTTTTGTTAAAAAGACTAACTTAGCCTATTATAATAATTATATTCCTGCATTTACACCTTTCTCATTTGTATAGCTAAGGAAGACCGAAATATACTTTGCCATTCAGATGGGGATTCACCCGGGTCAGACGCCATGATCTAGCAAGTTCAAGGTCGATCCATCATATATACAGACATGAGCAGAGAAGTAAAACAAATTAGCTGATTGTGGGCGTATGCCTCAAAACTCGGCCAAAGGCCGAGTAGGGGGGGAAGGTGTAGGGAGGGGGGGGCCACCCCGCCACCCACGGAGAATTTTTTTTACAAGTAGGTCACAATTGGTGCAATTTGGTAGCCACTTACGACTTAGGAGGGAGAAATTTCACTGTTCACCTGTGAGATAAGGTAAGAAAGAGTAGGCATATAGACCAGTACTCTAAGAATAGAGAAGTGTTTTTCTTGTAATCTTGCATAAATGATAAGTCAATAATATAAATAATACACCTATACCATAGTTAATAGTTTCAGTTATTTAATTTATTGTCCAGGAAGAATTTAATTGGCGGAAATCAGCCAATTGGCGGGAAATGCTCATGCCTGTATATATAGGTCAAAATTAATATTCATGAGTCTATTTACTTCCGCCGCACTGGACCCGTTCTCATTTTCATGCGCCCATTAGTGAGTGACATTGTGGATTTAAAAAAATTAACATGTCTGGCTCAATCATCTACCTGAACTGGTTTTGTGAAGGAAAGCGGTACAGAATACACACCTCGTGTTGACTAAAAGCTGCATAGTACTTAGTAATAGTAGGCCTAGTTTGTTTGTTTGTTTGTTTGTTGTTGTTTTACGTCCTAGCAACATCTAAGGTCATATCAGGACGGGATAGTAGGCCTATGATGAAAGCGTAACATTTTTGAAAATGAAAACACTTACCTAGATTTGATTCTACATGTCAAACTTAGATATCGGGGCACTTATGTATCTGTTGCCACACAGAAGGGTTTACTAAGTCAGTTTAATAGAACTCATCACTGCTGATGCCTATGTTGTCAGAATTTGTACATGCATGCCACAGGAATGAATGAATGAATGAATGAATGAATGAATGAATGAATGAATGAATGAATGAATGAATGAATGAATAAATAAATAAATGAATGCTTAACGGCATACCAGCACACTAAGGGCTATACAATGCCATCAAAATGTCCTAAAACCGGTTAAACAGTCCAATGTGCTTTAAAAACGATAAAACCAAGGCAGTACTAACCGTGTCAAATAAACGTTTCATACTTGCTACATTAAAATACTGTGCTCGAACATTTGCAAAGTCAATGCATTCAATCAAAATATGTTTCACAGTCAGAGGCACTCCACATGATTTGCATTCTGGCTGGACTTCTACTTTAAGAAGGTAACTATGAGCGTATTCTTCAGTGTTATGTGTGGTCTACTCTAATGTATGGGGCTGAGACATGGACAATCTCTAAGAAAATGTACAAACGTTTAGCAGCATTTGAGATGTGGACTTATCGAAGGATGATGAAAATATCATGGACAAAGAAGATCACCAACAAAGAAGTTCTCAGAAAAATTAAAAATAAGAAAAGCTTGTTTGCCACTATACAGACAAAGAAACTTATTTATTTTGGCCACATCATTCGTCAGAGTTCAATATACCGTACATTGTTGGAAGGGAAGGTGAATGGCAGCAGAGGGAGAGGGAGACCAAGAACATCATGGTTTACAAATATTTCACAGTGGACAGGCTTGAATTATGCACAGTCTATCAGAACAGCACACCATCGGGACAAGTGGAGAACCATTGCATCCAACCCTCGACTAGAGGACGGAACTATTGATTGATTGATGAGTACATCGGTGCTGAAAAAAAAGACTGAATTCAGATGAATAAAAATGTTTACAAAAAAAACACCAAAAAACCACCGGCCTATGGAACTTGGGCTATATTTGCCGTAGTGGGCTCTTCAAAGGCCTCCTTTACCGTAGTTAACTTGTGTGGGCACACATCCATTAGGTTCTCGGGACGCGCGAGACTACACGTTAGTTCATGTACTGGAGTCCAGATCCTATTGATCACACTTACTGAAATAACCTACCAGTCGTTGGGGGCCGAATCGGTTTTGTTTGTTTGTTTGTTGTTGTTTTACATCCTAGCAACATCTAAGGTCATTTCAGGACGGGTACCGACTTGTGACAGTGCGCACCCATGGCGACTTTATAGTGCTGCACCACTGGGAGACCAGATCGCCAGCACCATGACCTGATATCCCACTCAGTCACATTATCCTGATACTGAGCCAACCAGTCCTTGTCCTGTCCTCATAATGCTGAGCGCCTGGCTAGGGAGCGATAAGTATCAGTTTTTAAATCATTGGTTTGACTCTGTACTGGAGTCCTATTGGAAATAACCTAAGGGACACGGGGAACAAATCAGTAGGAGCACGCAGACTTCCCATGCGAAAGGCTGGTTGGTTGTTGGGGTTGTACGTCCTGGCAACAGCTAAGGTCAGCAGGCCCGCCAACATGTGTTAGCTTTCTTTTGCCCTAAAAAAAACCCCAACAACAACAAAAAACACCACACACACCAAGATCCTCAACACACCCTGCTTCTATCCAACCACAGCATTACATGAGACCGGCATGGTGCAAGCATGTTTGTTAGATTTTGTACATGTGGATATAGCTTAAAGACAATGTACAGTTTTTTAGTTTTAGTTTTTGTTTGTTTGGTGTTGTTTTATGTCCTAGCAACATCTAACATTATATCAGGATGGGTACCGACTTGTGACAGTGCACACTCATGGCGAGTTTATAGTGATGTCCCACTGGGAGACTAGACCCACTCAGTCACTTTATTCTGACATGGAGCCAACCAGTCCTTGCCCTATCCTAATAATGCCGAGCGCCTGACTAGAAAGCGACACACATAAATTATTAAGTCATTGGTTTGACTCGACCATGGTTCGAATCGCACGATCTACCAAAACGGGAGACAGGCGCTCAACTCATTAGTCCATCCCGTCTGATGCCTATGCGAAAGGTTGGGAGTTTGATATCCCGACGAGTCAAAGTAATGATGTACTGAATTTATACTTGTCGCTACCTAGCCTGGCGCTCGGCATAAATAGGATCGGGCAAGGAGTGGTTTGCTCAGTGTGAGGATAATGGGACTGAGTGGGAAATCGGGTCATGGTGCCAGTGGCCTGGTCTCGCAGTGGGGCAGCACTATAAAGTCACCATGAGTGCGTGATGTCTGAAGGCGGTACCCGTCCTAGTCCTGATATGATCTTAGATGTTGCTAGGACATGAAGCTCCAACAAACAATCTGAATAACCTTCCCGGGAGTCACTTGGGTGATAAACCTTCCAACGTTCCGAGCATGTCACGTGGACAATTAGCGTCCGCCACACAATAGCAGGACAAAGAAGATCACCAACAAAGAAGTTCTTAGAAAAATTTAAACTAAGAAAAGCTTATTTGCCACTATACAGACAAAGAAACTTATTTATTTTGGCCACATCATTCGTCAGAGTTCAATATAACGTACATTGTTGGAAGGGAAGGTGAATGGCAGCAGAGGGAGAGGGAGACCAAGAACATCATGGTTTACAAATATTTCACAGTGGACAGGCTTGAATTATTCACAGTCTATCAGAACAGCACACCATCGGGACAAGTGGAGAACCATTGCATCCAACCATCGACTAGAGGACGGAACTATTGATTGATTGATTGACACAATAGCAAGAGAATGGTTATATCACCGGGCAACAACAACAATAAAAAAAGTCTTAAAAGTTGCACAGTCTGATGGTTTTCGAGTATCTGCCATACTTTCTGTATAGATTCAATTCAATAAAGTTTATGACAGCATCCTCATTATATCAGGAATGAAAGTGGTCTTCGGGGAAAAAAAGCGTAAATGCTGATATTTTCCCATAGGTTTAGCATTGTCAGGGAATCGCGGAAAATTCTAGCAAGTCGGGTTTCCTACATATTGGTATATGCTGATAGTGCTGCAGCATTCGAAGCATTTATTAGTAGGATACGCTGATAGTGCTGCAGCATCTGCACCACATATTAGTATACGCTGATGGTGCTACAGCGTAAAACAACGTATTAATACACACTGATAGTGAGTGCTGCGGTGTTTACAGTGGATGAAGAAAAGGAACATGAAAGAATCACAATGCTTATGATATATCATTCTCGTTGGAAAAATATGAATAAATAAATAAACATATTATGTTGAAGTAACTTATTTTAAAGGGTTAATTTTGGAGGTTTTTGAATTAAAGTGAAAAAATGACAAATTAATTTAGGCACATATGTCAAAAAGCTGGAAGCATAGTTTTTAAAGATGACATGTTCTATTAAATTGACTTAACATTCCTTCTACGCAGCAATAGTAAAAGTAAAGCTTGTTTTATTTAACAACGCCTCTAGAGCGCATTGATTTTTATCATCGGCTATTGGACGTCAAACATATGGTCATTCTGACATATTTCTTTGGAGGAAACATGCTGCTGCCACATAGGCTACTCTTTCCGAGATAAGCAGCAAGGGGTCTTTCATATGCACTTTCCCACAGACAGGACAGCATATACCACAGCCTTTGATGAACCAGTTGTGGACCACTGGTTGGAACGGAAAGTAGCAAATGGGTCCACTGAGCAGGATCGATAGGATGACCCACACCTTCACAGGTGGACACTCTACCGCCTGAGCTACGCCCACTCCCTGCTCTATGCAGCAATAGATGCTTCATGAGTTAACCAGTATCTAAGGAAGATATATAGAATCAAATTCAGCAGGCATCATGCACTACATGAGTGAGTGATTGAGTGAGTGAATGAATGGGTGAGTGAATGAATGAGGGTGAGTCATTGAGTGATTGAGTGAGTGAATGAATGATTGAGTGAATGAATGATTGGGTGAGTGAGTGAAGGTGAGTGAGTGAATGAATGACTGGGTGAGTGAGTGAATGAGTGGGTGACTAAGTGGTGAGTGGGTGATTGGGTCAGTGAATGAATGCATGAGTGATTGGGTCAGTGAATGAATGAGTGGATGACTGGGTGAATGAGTGAGTGAGTGAATGAATGAGTGGATGACTGAGTGATTGTGCGAGTGAATGAATGAGTGAGTGAGTGGTTTGTTGGTAAGTACTAAGAGGTCCCAGAACCCACCGCGCCTCACATACCCGCACGTAAACACATACCCGCACGTAAACACATACCCGCACGTAAACACACACACACACACACACACAGACACACACACACTCAGACACACACACACTCAGACACACACACACACTCAGACACACACACACACTCGGGTGAAAGACACACACACAAAAAGACATAGGTACTGATCTGCCTTAACAAGGCGAGTGTAAATAGCTAACATGGAGGACATGGGTAGAGGTCGGCAGGGTGCACCCTCTGGCAGAACGACTGAAATAGGCCCTGTAACCGGAAAAACAGGCAGCGAAACAAAGAATGAAAGAATGAAAGAATGAAAGAAAGAAAGAAACAACGACAGAAAGAATGGAAGAAAGAAAGGAAGAAACAACGACAGAAAGAAAGATAGAAAGAAAGAAACAATGTCAGGAAGAAAGATATTTGTTTGTTGTTGTTTTACGTCCTAGCAAAATATAATGTCATATCAGGACGGGTAACGACTTGTGACAGAAAGAAAGAAATCTGTTTGTTGTTGTTTTACGTCCTAGCAACATCTAATGTCATATCAGGACGGGTAATGACTTGTGACAGTGTGCACTCATGGCGACTTTATAGTGCTGCTCCACTGGGAGGCCAGGCCACCAGCACCATGATCTGATATCCCACTCAGTCACATTATCCTGACACTGAGCACACCAGTCCTTGCCCTGTCCTAATAATGCCGAGCCGAGCGCCTGGCTAGGAAGCGACAAGTATTAATTTTTAAGTCATTGGTTTGACTCGACATGGGCTCGAACCCACGATCACATGGGTTCGGATCCCCTGATGTCCCAAAACAGGAGACGGACGCTCAACTCATTCGGCCACCCCGTCTCGTCATGAAGAAAGAAAGAAGGCAATAAATAAAGATATATGTATGTATATAAATATATATATATAGGGTAAGTTATATAATATGCGCACACATGTTTTGTTTTACGTCCCCCGACTTGCGACAGTGTACATTCGCCGTGACATCATAGTGTTGCCTCCTTTTGATACCGTACTTCCGGCACCATGATCCGATACCCGATCCAGTAACACTATCCTGACACTAAACACACCAGTCATACTCATAGCCCTATCGTAGAAATATCAAGTGACATGTAAAGGTAACATTCCATATACATGGTATGCGGCATGAAATCACCCATGCGATTTCCTGTCTTTCTTGCCACACATTTGTGAAGGAAAGTCAAAGGCGCTGGTTGCTCTATGGGAAATGGAGCAGCATTCGCATCAATCGATCCATGGATGTATCGACTTTCCGCATTCGCATTCTCATTAGGACATATGGAAGCACCACTGTGCATTTACACCCTTTTCCACTTTTTGTCGTATTCGCATTCACATACCGTGTATATGGAATCTTAGCTTAAAGTTGCATAGTCCGATGGTTTTGAATTTCTGGCATTTTTCTGAGATAAATATATTTAATTGGTTGTTATAACCTACCTTACTTTAGTTTGAAGTAACTTTCATTTTGAATGGCTAACTTTGGAGATATTTGAAGTGCAAACATCCTAATTTGATTTTGGCAAGCATGCCAAAACTCTCACCATAGGCTTATGCAGTAACAGGTTCTGTTAAATTGACTCAGTGTGCCCTTCTATGTGGCAACAAATGCTTAATAAGTGCACCAATATCTAAGGTAGATATGTAGAATAAAATCTAGGTGAATGTTTTTGTTTTGAAAATTTGATGCTTCATCGGACTATGCAGCTTTAAGGCGACGTCAATCTGGCAAATTGGTAGGTTGTTGGAGTTTTACGTCCTGGCAACATCTAAGGCCATATCAGGACGGCCAAAACTTTCACAGCGTGAGCTCTATTAAATTGATGCAGTGTTCCCTTATTTGCTAAGTTATATGCTGCAACAGATACTTAAAGTTGCACAGCCCGATGGTTTTGAGATTGTCACTTTCCGAGATAAATAATTTTAGGTTGGTCGTTATAATCTACCTTACTTTAGTTTGAAGTAACTTTTATTTCAAACAAATGGCTAACTTTTGAGATATTTGAAGTGCAAACATAGAAAATTAATTTTCGCAAGCACGCCAAAACTCTGACACCATGGCTATTACACCCTACTATGCAGCAACATATTCTTAATAATTGCACCGGTATCCAAAGTGCCTGTCACACCTTACCGGATTGAGCAACGGACATAACCGGACAAAGAATTTGCTAGTCCGGTGGTGTTCGGTATCAAAATATACCGAAATGTGTCAAAATGTTACGCTATCGGGTCAAAGGACGCCGGATGAAACAAACGCTAAGCGGACAAGGAATGTACATTAATGAATAGCCACCGGACGACAACCGAATGGACCGAACATCAACCGGACTTTTCACAGATGCGTTGAAAACGTATAAAAAAAAACAATGGACCGAATTCCCACAACACCGTCAACCGACTATTCAGGAAGCAAACCGGGGACGTAACGGATGGGTACCAGGGATGAACAAGACAAAACGGACTTAAACCGGACACCAACCGTACATGTCAGTCCGGTACAAGTTTTGTGCATGTTCAAAACTAGCGACCATACAAGCCGGACAACACCGGACAGAGAACGGAAACGCCGGATGCCTACCATATATAAACAGGACATTGTCGTATTTCACCAGACAGTGTCCAGTTTCTATCCTGTTCCCCAATCCGGTAAGGTGTGACTGAGCCTTAAGTTAGATATGTAAAATGAAACCTAGGTTAATTGTTTTGGTTTTGAAAATTTGATGCTTTCATCGGACTATGCAGCTTTAACCAGGGCCAGCAACCCACATGTCAATTTCCCCATATAGATGCAGTCATAATTTAAAACATGTAAAGTAAAACCTCTCTAACCAACCACCTCCACAGATCGACCACTTCCCTATATCGACCACTTTATTTGGGTCCCAACAATATCATTATAACCATATTCTAACTCCCTAAACCGACCACCTCCCTAAATGGTCCACATAAGGTCCGTCCCAAGGTCGGTCGATTTAGAGAGGTTTTAATGTACAGTAAACCCTCCCTAACCGACCATCTCCACAGATCGACCACTTCCCTATATCGACCGCTTTAATTGGGTCCCAACAATATCATTGTAACCATATTCTAGCACCCTAAACTGACCACCTCCTTAAATGGTCCACATAAAGTCCGTCCCAAGGTCGGTCGATTTAGAGAGGTTTTAATGTACAGTAAAACCTCCCAAACCGACCACCTCCACAGATCGACCACTTCCCTATATCGACCTCTTTATTTGGGTCCCAACAATATCATTGTAACCATATTCTAACACACTAAACTGACCACCTCCCTAAATGGCGCACATAAAGTCGGTCCCAAGGTCGGTCAATTTAGAGAGGTTTTAATGTACAGTAAAACATCCCTAACCGACCACCTCCACAGACCACTTCCCTATATCGACCGCTTTATTTGGGTCCCAACATTACCATTGTAACCATATTCTAACTCCCTAAACCGACCACCTCCCTAAATGGTCCACATAAAGTCCGTCCCAAGGCCGGTCGATTTAGAGAGGTTTTAATGTACAGTAAACCCTCCCTAACTGACCACCTCCACAGATCGACCACTTCCCTATATCGACCGCTTTATTTGGGTCCCAACATTACCATTGTAACCATATTCTAACTCCCTAAACCGACCACCTCCCTAAATTGTCCACATAAAGTCCGTCCCAAGGTCGGTCGATTTAGAGAGGCTTTACTGTAGTTGCAAAACTTACACAGCTATTCATGAATCCGGATACCGGGACCACACACAACCGTCACTTATGTCCTCCCGATCCACGTGTAATAATGTGGGGTTTCACGTCCTAGCAACATCCATGTGTAGGAAGGAGTAAAGGGGAGCTCCAGTTGACTTGGGTGTACACCACCACGCTACTGAGTGTGGGAAGGCATCCACTAAACACCACTGACTGCAACGGTGGTCAAATGAAGGGCTGAGTCAAATGAGGGTGCCAGTGGGTTGGAGGGGGGAGGGGGAGGGGGGAGGGGGGAGAGGGGTAGGGGGGAAGGGGAGTGGGAGGGAACGAGGGTAGCGGAGGGGGAGGGGAGGGGAAGGAAGGGAAGGAGCAAGGGAGAGGAGAGAGAGGAGAGAGGAGAGGGGAGGAGGAGGGAGGAGGAGAGAGGAGGAGAGAGGGGGGGAGGAGGAGGAGAGAGGAGAAAGGAGGAGAGAGGAGGGAAAGAGGTAGCGGAGGGGGGAGGGGAGGGGAGGAGAGGAGAGGAGGAGGAGAAGGAGAGGAGAGGAGGAGAGAGGAGAGGGGAGGAGAGAGGAGAGGGGAGGAGGGGAGAGGAGAGGGGAGGAGGAGAGAGGAGGAGAGAGGAGAGAGAGGAGAGGAGGAGGAGAGAGGAGGAGGAGGAGGAGGGAGAGAGGGGAGGAGGAGAGAGGAGAGAGGGAGAGGGGAGGGGAGGAGGAGAGGGGGGAGGAGGAGAGAGGAGGAGAGAGGAGAGAGGAGAGGGGAGGGGGAGAGAGAAGAGAGGAGAGAGGAGAGAGGAGAGAGGCGAGGGGAGGAGGAGGAGGAGGAGAGAGGAGAAGGAGAAAGGGGGAGGAGGAGGGAACGAGGTAGCGGAGGGGGGAGGGGAAGGAGCAAAGGGGGGGAATGGGAGGGGAGGGGAGGGGAGGGGAGGGGAGGGGAGGGGAGGGGAGGGAGGGGAGGGGAGGGGAGGGGAGTGGAGGGGAGGGGAGGGGAGGGGAGGGAGGCATTCAAAAACAAGCGGGTGCTGGTCAAACCCCCACACCCACACCCACACCCACACCCACTCCGGTGCTACAGGTAGGTGGATTGCTGCTGTTGTTACCAGAGTGCCCGCATGGTGGCGCCCCGCACCCACCTCCTTCAATGACTAGTTATGTGTACACTACATCAGACGAGGGTAGAGAGGGAGAGGGCAATCTGCCGGAACACGTGTCGGAACAAGACGCTGGTCATGCCCCCTCCCCGCCAGGGGGCGCCACTGTGACTGAATGCGGACAGGCTGACGAGTAATGATGTTATTGTTAATATTAGTGCTTTTGAGTTTGTTTCTTTGTTTGCGTTCTATATCTAGGGATGGAGAGAGGGAGAGAGGGGGAGAGGGAGAGAGGGGGAGAGAGAGAGGGGGAGAGGGAGAGAGGGGGAGAGAGAGAGGGGGGAGGGGGAGGGGGAGAGAGGGGGAGGGAGTGAGAGAGAGGGGGGGAGGGAGTGAGGGCGAGAGGAATGGAGAGAGAGAGGTAGAGGAAGGGGGGGAGGGGAGGAGAGGGAGAGAGGGGGGGGGAGGGAGAGAGGGAGGGAGGGAGGGAGGAGGGAGGGAGGGAGAGAGAGAGGGAGGGAGGGGAGGAGAGAGGGAGGAGGGAGGAGAGAGGGGGGAGGGAGGGAGGGAGGGGGGAGGGAGGGAGGGGAGGAGGGAGGAGGGAGGGAGGGAGGGAGGGAGGGAGGGAGGGAGGGATATTTTTGTGTGTGTGGGGGTAGTAAGTCAAACACTTATTGTTGACTCTGTGTATTACTATTAAGTATGTTAGTGTAGTGGTCTGCACTGACCTCTCAGGCAAGTAACCACATAGACAGGTAGGCGTGGGGAGTGTGTTGATATCAGGGAGCCTAGGTGGTGTAATGGTTAGCACACTGGCCCGGAATGCAAAGAGATGTGGGTTCGAGTCCCGCTCTAGGCGCAGTATTTCCCATTTTCATCACCCCCACGACACTGGTTGCCGTGATCAGGATCCTGTACAAGCTTTGCGCTGTATGGTTGTTGAACCTACCCTGTGTATGTATGTGTTAGTGCATTGCCTGTATGTATGTAATTGTAAGCATTACAAGACTTACAATTCCAGGGGGACGAGTGTAGTGGTCTGCACTGACCTCTCAGGCAAGTAACCACATAGACAGGTAGGCGTGGGGAGTGTATTGATATCAGGGAGCCTAGGTGGTGTAATGGTTAGCACACTGGCCCGGAATGCAAAGAGATGTGGGTTCGAGTCCTGCTCTAGGCACAGTATTTCCCATTTTCATCACCCCCACGACATTAGCAATGCTACATGTGTTTAATCTATTCTACAAAATGTATCCAAAATATGCTTATAAGATTTTGTGCTAAAGTGAAAATGTGAAAATTTGCATATCGACACCATACATCAACCCAGCTGTTTTTCTTCAACTTTTTTCTTGCAAGACACAATCTTTTTTGCTTATCTGTAAATTGAAATCAATAAATTCTTGTTTGAATTTGTTGTTACAGATGTGTGTTGAAATGATGCCATGGATGGATGGATGTTACACAGTTAATTTAAACGGCTTTCTCAATTTGCATGAGATCAAAATCTAAAAGTTAAAAAAACCCACTAAATTTCAACTCGGACATATGCACAAGATATAAACCTTCATATGAATATGGATTCTGCTATTTGGAATGTTTTCTATTATTTGGAATGTTTTTACTTTTGGTTTCCATGTCACAAAAAGTGGTACAATTTCTGAAAACGACCCATCTCTGAATAGTCACGATTACATTATTCTCCGCTCAATATACCCCTTATATCGCGGCCTGTTTTACATCATAAGTCAATCTTTCATAATTCCGCGAAATTTAAGAACTTGAAAATAAATATTTAAATTGTATTTAATCCACATTATCCACAATATAAGCAAAATACAGCCCCTCTCCCTGAATAATGACCCTTTGTTTTAAATAATAATTTTTTTAAATAATAAAAAATATATTAGGTAGAATGTCATAGGGATACCGGTTGTGGGGAGGTATAGGGTTACAGCAGCTAGAAGAATGTTAGTCTAGTACTGTTTGAACACAGGCTGTTCAACCAGACTCCCTCCTCAAATAACCCACATCCAAACTTACAACAGTCACGTTAAGGATGCGGCTATAAGAAATGTCACTCACTCAACCCAGTTTCAGGGTCCGTACACATGTGAAGATATGGAATTCAAGGCGATTTCAACTTATTCAAGGCATTTCAAGGCTGTTTTTGATAGGAATTGACGATTATTTTCATTTGGATTTCAGGAAAAAGACAACAATGGTGAATGGCAATTTCGGACTAACTTAGATCAGTGGGGGCAACAATGGCAAACAGTGATTTCAGACTAATTTAGATCAGTGGGGACAGTTCAATGGAATTCAAGGCTTTTCAAGACTAATTACCCAAAATATGATAAATGCAAGGCTTGTCAAGGCCTTGAATTAAGTCGAAATGTGGCAAATGAAGTTCAAGACTTTTCAAGACTTTCGAGACCCTGTACGGACCCTGCAGTTTGTGACGTATACCGCTTCGGGTATGGTTCTGCAATTTAACCAGCCCTGAAAATCTGCCTCAGAGTAGACAAGCTGCACCCCACCTATGACATACACAAAAGAACCAAAGTAAAACTGCTAGAAAATAGGAGAATAATTAGAGAATAATTCATCTGAAAACATTAGCATACAGCTATAGTCAAGACAATAAACTCCTAACAAAACCACAAAGGGCTACTAGAGCAAATAATGCGCCACTACTAAAGCAGACCAGAAGCCAAATAAAAGCTCATGAGAGAAGCACGCTGGAAATCGCTGCTATGGTGTGGAATGCTCAAACGGTAAAGGAAACACAAATTCCTGACCTAAAAAAATACAAAAAATATCTGTGCAAAATAAGGCTAGGAAACCCCCACTAAGCTGCACTGCAAAGGGGCATGTGATATGTCACGGCCCACCAGCGGGACGCCCAATGGAAGGTAACCATGCCAAAAGTAGCCAGATAGCACACCACACAGCTACGTACAAGTCTATGATATGTAAATAAGAGTAGGCTAGTCTAGTAGTAAGAGTAGAAACAATAAAACACATATATGCCAAGAAAATCCAAACAAATTAACATAGACTACTAACTAGACCAACCAACTATCTATCTGTTACTGAAATACAGGCAAGCAAATACCTTATCAGCAGCTACTGTGTGATAAGACAACACCAACACTACAGCTGGCCAGCATTGAAAACAAGCCTGAATACCCAGGCTTATATGCTATGGACAGTATAAATACAGCCTCAATAAAAAAATAAAAAATAAAAATGTATAGCTTGGTTTCTAACACAAATTAGGCAATGGTTCTACGTTTTAACTAAGACTGTATATATTGCTTGGTTTCTAACGCAAATTACTACAAATTAGGGAATTCTTCTCAGATTTAAAGCTGCATATCCCGATGAAATTGAAAGCAAGAAGTTATTGGCACACACTTTGATCTGATCCTCCAGATCCAACTTGGATACTGCGTACTTATGTGCAGCATGTGTTGCTACATCAGGGATGAAACTGGCCTCCAGGGAAAAAAGCAGAAATGCTGATATTCTCCCATAGGTTTAGCATTGTCAGGGAATTGCGAAAAATTCCCGGAAGTTGGGTTTCATGTATATTGGTATACGCTGATAGTGCTGCGTGTTTGAATCACGTATTAGCATAATACGCTGATAGTGCTGCGGTGTTTGAAGCGTTTATTAGTAGTATACGCTGATAGTGCTGCAGGGTCTGGTATCCCCAGAAAGCCCTAACACAGATGAATACATACAACCTCATTCCAGCCTTCTAACCATATTATTATTATATTAACGAACCGTCAGTATTAAATTAAAACATGTCTGTTGCAGCTTTATGAGAAGTGACCAAACGCTGATGGTGCTGCAGCATAAAACAACGTATTAGTATACACTTATAGTGCTGCTGCATTTGAACAACGTATTAGTATACACTTATAGTTACAGGAAAAATCCCGGAAATCCGCGAAATCGCGGAGATCTTTCATCCCTGCTTCATAGAAGGGAATACTGAGCTGCTACTGCTGAAGCCTATGGTGTACATGGGTTTCGGTGTGCACACCAAAAGCAGGGATGAAAGTGGCCTCTGGGAAAAAAGCGGAAATACTGATTTCTCCAATAGGTTTAGCATTGTCAGGGAATCACGAAAAATTCCCAGAAGTCAGGTTTCATGCATACATACGTTTGAACCATGTATTAGAGCCTGTCTCAAAAGGTGATGAATCTTCTTTTTTTTTGTCCATTGTACCGATTGACACAAAACAGCACAGAAATGGTTACACTGAAAACACAAGGACATTTGCTTCAAATCAATATGTATTCTATTGGGATTATGAAACACCATGTAAAAAACAAATCAGTTTATCCTGAGCAAATGCATTTATAAGCAGATAGTATGTTGATCGTTACAATGGACAAAGTTTTGTCCCATATTGCTTAGCACCTTTTGAGACAGTCTCATTAGTAGTATACGCTGATAGTTCTGCGCAGTTTGAAGCACGTATTAGTAGTATACACTGATAGTGCTGTGCCGTTTGAAGCACATATTAGTAGTATACACTGATAGTGCTGGGGGTTTGAAGCATTTATTAGTAGTATACGCTGATAGTGCTGTGACGTCTGCACCACATATTAGTATACGCTGATGGTGCTGCAGCGTAAAACAACGTATTAGTATACACTTATAGTGCTGCGACGTTTGAACAATGTATTAGTATACCCTTAAAGCTATAGGAAAAATCCCGGAAATGCTCAAAATGGCGGAGATCTTTCATCCCTGCAAAAGTAATATTGCATGTTTTCAACTTTAAACTAAAATGGCAAGTAAGGATGCACAACATGATCTCTTAATACGGATATTCTAAGTTCAGCTGATC
The DNA here is from genome assembly GCA_030323885.1 of Branchipolynoe longqiensis. NCBI lineage: Eukaryota > Metazoa > Annelida > Polychaeta > Phyllodocida > Polynoidae > Branchipolynoe > Branchipolynoe longqiensis. The sequence goes on along the minus strand of CM059196.1, from coordinate 7,062,746 downwards.
CCTCAGGAAGGACCGAAGCTGCGAATCAGCACATCCGAAGGACCGAGTCTGAATCCTGGCTGAGTCAAACAAATAACTTGCAAAAAATGATACTTGTCGCAACCTAGCCAGGCACTTGGCACTACTACGATAGGGCAAGGACTGGTTAGCTCAGGGTCAGGATAATGGGACTGAGTGGGATATCGGGTCATGGTGGTGGTGGCCTCGTCTCCCAGTGGGGCAATATTATAAAGTCGCCATGAGCGTGCACTGTCACAAGTCGGTACCCGTCCTCGTATGACCTTAGATGTTGCGAGGATGTAAAACCCCAACAAACAAAAACAAACAGACCGTGTAAGCTGAAACTGCGACCTGGCGCCCATGAGAGTGGCACCCTCAGCCCTTGAGGGACCAGTGTAGCTCGGGGGGGGGGGGGGAATTACAAAAAAAGCTTGTTTTATTTAACGACACTTCTAGAGCACATTGCTGTTTGTCATCGACTATTGGACGTCAAAATTATGGTCATTCTGACATATTTATTTGGAGGTAACCCACTGCCGTCACATAGGCTACTCTTTCCGATAAGCAGCAAGGGGTCTTTTATATGCACTTTCCCACAGCCAGGACAGCACATACCACAGCCTTTGATGAACCAGTTGTGGACCACTGGTTGGAATGGAAAATACTCGGGGGGGGGGGGGGGGGGGGAAGAGATAGCGCCTTGCCTAACACGTGGTGTGGGATGAGACACGCCTATATTTAGTCATAGCTCCACGCAGGCAAAAAAATGTTAAATCACTGAAAGAAAAACTAGGTGGGTTCGGGACGCAATCCCCCCCCCCCCCCCCCCCCCCCAGAATATTTGTTAAAATCTACGATTAAAATGGTGCAATCTGGCACCTACTTGGACATATTTTTGCCTTGAAATCCCGACTGCTTTAAGACTTCAAGACTAACAAATAATAACAGGTTTTTGGGTGTTTTTGTTCATGGACAGGACCCCCCCCCCCCGTCCCCGTCCCCCCGCTGATTTGAAAACTCTGTGTTCGCTGAGAAATGGGATCCCTGTCCACGGCAATGTTCAGATGACCTTTAAGTGAAACTTGAGTCAAGTTATTATTTAATTCCTCCAGCAGGTGGCGTCTCTGGGAATGCACGCCATAAACCACGGAAAAGATAAAAATAACAAATGGTGGCACTAAGGTTAGACGCCAGAAAACATGGAGGAGGGCTTTGTGTGCTATTGATCAAAGTGGGGTGCGGGGGGGGGCGGAGGGGGGGGGGGAGGGAAGGGGGAGGAGGGGAGGGGAGGGGAGGTGGAGGGGGGGGGGGAGGGTTTGCCTCGTTAAAAGAATCCTTGAAATCCTAGATGAAGAATAAATCTTGTTTAGCTGGCGGCTTATGTATACATGGCTCTAACAAGACCGACTGCACCAGGCCCAGTCGGACAGACAAGGTTAAGTCGAGCCCAGTCGGACAGACAGTTAGTCGGGCCCAGTCAGACAGACAGGGGTAAGTCGGGCCCAGTCAGACAGACATGGTTAAGTCGAGCCCAGTCGGACAGACAGTTAGTCCGGCCCAGTGAGACAGACAGGGGTAAGTGGGGCCCAATCGGACAGACAGAGATAAGTGGGGCCCAATCGGACAGACAGAGATAAGTCGGGCCCAGTCGGACAGACAAGGGTAAGTCGGGCCCAGTCAGACAGACAAGGGTAGCTCGGGCCCAGTCGGACAGATAGGGGAAAGTCGGGCCCAGTCGGACAGACAGTTAGCTGGGCCCAGTCGGACAGACAATGGTAAGTCAGGCGCAGTCAGAGAGACAAGGGTACATTGGCCCCAGTCGGACAGACAGGAGTAAGTCGGGCCCAGTCGGACAGACAGAAGTATGTTGGGCCCAGTCGGAGACAGGGAAAGTCGGGCCTAATCGGACAGACAGGGGTAAGTCGGGCCTAATCGTACAGACAGGGGTTAATCAGGCCCAGTCACACACAGAGCTACGTTTTCATGTTGCGATGACATGATTTCGCTTCAAATATCTTCCAAGTTAGCCATTTATAATATAATTGATTTAAAGCTGAAGTAAATGATTCACCCATTATATCTCTATCCTTAAAGAAAACACCCCAAAAAATACTAGAAAGTCAAAACCATGCGCATACATTACTTTAACCACACTCAATTAGCAACAGACAGGCATCGTGCCAGTCGACACAGTCGAAGCTGGGCATAGTCATAAACAGAGTCTATGCAAACACTCCACAGTTAGCATTCAGTCCTTAGTTAACCAGCAAAAGCCTTGCATCGTCAGTTAAAGCATAGTTAACCAGTCCATTGTATAGAATACATTACGTAATGTCACAGCCTACCAAAGCCACGCCAGACTCTGCTGGTCACGTGGTGCAATGCGGGAGGTGTGTGGATGGAACTAGACCATAAATCACTGATAAAACAAGAAGCCCCTAAATTAGTTTAGTTTTGTTTGTTCGGGGTTTTACATCCTGACAACATTTACAGGTCATATCCGAACGGGTGCCGACTTGTGACAGTGTGCACTCATGGCGACTTTATAGTACTGCCCCATGGGGTTTGGGGAATGAGTGACTTTTTGGATCTGTCTTTACTGACCGTATATTTAAATCAACCGGTTATTGACCGACATGGGGTTTGGAGCATAAGCAACTCTCAGATATATAGTATAGTTATACGAGTCTTACCTTGGTACAGATGATGGATAACTGTTGTTTTACCGAGGTATAAGCCTCGGATAGATGTGGGCTAGGGAGAGGTAAGCACGTCCGGTACCAGCAATCTTAACCTACTTATTGAGGATAAAAATGACTTTCAAACAATGGATACTATTACTTTACCGAAAAGGTACACCAACGGAATAGATGTGGCAGGGTGTGGCGGGAGGGCCCTAGCCCACATCTATCCGAGGCTTATACCTCGGTAAAACAACAGTTATCCATCATCTGTACCAAGGTAAGACTCGTATAACTATACTATTTTACCTCGGTAAACAGCCTCAGGCTAGCCTCAGGCTAGGGAGACCTTTACATAATTCATTTTTATCCTTAATATCATTCTTTCTTATTATTATAACATTCTAAATTTTTGTTCTCACCTATTCTTGTTAGTTGGCGAGAAGACGCTTTGCAACGCCGGTAGGCTTTTCTAGTCGTTTATTATAATGTTTTGCAAACGACTTAGCCGTCTTCCAGCCTGCATGCGCTAGTATTCTTTTCACAGAAATACCAAGCACCCGTGCCTTGGAGACCATGGCTCCTCTAGTTGAGTGGGAAGAGTATTTACTCGTATCCACTCCAGCCAATTTCAACACCGTAATTGTCCATCTGGCAAGTGTGTCTCGTGAAATCGCCTTATGTGGCTTTATAAAGCTCACTAATAGTTGTTGTGATGCACGTAAATCCTTTGTCTTGTATATATAAGCCCGTATGGCCGACACAACACATAATTTCCGATCATTCGGAAAACAGTCTAAGTGAACCGTTGATAAAGGGTCACCTAACGTGTTCGATTTAAGCAATTTTTCTAAATCAAACGTAGCTTGTTGCTTGTCTATTTCTAATCCAGTTAAGGATAAAGCAACAATCGTCTGTCCTCTGTGTCCGGTTACTAACAATAACAGGACCGCGACCTTAAAACCTAACTGTTTTATATCTAACCACGAGTTGTGAGGCCAAGCCTGAAACAACTTAAATACTATAGAAACATCCCAAAACCGACTATACTTTGGTTTTGGAGGATTCCTTTGATAAATTGAACGAAGTAAATAACAAATAACATAATGTTTTCCAACTGTTTCGCCATCAATTCTAGGTAATATAATTGATAACGCACACCTCGCCGCATTAATCGATCCAAAGGAAAGTCCTTCATCCTCTAGAGAACGAAGAAACCGAGCTACTTGTGAAATCTTTGGATTTGTTGGCTTAACTTTCATTAACAAACAATGTACACCCCATTTCTTTAAATAGGTTGTATACATTTTGACAGTTCCTGGCCTCCAGGCATCCGATACTATCCTATCCTCAGTAATTCTGTCCAATCCAAATTGCTGTAGCTGCTTCCTTAGAAAAGGAATGCCAATAGGGGCGTCGTTGACACGTCGCCGTGAACCACTAGCGGTCCGTGGTGCGTCAGATTCCCGAGTTTTCTTGGGAATCGTATATGATCTTTTGCCAGTTGTGAAACTGCTGGCAGCCAAGGTTGCGTGTCCCAATCGGGCACCACCAGTATCGCATGTGTCCCTTCCAAGCCGATTTTTCTCACTACTCGGCTGATAATGCTAAATGGTGGGAAAATATAAAAATAATTATTTTCCCAGGTAATAGCAAACGCATCTACTTTCCAAGCATCCGGTTCAGGATGCCAAGAAACATAACAGGGTAACTTGTTATTATTTCGTGATGCAAATAAGTCAACTTCAGGTGTACCCCATTTTTCACAAACGAAGTTAAACAAATGTGTAGAGAGAGACCACTCTAAATGGTCATGGAAATTTCTACTTTTATAATCTGCAAGTGTATTTTGTGACCCTGGAATATGCGCTACAGTCAGCCAGACTTGTTGAGCCTGTGCCCAGTTCCAAATCAGTTTAGATAACTGATTGCAAGACTTTGATTTGGTTCCACCCATGTTACGAATATATGCCATGGCAGTAGTATTATCAGTTAGTATTCTAACCTGTGATTTATTTATCTTTACTAAACTACGTAAGCCCAGATAAATAGCACGCAATTCTAGTGCATTAATATAGTCTGATTTTTCATCATCAAGCCATCTACCTCCTGTTGTGACCCCATCTCGATGAGCTCCCCAACCTTCTAACGAAGCATCAGTAGTAATTACTGTATTAGGTTCCGCCATGCGGATTGGATTTGGTGAACTTGCTATATGTTGCATCCACCATCCAATATCCTGTAACCCTTCTTGCGAAATAAACATCTTTCGCTCAAAATTGCCTTTAGTTCGTGTTAACGCTAAATTTTTATCTATTTCTAGCGACTTAATATGGGCCTTCCCATATAACACAGCAGGTGCATATGATGTCATTATGCCAATAAGAACAGCAACCTGTCTAATTTTAGGCTTTGATAACTTAATAAGCTGAGTCGCTGTAGTCATAAACTTAATTAGTTTTTGTTCTGTTATCGACACTGTAAGGGACTGTGTATCCAGAATAAACCCTAAACATTTGAGTTGTTTTGTTGGTTTAAACACTGACTTTTGTTGATGTACATAAAACCCCAATTTAGTGAGTAATGCACATAAATCCAAAACTGCATTCACACAACCAATTTGTGTTGATGCTATAATAAAAGAATCATCTATGTATGGAAACATTATGTGACCCTTCCTCGCCATTACCGAGAAAACAGGTTTAAGCAATTTAGTAAATAAACGTGGCGCACAAGCTAAGCCATTCGGCATGCAGGTAAACTCATAGAGTTGGTTATCCCAAATAAATCGAAGAAATTTTCGGTATTGTTCCATTATGGGAAGCGTATAATATGCATCCTGTAAATCAACACTAGCCATCCACGCATCTGGTGTAATCAGATCTCGTGCCGTATCTAGAGAGAACATTTTAAAATGTCGATATTCCACCCTTTTATTAAGGATTGTTAAATCCAGGATCATTCGAACATCACCATTAGGCTTCGGTCTCGAGAAAATGTTTGAAATAAACTGTCCTGAACAGTGTGTCACTTTTTGTATAATTCCTTTCTCAAAGAATTTATGTACCTGTTTAGTTAGTGCGTCTCGTTCAACTGGTTGAATGTTATATGGAAAAGGTATTATACTTTGTACAGGAATTTGTGTAAAGGGAATGTGAACACCCCTAACTATTTCTATAATTTCTTGGTCACTAGTAATTTTGTGCCACTCAGAAATATGATTACTAATATTACCAGCCACAAAGTTGCTTACAGTTTGTGTGTTTTTAGAGGCTGCAGGGACTTGTAAAGTTTGTGTTTGGACCTCTACTTGGACCCGCCCCTGGGGAAAGGTCTCGACGAGTTGAACCCTCGGCCTATTGGCCGTGCGGTGTTGTCGGTCCAGCCTGGGCGAGCGCCCCGGCCCCGAAACCCTTGACCGAAGTTTGAACTCGGTCTGGTTCCTCTGGTGAACCGTCGTGGACGAAAATCCCCTCGTGACTTTTTGAAACGAGGAACTTCCTGTTTCTTCTTGCCATCCATGTTTTTGCCACTCTTGGCTGCAGTCTCTACCTCTTTATAGAGGTATTGTAGTTGACCGCCAAACATCTTGGTATTATCTAAAGGTTTCCCTTTAATCGGCTCTGGAGCAAGATAGAGCGTAAACTCCTTCCCCTCATTATCGGTAACCTTCTTAGAGCGAGCCACTTCTTTGCCAGCATCTGTGCAAACTGACTTGAAGACATTTTCATATCTTCGAAACGACAGGTAATTACCTGCCGCCGCTAACACTGCAATGCCTTTGTCCATTGTCTTAGCCAAAGACGAGAACTTATTTTCACTCTGCATCCTATTAGCCACAGGAACAATAGCTGTTAGGGTAGCCAACACTGCCTTATGCACTGTGTGCAACACATCCTCAAACTTCTTACGGTCATCCGTCATATTGACATCCCGATCCATTTCTTTAATGATGGAGTTGGGAACACCCTTTATGCCTGTTAACTCATCTCCTAACTTGGAGATAACCTCCGCCGGTTTGAACGTGCGAAAATGACCATTCACGGTCTCGCGCATAAGCGTAGTGGTTTTAACCCGCTTAGCCTTTGGCTTCTCCACCTTCTTAGCCACTTTAGTGCCAATGTCCGCATAGACCCCTTCATATATGGTGTCTGAGTCTGATTCCGTAGAAGTAGACTCAGTGGACGAATCAGAAGAAGAATATTTCCTCTTCCTCTTCTTCTTTTTGGACTTAGTCTTCCGCTTTTTGCGAAAACCAGTCTCTGCCCGCTCCTTGGTGAATTCATCACCCGAAGAAATCACCTGTTTCTTCTTCTTCCTCCGTTTAGGAGAAGGAGGAGGAGGAGCCTTAAGCTCCACCGCTGAGTCTGTGTCCAAGAAATCCTCAAACGAATCCTCTTGGACACTCGGCCTACGCCGCTTCCGAGACACGGGCGATTTGGAAGTCAAGATGTGGCTTTCCAACCGTGCAAAGCGAGCCTCCCAATCTGGAGGCGCAGGCACATCAGGCACTGCGTCCTCGTCCGGGTCGGAGAGGATATGCGCCCGGGGCTGTGTCGACGGCCCTGCCGACAACACAGGTGAGGAGTCGTACTCCTCGTCCACTCCACTCGGAACACGCCCCTCGGCTGCTGCTGCACCGCGCTTACTCCGCTTCGTGGCCATCAGGAACTGTAAACAAAGATTTTTGGTCAGTCCTGGTATATATATTTGTCACAATTTGGTTGTTTCAAACTCAATTGGACATCTGGTGGTGTTAGAGAACGTGTTTATACCGTTATAACACAGGCGTAATAAGCTAAATTTGTGCGTGGATTGTGGGTCAAACCCAAATCTTTACGCGGGGTCGGGACCAGTGTATCGGCCCGCCCATCCCTCTGTTCCGCACACTTCTCCCACCTGTGACTACTACGTCAACAAGTTGGAGAAAATGCTACGAAACTCGGAGAAACGCCTGAAAAATTTTTGTCTAGGGGAGTCTATAAAAGAAACCCAGGAGCATCTCCAACATTACTCTCTATTAGAGTACGAGAGAATTTCCACATGAGATAGGGCGAAACCCACATCTCTACCCATAGTCACACGGTGACCCGGGTGTTGACATAACCGCTAATGACCGGTTTGGTTCCTTCGAGAAACCCACTCGAGTGTTCTATCCTTGGTTGTTTATAACCAAATAACTCGTCCAAATTGGACCAACGAAAGTCTAAACTTTCCATATTGATGCTCTAATGCATCATAATTAAGCTAACCACAGTTTTTATTATACTTACTGCGTATTTGCTTGTATGTAGACTAATTTTGCCGGAGCAACCCAACGACACGTTATCCAGTCGTGAGTTGTATATGCTAATTGCTGGTACCGGACGTGCTTACCTCTCCCTAGCCTGAGGCTAGCCTGAGGCTGTTTACCGAGGTAAAATATATATATTCACTTTATGGACCATATATTTAAATCAACCGGTTATTGACCGATATGGGGTTTGGAGCATAAGCAACTCTCAGATATATATAGTATAGTTATACGAGTCTTACCTTGGTACAGATGATGGATAACTGTTGTTTTACCGAGGTATAAGCCTCGGATAGATGTGGGCTAGGGAGAGGTAAGCACGTCCGGTACCAGCAATCTTAACCTACTTATTGAGGATAAAAATGACTTTCAAACAATGGATACTATTACTTTACCGAAAAGGTACACCAACGGAATAGATGTGGCAGGGTGTGGCGGGAGGGCCCTAGCCCACATCTATCCGAGGCTTATACCTCGGTAAAACAACAGTTATCCATCATCTGTACCAAGGTAAGACTCGTATAACTATACTATTTTACCTCGGTAAACAGCCTCAGGCTAGCCTCAGGCTAGGGAGACCTTTACATAATTCATTTTTATCCTTAATATCATTCTTTCTTATTATTATAACATTCTAAATTTTTGTTCTCACCTATTCTTGTTAGTTGGCGAGAAGACGCTTTGCAACGCCGGTAGGCTTTTCTAGTCGTTTATTATAATGTTTTGCAAACGACTTAGCCGTCTTCCAGCCTGCATGCGCTAGTATTCTTTTCACAGAAATACCAAGCACCCGCGCCTTGGAGACCATGGCTCCTCTAGTTGAGTGGGAAGAGTATTTACTCGTATCCACTCCAGCCAATTTCAACACCGTAATTGTCCATCTGGCAAGTGTGTCTCGTGAAATCGCCTTATGTGGCTTTATAAAGCTCACTAATAGTTGTTGTGATGCACGTAAATCCTTTGTCTTGTATATATAAGCCCGTATGGCCGACACAACACATAATTTCCGATCATTCGGAAAACAGTCTAAGTGAACCGTTGATAAAGGGTCACCTAACGTGTTCGATTTAAGCAATTTTTCTAAATCAAACGTAGCTTGTTGCTTGTCTATTTCTAATCCAGTTAAGGATAAAGCAACAATCGTCTGTCCTCTGTGTCCGGTTACTAACAATAACAGGACCGCGACCTTAAAACCTAACTGTTTTATATCTAACCACGAGTTGTGAGGCCAAGCCTGAAACAACTTAAATACTATAGAAACATCCCAAAACCGACTATACTTTGGTTTTGGAGGATTCCTTTGATAAATTGAACGAAGTAAATAACAAATAACATAATGTTTTCCAACTGTTTCGCCATCAATTCTAGGTAATATAATTGATAACGCACACCTCGCCGCATTAATCGATCCAAAGGAAAGTCCTTCATCCTCTAGAGAACGAAGAAACCGAGCTACTTGTGAAATCTTTGGATTTGTTGGCTTAACTTTCATTAACAAACAATGTACACCCCATTTCTTTAAATAGGTTGTATACATTTTGACAGTTCCTGGCCTCCAGGCATCCGATACTATCCTATCCTCAGTAATTCTGTCCAATCCAAATTGCTGTAGCTGCTTCCTTAGAAAAGGAATGCCAATAGGGGCGTCGTTGACACGTCGCCGTGAACCACTAGCGGTCCGTGGTGCGTCAGATTCCCGAGTTTTCTTGGGAATCGTATACGATCTTTTGCCAGTTGTGAAACTGCTGGCAGCCAAGGTTGCGTGTCCCAATCGGGCACCACCAGTATCGCATGTGTCCCTTCCAAGCCGATTTTTCTCACTACTCGGCTGATAATGCTAAATGGTGGGAAAATATAAAAATAATTATTTTCCCAGGTAATAGCAAACGCATCTACTTTCCAAGCATCCGGTTCAGGATGCCAAGAAACATAACAGGGTAACTTGTTATTATTTCGTGATGCAAATAAGTCAACTTCAGGTGTACCCCATTTTTCACAAACGAAGTTAAACAAATGTGTAGAGAGAGACCACTCTAAATGGTCATGGAAATTTCTACTTTTATAATCTGCAAGTGTATTTTGTGACCCTGGAATATGCGCTACAGTCAGCCAGACTTGTTGAGCCTGTGCCCAGTTCCAAATCAGTTTAGATAACTGATTGCAAGACTTTGATTTGGTTCCACCCATGTTACGAATATATGCCATGGCAGTAGTATTATCAGTTAGTATTCTAACCTGTGATTTATTTATCTTTACTAAACTACGTAAGCCCAGATAAATAGCACGCAATTCTAGTGCATTAATATAGTCTGATTTTTCATCATCAAGCCATCTACCTCCTGTTGTGACCCCATCTCGATGAGCTCCCCAACCTTCTAACGAAGCATCAGTAGTAATTACTGTATTAGGTTCCGCCATGCGGATTGGATTTGGTGAACTTGCTATATGTTGCATCCACCATCCAATATCCTGTAACCCTTCTTGCGAAATAAACATCTTTCGCTCAAAATTGCCTTTAGTTCGTGTTAACGCTAAATTTTTATCTATTTCTAGCGACTTAATATGGGCCTTCCCATATAACACAGCAGGTGCATATGAGGTCATTATGCCAATAAGAACAGCAACCTGTCTAATTTTTGGCTTTGATAACTTAATAAGCTGAGTCGCTGTAGTCATAAACTTAATTAGTTTTTGTTCTGTTATCGACACTGTAAGGGACTGTGTATCCAGAATAAACCCTAAACATTTAAGTTGTTTTGTTGGTTTAAACACTGACTTTTGTTGATGTACATAAAACCCCAATTTAGTGAGTAATGCACATAAATCCAAAACTGCATTCACACAACCAATTTGTGTTGATGCTATAATAAAAGAATCATCTATGTATGGAAACATTATATGACCCTTCCTCGCCATTACCGAGAAAACAGGTTTAAGCAATTTAGTAAATAAACGTGGCGCACAAGCTAAGCCATTCGGCATACAGGTAAACTCATAGAGTTGGTTATCCCAAATAAATCGAAGAAATTTTCGGTATTTTTCCATTATGGGAAGCGTATAATATGCATCCTGTAAATCAACACTAGCCATCCACGCATCTGGTGTAATCAGATCCCGTGCCGTATCTAGAGAGAACATTTTAAAATGTCGATATTCCACCCTTTTATTAAGGATTGTTAAATCCAGGATCATTCGAACATCACCATTAGGCTTCGGTCTCGAGAAAATGTTTGAAATAAACTGTCCTGAACAGTGTGTCACTTTTTGTATAATTCCTTTCTCAAAGAATTTATGTACCTGTTTAGTTAGTGCGTCTCGTTCAACTGGTTGAATGTTATATGGAAAAGGTATTATACTTTGTACAGGAATTTGTGTAAAGGGAATTTGAACACCCCTAACTATTTCTATAATTTCTTGGTCACTAGTAATTTTGTGCCACTCAGAAATATGATTACTAATATTACCAGCCACAAAGTTGCTTACAGTTTGTGTGTTTTTAGAGGCTGCAGGGACTTGTAAAGTTTGTGTTTGGACCTCTACTTGGACCCCCCCCTGGGGAAAGGTCTCGACGAGTTGAACCCTCGACCTATTGGCCGTGCGGTGTTGTCGGTCCAGCCTGGGCGAGCGCCCCGGCCCCGAAACCCTTGACCAAAGTTTGAACTCGGTCTGGTTCCTCTGGTGAACCGTCGTGGACGAAAATCCCCTCGTGACTTTTTGAAACGAGGAACTTCCTGTTTCTTCTTGCCATCCATGTTTTTGCCACTCTTGGCTGCAGTCTCTACCTCTTTATAGAGGTATTGTAGTTGACCGCCAAACATCTTGGTATTATCTAAAGGTTTCCCTTTAATCGGCTCTGGAGCAAGATAGAGCGTAAACTCCTTCCCCTCATTATCGGTAACCTTCTTAGAGCGAGCCACTTCTTTGCCAGCATCTGTGCAAACTGACTTGAAGACATTTTCATATCTTCGAAACGACAGGTAATTACCTGCCGCCGCTAGTACTGCAATGCCTTTGTCCATTGTCTTAGCCAAAGATGAGAACTTATTTTCACTCTGCATCCTATTAGCCACAGGAACAATAGCTG